>CAHIKZ030000132.1:1297500-1407500 GCA_903632075.3 Acanthosepion pharaonis
GTGCGGACAATGTAATCGATAGTGAGTTCGAATTTTAAATCAATATTTTCCTTGATAAAGTTCTTCAGAAGACGAAACACATCGGCTAAGATTAATCTTCCTTTTCTTAGTCGTTTAGTCCCTTTACATATATACGCTATCTGGAATCTTACACAAAAACACACACATAAATATATATATTTATCACAACGTTTCGGCTGTTGTACGCTCTGGCCTTCTTCTTGGAATGTCGAACTGAACCCTTTATTTTGCTCGCTGGGGTAGACTCTCCTATGTGCCATGTCTAATGGACGTCAGTTATCGCCTGTTAATTCACCTCTCCAAGTTCTCCACTGCCTTACCAAGGTATTGAACTCACACTGGATCTAACCAACTCCTTTATCCACTGTGCCATGTCTCCTTAAGGACATCTGTGTATTAATTTCTGGGACTTATAAAATTTTTCAGCTTTCATTTTTTACCAGTGCTCATATTGCAATTTTTACTGTTATCATTACATTTTTTTTTTCTTTTTACCAAAGCTTATACTGCAATTTCGTTGTTATTATTGCTTTTCTCCGAACCTCCTTATTACTGGTTCCCATATTTTATTCATTTCTGCGCTTGGTCGGCCCAGGAGATTTTTGTGGCCTTTAGTTCTAAGTTGAAATGATGATATCGCTTCCTGTTTTAACATCCTGTTCCAGTTTTCCTCTCGATTGTTCCCTCTTTCTAAAACTTATTCACCGTATGCTTGATGACCGGAATATGGATGTTGGTGCCATTACTAAAGGGCTGAATGATCTTTTTTCTTCTCAACATTGCTCATTTGGGAAGAGAGTGGGACTGACAGAAAACATTTTAGTTGAATAATTCAAGGGGTCTTACAGTGATTATTACAACAAATGATGTCAAAATAACGAAACGCCTTATCTGAAAACCTGGAAAGAAAATCAATTAATTTAGTGTTCTTTAGATATCAAAAATATTTTGTGTAATGGACAATTATGCTGTTCCATGTATGTACAATTTTGCTGTTACACCCGGTATATATATATATATATATATATATATATATATATATATATATATATATCTTAGCTCATTATTCCCCCTCTTTATTCTTTTCCCTTTTTTTCTCCTTTTCCTTTTCCCATATCATTTCCGTTGATTTGATCGATTAAACAGGTGTCTGATACTTGCCCCCTTCTTCCTTAATATTAAGTTTTATAATAAAAAGAAATATAAAAATAAATTTTAAAACTATCCCTTCCCTCTCTAACTTCGACCATGTCTCTCATACCATTCCTCACCACCCTCTATGTTCACTTATATAAGCTCAATACTGCTCGTCAAAAGTGTGAATTTTAAATTCATTTTTGGTTTCACCTTTTGAAAGTGAAGTGTGAAGATGCAGAGAAAAATAAAATTCTCTGGTGAAATAAATTATCACAAATGGAGCATTAAATAGTCTGTTTTACTTTAACTTATTTATATATATATATATATATATATATATATATATATATATATATATATATATATATATATATATGCGTGTGTGGTGTATGTTTATACCGAAAAAGATAGAGAGAGAATGAGAGAAAGCATCACAAATTTTGCTGTACTCGCCAACCGTGTGGAAATTAAAGGAAAAATATATATATAAAAGATCTGATTGTAAACTCGCAAAAAAAAAGACAAAACCTTGCAACAATCATAGCAACATCTGCAACTTTGTCACCAAGAAAAAATAGCTATAATATTTCCAGACCAAAAAAAAAAAGAAAATTGAATTAGAGATCGGAAATTATGACTCGTTGTATACATACAAAAAAAATTCTCTTAAGTTCATATGAGTTACGATGAATAGAAGGTATCTAGATTTCATTTACATCCCCACCAAAATATTTCCAATATAATTGACTTTCATCTCCCCTCTCCTTCTCACATTTTACCACACCTCACATCGTGCGCTTATTCAATTATTTATTGATTAAACTTACAGCATTCATAATTTTTACTGGTTCCCATATTGTATTCATTTCTATGTTTGGTCGGCTCAGAAGATTTTTGTGGCCTAGCAAATATAGACAGATCCTCTTGAGGACATATGAAATCGAAAGCATGGATCATATTTTTCTACTTTTCTCCTTGTCTGAGAAGAATTATTCTTAATTTACAAAATTAGATTGGCAAAAACTGGAAAAAAAGAAAAATACAAAACCTTGCAACAATCATAGCAACATCGACAACTATGTCAGCGAGAAAAACTAGCTATAATATTTCCAGACCACAAAAAGATTTGATCAGAGATCAGAAATTATGACTCGTTGTATAGATACTAAAAAAGTCTTCTTAAGTTCATATGAATTAGGATGAATAGAAGGTATCTACATATCATTTTATCTACAACCTATATGTTTCCAATATACTTCATTTTCCTCTCCCACTACTTCTCACCTTTTACCACACCTCACGATATTCACGATAAGGTGACAGGTTTGGATAAAAGCAACAAATAACTTTGTTTGTTCCCTAGTATCTAGATGTTACTGCCAAAATGACTTTTTTGCCTGATCCTGTGAATTAAAATAAATTGCCGGATAGCTCAAAATGATGCGGCCATACTAATCCCAATCATAACCTGAGACAGAGAAACTTCTTCACGTTGTTATGGTAAGCGAACTGATAACATCTATATTAATGAACGGGATCTCAATTAAGTAGTGCTAAACAGATATATGTTAACTCCTACAATGAATTATGAATCAGATAGTACACTTTCATACCAAAACAGGATTTGTAATCATAGACGTGTTGGGGAACCTTAATCAACATCAAGTTGAAGATATATGTTAAATTAAAGAACACCGTGTATTAATTATATATATTTTAGAACTGTAAAGTATTACGTTTATGTGTTGATAAATAACGCACGGCGTGATTTACAAGCGAATTCATTCATGGGACGAAAAGAATGTACGCGTTTAATATTTATGCATGTATGCGTGTGTCTGGTAGTTTGTTAGAGAAACATGTAGGTCAATCCAATATGTTATATATTAAAAATAAGAGAAATAATTAAAAAGAAATCTTATACCTTCAGAATGAAAAATTACAGAGATCGATCAAATAATCAACAATGAAATGAAAAAAAAAAAATAACTTTCCTTTTAAATGAAGCAGAAAGATTAAAATTTATTTTTTTTAACATTTTTTGAGATGGAAAAACCGATAAAAAATGTGATAGACAGAGATTTAAATGAGAATGTCGTTTCAACTTCGATTAATTTTCGTCCAGATGTTAACACCTGCAAAAAGACTATACAGAAGAAGGTGCTAAATAAGAAACGCTTAAATCTACAGTTCTTTCATTATTTCCTTTTCTTTCTATTTATTATTCCTTTTTCTCATTTCTACCCTTTTTTGTTATTTTCTGACTTCTTCTTTCATTACTGCCATTTTTCTCTTCCTTTTCTTCACTTATTTTCTTCTTCTTTTTATAATTTTTACTCTTCTAATTTTCTGTTATTTTCTGACTTCTAATTTCACTACTGTCATTTTCCTCGTACTTTTCTTTCCTTATCTTCTTCTTCCTTCCATATATTTCTTCCATTTTTTACTATTATTTTCTTACTCCACTATTCATATATTTTTCTTTTCCTTTTCTTCCCTTTTCTTCTTCCATTCTTAATTTTTTTTCCCTTTGTGTTATTTTCTTACTTATTTTGTTCACTACTCTCATTGTTTTCCTTTTCTTTCCTTTTGTCTTCTTCTTTTTCTCATTTCCCCATTTCCATTATCTTGTCTTACTTTCTTCTTCACTTCTCACATTTTCTGTTTTCTTGCTTTCATAATTTCTACTTTTCTTCTTTTCTGTTATTTTTTGACTTCTTCTTTCACTGCGGCCATTTTTCTCTTCCTTTTATTCACTCATTTTCTTCTTCCTTTCATATATTTCTCCCAATCCTTTCTGTTATTTTCTTACTCCACTACTTTCATTTTTTTTTCTTTTCCTTTTTCTTTCTTTTCTTCTTCTTGTTTTCCTAATTTCTTTGTTTAATTTATGTTATTTCTTTACTTTTTTCTTATATCATCCCAGTGTTTTGCATATACTTTTCTTTCTATTTATACTTGCTTTTCTTTCGTTTTCCTACATTTACCTTTCTTAACCTCGTTTCCTACAATACATCTTTCCTTTCTTTTCTCCTTTTCTATTATTAAAAACCTTTTCATTATTTTCTTTTATCTTCTCTTCTGTGTTCCAGTATTTCCGTTCAAAAGATTTCCTCTTCATTCCCACTCTCATTATTTGCTTTTCCTTCTCTTTTCACATTCCGTATCACTGTGACTCTCTTCCATTTTCTATCACTCTTATCATCTTGAGTTATACATTTTCTTTCCTTATATTTTTCGTCCTTTCCTAATTTCACCCCTTCCTTCCTGTTATTTTCTTCTTCTTACTTCACTACCGCCATTTTCTTTTGCTGTTCTTTCCTTCTTCTTTCTTTCATAATTTCTCCCTCTCCTTTCTGGTATTTTCTAACTTCTTACTTCACTACTATCAACTATTTTTCTTTTCTTTCTCTTTCCTTATCTTCTTCTTCATTTCCTAATTTCTTCCCCCCACCTGTCTGTTTCTTTTCTTACTTCACTACTCTCATTATTTATTTTTCTTCTCTTAACATGTCTTTCTTCTCTATCTTCCTTTCCTAATTTCACCCCTTCCTTCCTGTTATTTTCTTACCTCTTACTTCACTACTGTCATATTCTTTTCCTGTTCTTTCCTTTTTCATTTCATAATTTCTCCCCCTCATTTCTGGTATTGTCTTACTTCTTACGTCACTATTGTAAACTATTTTTCTTTTCTTTCTCTTTCCTATTCTTCTTCCTTTCCTAATTTCTTCATACCCAGTATCTTATTTTCTTACTTCACTACTTTCATTTTTTTTATTTTCCTTCTCTTACCTTTTCTTTCCTTTCCATCTTCCTTTCCTAATTTCACCCCTTCCTTTCTGGTATTTTCTTTCTTTTTCCTTCATTATTTCATTTTTTTCTTTCTTTTTCTTCTTCTTTCCTTCGAAATTTCTCCGTTTTCTTTATGTTGTTTCCTTACGTTTTTCTTATATCATTCTAATATTTGGCATGTTCTTTTATTTCCATTTATTCTTCCATGCCTCATTACTATCCTTTCTTCTTGTTATTTTCTGGCTTTTTTCACTACCGCCATTTTTTTCTTCTTCTATTCTTTCCTTATCTTTTTAGTCCTTTCATAATTTCCCCCAATCCTTACAGTTATTTTCTTTCTTCTACTATCATTTTTTCTTTTCTTTTCTTTTTCTTTACTTTTCTTTCATTTCCTCTATTTCTTCTTCCTTTCCTAATTTATCATCTTACTTTCTATTATTTCCTTAATTCTTCCTTCATAACTCTCATTTTTTAATTCCTTTTTTTTTATTTTTCTTCATTTTCATTTCCTATTTTCTCCTCTTCCTTCCTGATATTTTCTTAATTCTTAATTCACTACTATCATTTTTTTCCTTCTTTTTCTTCTTCTTCATTCATAAGTTCTTCCCTACCTTTCCGTTATATTCCTCTTACTTCACTGATCTCATTTTTTCTCTTTTCCCTTTCTTCTTCTTCTTCTTCTTCTTCTTCTTCTTCTTCTTCTTCTTTCTCCTCCTCCTCCTCCTCCTCTTCCTCCTCTTCCTTCTTCTTCTTCTTCTTCTCCTTCTTCTTCTTCTCCTAATTTCTCCGCTTCCATTCTGTTATCTTACTTCGTGCTTCACTACACTTGTAGTTTTCGTGCTTTTTCTTTCCGTATTTTCTTCTTCATGCCCTAAGTTCTTCCCTTCCTTTCTATTTTATTTCTTTGCCTTTTCTTTCATTTTGTCTTCTTCTTTTTCTTATTTCTCCCATTCCTTTCTCTTATTGTCTTTTTTTTTCTTTCCTCCTCACATTTTTTTCTTTTATCTTTTCTTCTTCCTTTCATTTTTTTCTATTACTCCATTTTGTTATTTTCTTACTTCTTTGTTCACTCTTCTCTGTTTTCTTTTCCTTTGCTTTCCTTTTGTCTTCTTCTTTTTCTTATTTCTCCCCTTCCTTTCTCTTTGTGTCTTACTTTTTTCTTCCCTCCTCTCGTTTTTTGATTTTCCTTTTCTTTTCGTCTTCATTTCTTCTCGAATTCCTCTCTGCCTTCAAATAATTTCATCTAAAATTGTTATATATTTATACTACTAGTTGGAAAAAAATTGCTCTTGAAAGATCTTAATGCAAGAGACACTAGCAAAAATAATTAAAAACTAAACAAAGAAAATGATTTTTCTTTTAGCCAATCTATATTTTGGCATTAAATAACGAACAAATGTGTTGGTGAGTCGTAAAAAACAAATCAATCAATAAATTTCGCTCATTTCTTTCCCCTTTTCTTCATTTTTCCCAACTTTCTTTTTCCCTTTCTCAAATTTGCACCTTCAGTTTTTCCCTCACTTCGTATCTTTCTTGTTCACCTCCTTCATTCACATCTTATCTTTAAATTTTTCCCTTTCTTCCTTTTTTTCTTTTTCTTCTCTTCATTTCCCTATTCTTTCTTTATTTCTTTCTTTCTTTCTTTCTTTCTTTCTTTCTTTATTTCTTTCTGTTTTATGCCTTCCTCATAAATTTGAATCACCATTCGGTTAAAATCTATGGGAACATCAACAATCTCTGTTGTAGTTGGAGCTCTAGGACTGGTTGGAAAAGATTGCAGTAGACTAATTGAAGGGATTCCTGGAAGTCCATGCCTCAAGGAGATACAAAAAATTGTTCTGACAAGTACAGCCCACACCTTACGAAGGGCTTTATCCATGTAATTTATTTTTTTTTCTTGTCAGTGGAAAGTCATGACGCCATTTGTAACCTTAGGTCACTGGGCGGGACCCGGAAAGAAATGTGTAAACGCCAGAAATCAAAGAAAAATAGATTATTATTATTATTATTAATAATAATAATAATCATTCTACTGGCATAGAGTGGCCGTAGTGTCCCTACGCAAACTAGGTCCTGACCAGTTCCTTCCGCATTCCTGGTTTCATAGCTGGACAATCATTCATTCATTCATGCGAAGAACGAATTTAACCAACATCGAGACTAGTCAGAGCGTAGATGGTGATATCAGGTGTTATACGTTTGGATGTGCGGGTGGTGTAAGTTATAAGGTCCCGAAACTGGAAATCAGAGAACCGAGTTCCAGATCATGTTTCCTTTGTTATATTAGTCCGATGAAATCCTAAAAGAGCAAATATAGCTATCTAATATTATCTTAACTGCAATTCCCCTTGGGAATCACGGCAATGGGTTAATTAGTTGGACCTTTATCTGTAAATCTCCAAAATAATCTAAAGTATTTTCTGTCTTATAAACATTTGATAATCCGTAAAAAAACCAATCAATCAAAAACAATCATGGCATACAATGCTCCCGAAAGCAACTCTGCTATTTGATCACCATTGAATGCTCCATATTTTGGCTTCGTGCCACACCACATCTAAGACACACACACACACACACACACACACACACACACACACACACACACACACACACACACACACACACACACACACACACATATATATATATATATATATATAGCCAAGTATAGAATTGGTGTATACGGGATGAATTAGGATAACCCAAAAATGCAATTCTTAAAAGAGTGCTCAATACAGAGTAGAGCAAATATAATTTATTCGAAAATTATAACATAAATATGTTATAAAATCACTACAAAAATAAAGATTTTGTTTCAACACTTCTTATCAAGTGATAGTGGTGAATATCAACACCAGAAGTTTTGAAAATAAATGGCGATTTTGTAGTGATTTTATAACATATATTTATGTTACAATTTTCGAATAAATTATATATATATATATATATATATATATATATATATATATATATATATATATATAATAGAGCGAATACTGAATGAAGGAATGTTGTAGTGACGTTATTTTCTTAACTGTGTTGCCGCAATATTTTCTTACATCGCATTAAATCCAATATATATATATATATATATTGTCTCGAATTACAACTTAATAGAGACTGTTTGACCAACACAAGGACTGACCAAAATTCATGTTAAAATATTAGAATATTAATAAACAACGCAGTGTGCCTAAAGATTTTAATTTTTTTTATTGTTCAATATATATATATATATATATATGTGTGTGTGTGTGTGTGTGTGTGTGTGTGTGTGTGTGTGTGTGTGTGTGTGTGTGTGTGTGTGTGTGTGCAGATATGTAGACAAATAGGAAAGTAATCCGGAATTCTTTACTATTTCTGTTTTTATTTTTAAAAATAGTGCCCCATACTGAAGTAGAACTTAAATTATAATTATTTAAAAAAAAACATGATTCCTTCGGTACATAAGAGTTCTCCTGTTTCAAAAACAAGAGCGAAAACCTCAATATAATTAGCCAAATTTAGTTCAAGTTAATTTTAATAATTATATTGAGGTTCTCGGCTCTTGTTTTTGAAACATGAGAACTCTTATATAGCGAAGGAATCATATTTTTTAAAATAATAATAATTATTATATATATATATATATATATATATATGATATATATATATATATATATATATATATATATATATATATATATATATTTTCTTACATCGCATTAAATCCAGTTTTGTTTTGCGCCTAATTAAACAATTGCTTTCTTTTCCGTTGATAATATTAGCCATTGTTTAGTTTTTTATTATTAATCTTCCTTATATTATTTTTTCCCTTCTTCTGAAGTTATTTTTTATTACAATATATTTTTAGGTTTTCTCCGATGTTATAATAGACTGCTTGCTATTATACCTTATTTTTTGGGCCTCTTTTCTTATTTTCCCAAGTGCGTTTTTCATATTTCTCTTCCATTGATATATTTTAGTTGCTTTTTTCTATTTAGTATAACATATAATCTCAGTCAGCTTTTGTTATTTGCTTTGATACAGGTTTGCTTTAGGTTTTATTGATACATTACATGGGTGTATCAAAACTAATATTTTAATTTAGTAATTTATATGAAACCTTACTGCTACAAATATTGACTTTATTCATTTTTGGCAGCAATTCTCTTATATAAAGAGCTTCCAAAAGTTTAAGTTTTTACCTATTCTTATTTTGATGACATACTAATGTATTTTCGACTAATATCTATCTAAACTGTAAATTTGGACATGAGGGCGTCTTTAAAATTTTCAGATATTAAACTATGCTCATTCATGTGAAACGTAAGCCGTCTTCGTCAACATCGTCGTTGTAAAACCAACATATGTATTAACATTTTTATCATAGTTGCAAACGTGATTTAAATTGATATCCAATAATTTTTATTTTCCCAAGTACTTTCAAACTCATCTGAGACTATCATCAGGGGGGCTAAAATATCTGTGTATGTGTATACAGTAGATCCGTACATTCAAAATAATTTTTTCACTGTTCGTTTACACTACAACGTCTGAAATTCAAAATATTTAATCATGCAGGAGATGCAAGTTTTGTAATATTTAAAGAAAAAGAAAAAAAAATAATTATAATATTTTTATTTAGTATTCTTATATAAAACTTTGCTACTACAAACATTAAGAACTTTATTATTATATTTATAATTGACTTTATTTATTTTTGGCTGCAATTCTCTTATATAAAGGGCTTGCAGAATTTTAACTTTTTGCTTAATATTATTTTGACGGAGTACTAATGTATTTTTGACTAATATCTGTCTAAACTGTAAATGTGAACATTAGTGTTTCTTTAAATTTTCTAAGATTTTCTGGAGGTGTTGTTTGATAAACATAAAAGCGTCTATAATAAAATTCTTAGTGATAGTGTCTACAGATCTTCGGAAATTGTAAAAATTATAGTCATTCTAGGAAGAAGAATAGAAACAGGAAGATACTTTGGTATACACTTAGATTCAATAATTTAATTCAGACCAAGTTGGGACACAAGTTCTTAAACTTAATTGATGTATATTTTCCTAAAAGTAATCTATTAAATCAAATTTTCAATCGAAATACCCTAAAAAATAGCTATAGTTGTCCTAGTCATCTGGAAAAATTGTTATATCAAACCATATCAAAACACTTAAACTTTGTAACAATAATAACTGTAATGCAGATACCAATTCTAATATATCCCGTGTAATTGTAGGAGGCCTTACCAATGTCCAGTATCTAACAAATGCTTAACGGAATCTATTGTATATATGTGTTCTATTTCATCTATTGAAGATCCCGGAAATATTAGGTTGTATATTGGTTGTACTAAGAATTCTTTTAAAAACGACACTATAGCCATCTATCTTCTTTTATGAATGCTAACAAATGAAAGATGACTTTCTAAGTATTTTTGGAAATTGAAAGAAGAAAGCAAGACACCTAAGGTTAAATGGAAGATCCTCAAACAAGCCAGAAATTGTAGATCTTTTATGATCCGTTGTTTTTTTTTGTTTTTTTTTTTGTCTACAGGAGAAAATGAGTATTATTAAACTCTTGAATAGTCGTCAATTGTTATTAGGTTGGTGCAAAAGTAATGTCGTTTTTTGACGTTCAACTTCAAAAGTCACCATAACCTTTTTTTGGTGCAATTTCGGTTTCGGGAAGTGTTGTGGAGCTTCTCCGGCATCCAACCACTGTGCCGAACGTCGCCGGTTGTCATAGAGGATCCACTTCTCATCACACGTCACAATCCGCTCGAGAAATGGGTCGTTTTTGTTGCGCAGAAGGAGCGTAGAAGACACCTCAAAACGACGATTTTTTTGATTATCGTTCAATTCATGCGGTACCCATTTATCCAACTTTTTTGACTTCCCTATTTGCTTTAAATGCCGAACGACTGTTGAGTAGTTGACCTCGAGTTCAACAGCAACTTCTCGTGTGGTTTTGCGAGGATCGGCTCCAATTAAGGCTTTCAAACGTTCGTTATCAACCGCAGTCGGCCGGCCGCGACCGTCTTCATCTTCGAGGCTCTCGTCACCATTGCGAAATTTCTTGAACCACCGTTGTGCCACACGTTCGTCAGTGGTTCCTGGGCCAAACGCATCATTGATATCACGAGCTGTCTCGGCAGCTTTTTGGCTTAGTTTGAACTGGAACAAGAAAATCGTGCGGATTTGAATTTTGTCCATGCTGTCGAAAAGCCTGCAAATAAATGAATGAAGAGATTGAGAACGGTAACGAATAACACGATTCGATAGAGCGAAAGACGCGCTTCAAAATGATATATAACATGGCTATAGATATCAATGAAATAATTCAGAAATCATATATAAAAATAACATATGTGGGAAAACGACGTTATTTTTGCACCAACCTAATAAATCATAGATATGAAAGAACCTTGAATTGTAGGCACATTAAAGATTTAAGCTTACAATCTTTAACCCTAAAACTTTTTAAATTAATAATCACTTCCCGTATGTTATTTTACCGCCAGATAATAATTTTAATATTATTCGTACTGATCTATCTTGAATCAAAGTTCTAAATAGCTTTGTGCTTGTATATTACTGATAGTAATGTTTGTTGCAGATTGGTTTATACTTATGTTACGAGTAATATAGTTTGGTAATAGTTTTTAAATTTATAAAAAATTATATAAATATTATCTATTTTATATTTTATTTGTTTTTTAAAATTTAAATTTTAATGTAATATTTTGTTTAGTTAATTTTATTTTGTATGTCTAATGTTTTTACTTCTTAAAGTGCCTTTTATTTACATAGTATATTTAATTTTATTAAATAATATGTTGGTTTCTTTCAATAATGTCAAAATTTTTGGTTACATTGTATCAAAAATCTTTCTATGAAACTAAACGCAGCCGAAAAAATTCGAATCTTTATAGTACGATTTTTATCTTAATGTTAATGTTCTTTCATTGGCTGAATTATTATCAATAACTCCTATTGTTTTGTTTTGTTTTCTTTTTTGTTTTCTTTTCTTTTTTATCCTTTTCTGTGCATTAATCAATTCTGATATCTTTCTCTTTTTCGTTTTTTCTATTCTCTTCTTTTTCTTCCTTTTCTTGGAGACGTAATGTAATGCTTTGTATGCCTTTTCTTAACTTTTTATATTTCTCTTTATTTTTTCTTCCTGTTTTTCCTCTTTCTTGGCTCATTATATTTTTTTCTTTTCCTTTTATGAGAATTTTTATACATTATGTTTATTTCTTCTTAAGTCTTTTTAAATTTTTAAATGGTGTAAAAAGAAATGATGTTTCATAAGTAGCATTTTTATATAAAATCGTTTATAACTATCTTTATTCCCCACCTGATGAGATGCTTAACTTTAGGCATCGAAACAAATATGCATCTTTGAAGCGATTACTTTGTTTGTTCGTATATAACAACTAATAATAAATAACTATTGCTCTACACTTGGTATTAGGCCCTATTTTACATTAATGTTTTTGAACGTTTGAATTTATAATCTTTTCATTTCTCATCAGATTTATATATATATATATATATATATATATATATATATATATATATATATATATATATATATTATATATATATATATATATATATATTAAGTATTTTTAAAACATGATTCCTTCGTTACATACGAGTTCTCATGTTTCAAAATCAAGAGCCAAAAACTCAATATAATTAGTGAAGTTAAATTGAATTAAAGTATCAAGGCCTGTTACATCCTCAAGCGAAAATTTAGGAATAACCAATCTTGAAATTTACGAATTTCATAAGCATGTTCATTCGCAAAATTACTATGGAAACGACCATTTTGATAAGAGGTATACGAATTTGTTTGTATCAAAATATCAATCAACTTCGGGAAGAGGTCAAAAGAATGAAACATGGCTTGATTGTCAATTTCAAAGAATATGGAGCACTGTTTTTAAAATAAAACCAAAATAGTAAAGAACCCCGGGTTATTTACCTAACGTGTTCTTTCCTATTTTTCTACATATCTGCATATATATATATATATATATATATATATATATATATATATATATATATATATATAGATATATATATTTATGAATAAAAATGACAATAGGAAAACTGGTAATTGCTGACGCGTTTCGTCCAATGTGGACTTTATCAAAGCAAAATACGAAAATGAAATTAAATGAACAAAGTAACTAATAAAAACAAAAACAGAATGTACCTAGCAACTGGAATGTAGAGAAACGCTATTTTCATATTTTTTAACGGAAAAATAACGTCAGAGATTGTCACGTGTGGAGAATATTGTCATTATATCTGTGTTGATGTATTCAGCCATTTTCTTTCCAATTATTGAATCTGTTGTGCATATTTGTTTGTAAGAGCATTAATTTTGTTAAGAAAGGTGAAATAGGGAAAAAGCCTGGACGTAAATTAATATTTGGATAATTTTCTATGGCGGCACTCTCCAGAATTTTCCTTCAGTGAGTTATTTTCTTTTTTTATGAGTGTAGCATTTTTAAAATCAAAATTATGGTTGTATTTATTTCTATGTATTTAATTTCATTTTCGTATTTTGCTTTGATAAAGTCCACATTGGACGCAACGCGTCAGCAATTACCAGTTTTCCTATTGTCATTTTTATTCATAAATATTGTCTTCTCTACCGATTAAATCGGAGAAATTTTCATCATACACACACACACACACACACACACACATATATATATATATATATATATATATTGATAATATTAGTGGTAAATATACATACATATGCAAAATATATCGTATTTACGATTCCAATGGAATCAATTATGACCATGGAATATTAGTGTTTAAGCCTTTTTATTATTATTATTATTATTATTATATATATATATATATATATATATATATATATATATATATATATGAAAAAATGGAAAGAGTAAACGTTTTGGTTGCAAAGTGTATTTTTTTTTTAAAATATATTTTTTTTTTATTTCCATAATTTTGCTACATGAGTTTCCGGTCTCGCGACCTTCTACAGGCAAAAAGAGGATATTTCCACATATTATTTAAATGAATTAATTTTGCTTATGGTTTTCAATGTTGGACAAGAAAGACATTCGTGTCACTACTCCCTACAAATGTTGAAATATCCACTCTTTGCCTGAAGAAGATCCCGAGACCGGAAACTCGTGCAGCAAAATTTTGGAAAATAAAATATAATATATATATATTCAAAAATATCCACATTAGAACTAAAAACGTTTGCAGTTTCTCCCTTCTGTTTAAAATATACACTTTTCTCTCGTTGGAACAACTATAACCTCTCTCTCTCTCTCTCTCATATATATATATATATATATATATATATATATAACACTAATAAACTTATAAATGTAAGTAGCTATACTCGTCCGGAAAAACCTTAGGTGTTTTTGCAGTGTAAATGAAAAAAACAATACCCAAGGGAAAAAAGGGGTTAAAAAGAGAGAACTAAGAACACTTCCGGCGAAAATAATCGTTCAGAGTCCAAAGAAAAAAACCTCAGACATGAGTAAAGTAAAATAACTAAACAAAGTCCTCAATATACTAAGTAGTGCCAGTTCGCCCTGAGGATCCGCGTAGGTGAAACCTTGGTAGGTTCGTCTGGCTCTTTAGGTTTATTTTATATATATATATATATATATATATATATATATATATATATATATTTTCAGACAGTCCTCTCTCTCATTTTCTGACAGTCTCTCTCTCTCTCTCTGTCTGCCTGTCTCTCTGTTTTCTCTCTCTCTCTCTATATATATATATATATATATATATATATATATATATAAACAGAGAGAGAGAGAGAGACTCCGAAAATTTTGTATTATAATAACGTAGCCAATTCTACATCTCTTTGAAAATCTTGTTCGAATTTTGATAAATGAATCATTTATTTTCAACATGGAGTCTATTTATATTTCGTTTTCCGGGAACATGTAGTTACTCATATATTCACATTTTAAATGATGTTAATTTGTAGGGATATCCTATATTACTAAAAATGAACAGAACGGCTTCAGTTGTTAATTTAGGTCAAGTCATCAATGCACCTTACCTTACAGCTAAAGACTATCTTTGCCTCCATAGTATTATCGTTTTTATTCATATATATTGAAGTGTATGGAAAGTAATTTCGTCTTTACAACGTTTTAAGCCCAAGCTTATTTCATATACACATATAAAGACACCCAAGAGCATCAGTATAGTATTATCATTATAATGAAAAATGTCTTCTCGACTTGTTTTTGATTTATAATCTCAAGACGATTCATAAATAAAGATATTAGGGAAATCAAAGTTTGTTATCATAATTTTCATTGTTTTTCTAGCTTCTCTCCCCTCAGTATTACAGACTTCATTGTTCATTAACATTTCGACTGTAACAATTTAACGTTCACATTTTCTTTCTATCATTGGACCTTCTATGTTTTTTATCTTCATCTGTTACCATCCATGTATGCTCAGTTACCAACTAAGTTTCTATGCAGATAACACGTATTCCTCCTGTGGTAATAGTAAACCCAATTGATCAAACAAAGCAAAACTGACGTCTGCTCTCGAAAATGACCTCCAGTCTGTTGTTAAGTAGAACAAGAAATGGACCGTGAATATTAATAGTCATAGAGAAATATTTTCCCTTCTATCAACATGGTTGATGCTAACCTCCAGGAATGATTAAATATAAATATTTGCTATGTCTGCTGTTCTGAAACTTGGATCAGTGTGCCATGACAGACAATTTCTCTCGTCACAATGCGTATTTCACATTTAAGAATCTACCATTTGTTCTTGCATATTATTAAAATTATTAATATAATAATATCATAATATTTTTAAAATCTAATATTTTCAAAATTATTAAAATTTCGTATCATTTATCAATATACCCTTGAATACTATTGATATTATTAATATAATAATATTATAATATAATATAATATTAATAAAATTTCATATTATTTATCAATATAAATTTGTCCTTGAATATTATTGATATTATTAATATTATTAATATAATATTATTATAATATAATAATATGACAGAAATATTAAAATTTCATATTATTTATCAGTCTAAAATCTGTGCTTGAATATTATTCATATTATTAATATTGTTAATATAATAATATTATATTATAATAAAAATATAATATAATAATATAATAATGTTATTAAAATTTCGTATTATTTATCATTATACAATTTGTCCTTGAATATTATTCATATTATTATAATAATAATAATATTATATAATAATATTATAATATAAAAAAATTCACATTATTTATCGATCTACAATTTGTCCTTGAATATTATTCATATTATTAATATTAATATAATAATATTAAAATAATAATATAATAATATTATTAAAATTTCGTATTATTTATCAATCTACAAATTTTCCTTGAATATTATTCATATTATTAATATAATATTATTATAATATAATAATATTATATATTATTAAAATTTCCTATTATTTATCAATCTACAATCCGTGCTTAAATATTATTCATTAATAATATTATTATATAATATTATTATAATATAATAATATAATAATATTATTAAAATTTCATATTTATCAATCTACATTTTGTGCTTGAATATTATTCATATTATTAACATTATTAATATAATATTATTATAATATAATATCAAAATATTATTATGATATTATTAAAATTACATATTATTTAAGATTCTACCATTTGTACTTGCACTGAATATTGCTGCCTTATGTAGTGGTGTGCGCCTGTAATTTATCTTAAGATACTTGGCAAAATTCAGAGAAGAGTTTGCAATATTATCAGTCCTAACCTGGTTTCTCGGTTTTAGTCACTTGGAAGTGGCTTTCCTCTGTCTTTTCTATTACTATTTTTATGACAGTTTATGTATTGAGCTTTTTATTGGCACCTTGAATGCGCGAATATAAGCGTACTGCGAAATTAGTATTATCATCGTACTGTTCAAATAGGAAGATATATCAGTCATAATCAAATAGTTTCATTTCTTGCACTTCCTGTCCGGTTACTTAAATCCCTGACCCACACAGAATATTAAAAATGCAATATCAATCGCCATGTTCTCTTTTTTCCCCCTGTTCTTTTATTGTATTTTCTATTCATTAAGATCTTATTCCCTTGCGTCTTTGATACATTTGACATCATTTCACACAAAAAAGGCAATAATCCCACTAAGATGCACTGAACTACTGGAAGTGAATGAGAATGAAAAGAATTTAGGAGAAACATCTGGAGTCGAAATCTTAAACCAGATACAAGGGATACACATTTAGTCCTGTTCAAAAGATGTGGAAAAGTGTGAACAGGGCGATACTTGTGGGAAATGATTATACGGGGAGTAGAAGAGATACATCCCGCATATACCACCTAGAAATGCCCACCACATAATGGTAGGTCCTTATAAAGGATGAAGACACCATTGATTCTAATAGCTTACCATTATGTGCGAGATATACAAGGTGTTTCAAAAGTCAAGCGACAGTTGGCAGAAAACATAGACTTGAGAAATAGCAATCAAGGGAAAATTTGCCTGGCATCATCTTCGACCAATAAAATTTCTTAATAATACATTTTCACATACAGAAATATGATTCCATTTGGTTAATAAATAAAAAAATTCAGAAAGTTATCACTGGCAATGCAACTTTTGGAAAACCCTGCATGTGGCAAGTGTTTCTACCGCGTCTTGAAAAAAAATTGATATAAAAATGTTATTTTATTTTTGATTTCATATTTTTCTAACTTGCTGTCGTTCTCAAACCTTTCTTTTTCTTTCCAATCATAGGTTCTTTTCAGTTTCTTCTGTCACTGAACACTACTTAAAATGTATACTTTATACTTTTCCCATAATTCCCTACTACTCAAAGTTACTTCCTCTGCTTTATTTTAATTATAACATATTTATTTATTTTCATAGAGAATTATTATGTTGGAACGAGCTCACATTTCGGTGTTGGTCATAGTAATTATTCTGGTAAAGCAATTGGAATTCTGCTTTCAAGAAAGGCATCATGTTGCAGTTGCAATTTTGGGCGCAAAACACTCGGCTTATTTCACATATTCCATGTCTTTGTTCAGCCCAGGGACAATTCAATGTTTACATTTTATTTAATATTGTCGTTCTTTTTCACTTCCCTATATTTCTGGATGATGTTTTTTTTTCCTTCAGTTAAATGTTCATTTACTCTTTCTATCTTTCTTTCTTTCCTTCCTTCTTTCTTTTTTTTCTTTCTTTCTCTTTCGTTCTAATTGTTCCTGTTTTCTTTCTGTTTCTCGTTTTCGATCTATTTCTCTTTCGCATTTGTGTGTTTGTCGTCTTTCTCTTATCAACGACATTGTTTATACTTTGCTTCTTAATTTCATTTTCTCGTAAGCGGTGAATGTTCCTGTTTTTCTTTCTTTCTATCGGTTAAGTTTTCATTTCATTTTTTTTCTTCTTTATTTCTGTCTTTTTTGTTTATTTATTCTATCTTTTCTTTTTTTATTGTTTTTTTTTGTTCATCTGTGTGTTTCTTTTTTTCTATCGGTTGTTTTCATTTCCTTTTTTTTCTTTCTTTCTGTCTTTTTGTTTATTTATTCTAGTTTTCTTTATTCCTTTTTTTGTTCATCTGTTTTTCTTTCTTTCTATCGGTTAAGTTTTCATTTCATTTTTTTTCTTCTTTATTTCTGTCTTTTTTGTTTATTTATTCTATCTTTCTTTATTCCTTTTTTTTGTTCATCTGTGTGTTTCCTTCTTTCTATCGGTTAGGTTTTCATTTCCTTTTTTTTTTTTGTTTATTTCTTTCTTTATTTCTGTTTTTTTGTTTCTTTATTCTATCTTTCTTTATTCCTTTTTTTTGTTCATCTTTGTGTTTTCCTTTTTTTTTCATCGGTTAGGTTTTTCATTTTTTTTCTTTCTTTATTTCTGTCTTTTTTGTTTATTTATTCTATCTTTCTTTATTCCTTTTTTTTGTTCATCTGTGTGTTTCCTTCTTTCTATCGGTTAGGTTTTCATTTCCTTTTTTCTTTCTTTCTTTCTGTCTTTTTTGTTTATTTATTCTATCTTTCTTTATTCCTTTTTTTTTGTTCATCTGTGTGTTTCCTTCTTTCTATCGGTTAGGTTTTCATTTCCTTTTTCTTTCTTTTTTTTTCTGTCTTTTTGTTTATTTATTCTATCTTTCTTTATTCCTTTTTTTTGTTCATCTTTTGTTTTTTCTTTCTATCAGTTGTTTTCATTTCCTTTTTTCTTTCTTTCTTTCTGTCTTTTTTGTTTATTTATTCTATCTTTCTTTATTCCTTTTTTCAAGGTTGCTTTCATTTTCTTTTTTCCTTCTTTCTTTCTTTCTTTTTTTGTTTATTTATTCAATCTTTCTTTATTCCTTTTTTCTTTGTCTATCTGTTTCTTTCTTTCTTTCTATCGGTTAAGCTTTCATTTCCTTTTTTCCTTCTTTCTTTCTTTCTTTTTTGTTTATTCATTCAATCTTTCTTTATTCCTTTTTTCTTTGTTTATCTGTTTGTTTCTTTCTGTCTTTTATTCATTCGTTTAGTCATATTCTTTGTTTCTCTTTGTTTTTCTTTGTGCATTTCTTTCTTTATATCTTTATTTCAAGGACGTTTCGTTTTTTCTTTATTTCTACATTATTTCCTTCTTTCTGTCTTTCCTTCTTTCTTTCCTTTTTCTTATTTTCTTTCTTTTTTTTTCTTTTTTCCATTTTCTTTTTTTATTTTTTCACTCTTTTCTTCTTCTCTTTTATATATTTATCCATATTTCTTCTTTTATTTTCAATATTTCTTTTTCTTTCTGTTCCTAACCCATTATGACACTTTCCTGTATTTTTTAATTATTTCATTTTTTCATTTTCCTTCCAGTTTGGTTACTCTTCTTTTTTTCTCTCAATTTTGCGTTCTTTACTCATTTCTTTTAATACACATCCATTTTCTAATTATTCCGTTTACATCATTTGAGACCTCCTCTATATTTTCAACATTTTTCTCATTCGTTCCTTTCTTCATTTCTTTTATTTTCATCACACGTTTGCGCCATTTTCATTCCTCTGGCTTTCTTCTTTTTCTTTACTTTTCTTTTACAATATGTCTTTTTTTTTTTTCCAATTTTTCTTACACTTCTCCGTCTCCAGTCATTCTTTCGCCTATTGCCTTAGAATCGCAATAGATGATATTGTTTCAAAGCCAATTACAGAAAAAAAATTAGAACAAAACAAATCAAAAACCTGCAAGGAACAATCTGCAAGAGACAAAGCTATTAGCTACGCCCCCTAGGTGGCACAGCGTTTAAAGATACCGCAGTTTCTCACCAACAGAATAAAGGCACCCCATTAAACTAGAAATTGCTTCTTCTATCTACCACATACCACTCAAGCCGAGCGGTAACATTTCTTATACAGAAAATATCACTGTTTGAACGTAAAGAAACGTGTAATTAGGTGAATTTACTTCCGGAACAATAGGAAGTAGTATGTCCTATCGTTAACAGTGGCACGCATTGATTATCAAATGAGGTGTACTTTGTTATCGGAAATTAAAGAATTATTGTAATTATTCCATGGGTTTATTGGACTAGCACATGGAGAATTGATGCTTTGAACCAAACGCCAATATAGTTCTAAAATATTCCCTAAAGTTATCGAACGATTAACTTCGTAATTGTTGTTTTGATTACTAGCAAATAGTCGGTAATGAGTCACTTAATAATAACACTACCTAAAGCTTGCCATGAAAGTTCGGCATTGTTCATGAAATTTATCGGACCGGCTTTGATGTTGACGTTATGACATCTGTCCTTGGCATTATTTAAGTATCTTGGCCCAATTTCCTTGATACGCAAAAATTTACACATAAGTGTGGCAAGCAGTAGACACCTTTGGTTGTGGATTCACCCTGTGTAAAGGGATGTAGTCGGTTGATGACCCTCAACCAATACGGGGATTTCTATCCTGGATATAGTTATTAACAAGCACGGTATTTTAACATCAAAAGCACGGTGTTCACCTGTCCAAGCCATGATGGTAAGTGATGTAAACTAAAAACAATGACATGACATTATCTAGATTACGACACCATTTCCACTTCCCTAAGATTAATAGTGCGACACAGATGATTTGGGAGGTATTTCTGCCGCACATATATATATCAGACTTGTCATTATCTATTTATCTATCTATCTCATTCTATTCATTATTTATCCATCAATCTATATGTCTATCTCATTCTATTAATTATCTATCTATCTATCTATCTATCTATCTATCTATCTAATTCTATTGATTATCTATCTTATTGTTTATCTATCTATATCATTCTGTTCATTATTCATCTATCTATCTATCTATCTAATTCTATTGATTACCTATCTTATTGTTTATCTATCTATATCATTCTGTTCATTATCTATCTATCTATCTATCTATCTATCTATCTATCTATCTATCTATCTATCTATCTCATTCTATTCATTATCCATCTATCTATCTACCTGTCTGTTCGTTGGTTAATTTATTTATTTGTTTCTATCTATCTATCTATCTATCTATCTATCTATCTATCTATATTTCTTTCTATTTTTCTGCTTCTTTCTTTCTTCCTTATTTCCTTAGTCCTTCCTCATTTTTCTATAGCCTTCACATTTTTCGGCCCTTTCCTACGGACTTATGTCTACAACGGACTTATGTCTACAAATTTGACTCCCAATCAAACAAAACGTGTGTCTAATCTTTTGACTTGCTTGAAAAATAAATCGACTCTTACATTTTTTTTACTAACGTGCAAGAGGAGGGTGAGTTGAAAAGTTCATAGGCAGACTATGAAAGTATGATGCGAGAGCTGGGAAATTTTGTATGCAATAATTTCATATCTTACTAATAACTGCATTGTTTCTTTCTAGGTACGAGGCTGGGCTGAAAATTCCGTAAGCTGACTATGAAAGATTGATGCTAGAGCTATGAAATCCTGCTTTCAATTCTTCTTATTGATAACTGCATTGTTTCTTTCAATTGGGTTTAGATCAGGAGTTTGACTAGAACGTTCTAATACTTGAAATTTCTTTTTACGAACCCATTCTTTGGTAGATTTATTTGATGCTTCCGATCATTGTCATTTTGGAAGTTTCAGCCCCGACCTAAACCTAACTGAAGACAAGATACTTTCGTTCAAAACTCTTTGGTATCTTGTAGAGTCCATTGAGCCGTAAATACCTACCATTTTGATTGTTCCAGCTGCAGCAATGAAACCCCAAATCATAATCCTGTCACCACCATTTTTAATCGTTGCTATCAAATACATCTCTTCAAAAGCCGTATTAGGAGCTCGTCAGATAGTGATTTTCCAAGCGTAGCTAAGAGGTGGCACAAGGCCGAAAGTATGGTACACCCAGTGAGAATCGAACTCACTACTCAGTAGTAACTGTTCTAGCGAGACAAGCTTGCTAACCATCACACCGCCTCGAGGTGCGGTAAATGATTTTCTAAGCTAGCTTAGATGTGGCACAAAGCCGAAGGTATGGTGCACCCAGTGAGAATCAAACTCACTACTCAGTAGTAATTGTTCTAGAGAGACAAGCTTGTTAACCATTACACCACACCAAGCTGCCCAAAGGAGCTCGTGAGATATACCACTTATTGTTCCTCCCTAAAAGCTCCGACCATAACTTTTTTTTTCAGAAATGTTTATAGCTCACTAATATGAGTTGAGGCGACCATGCTTGTTCTGTTTCGTAAATAGTGGCGTTTTTCTAGGCATTCTTTCTTGAAAATCGGCATTGTTCAGATTTTATCGCAATGTAGTTGTATGCACATTGATTCCGACATTGTTCGGTGAGCATTGGAGAATATCAAAGTTCATGCCAGCATTTGTCTAGGCTTGCCGAACTAGATCTTTATCTCACTCTTGCTTTTATTTGAAGTGGATGGCCACTTCTTACTTGTGATGCCGTCATACCAAAGTGTTTCCATTTATAAATAATTTGTTGCATGGTGGAGAAGTTCATTCCAAATCGTTTTGATAAATTTTTGTAGCCTTCTTTATTATTATAACTTTCAACTATTCAGAATGTTTTTTGATCTTTGCATATATATATATATATATATATATATATATATATATATATATATATATATATTACATTTAGTCACTAAAGGCACAATTTTGCATACAAAAAGAATTATATTGTTTGACTGACTGCAGTATACAGAGCTTACAAAAAGTGAACGGGTCATTTCGTTTTTTACACAAGCTCAAAAATTATTTCTACTAGCAATTATATAAAACAAAAATGCTGAGTTATAACGTAAAGGTTCACTTACTTTTACATATCTTAATTTTTAATATTTTTCTTCCAGCTTCATAAAAATATTTCAAAGTGTTTGTAATTGATTTAATAAATGTTTTTTTTTCTTAATGAATATATTGGTGAATTAAGATTTGTTGATCATATGGAAAAAGAAACATTTTTAAAATATTATCTTGGGAGTTCGCTTAATTTTGCCCAACACTATATATATATATATATATATATATATATATATATATATATATATATTGTGCGTAAGACAGAGAAAATAACAAGCAAAATAGTGTACATTGATGGCACAATGGACACTGCAAGATACCAAGGAAATTTGAACGAAAGGGTCTAAGTTCAAAGTTGAATTTAGGTTAGGGCTGAAAATTTACTTATTTTTGCCTATCTTGATTTTTAATTAATATTTTAATTCCAGCTTGATGACTTCTTTTAAAATTGTTGTAATTGATTTAATAAAGTTTTCGTAATGAATATATAGTTTAATCATGATGTGCTGATCATCTGGAAAAAGAGAAATTTTTTAAAAATATTATCTTTAGGTGTTCACTTACTTTTGCATAGCACTGAGACAGATAGAGAGAGGTTTCTATTGGCTGTTACCCAGAATAGATTAAAAATACCGATAATAAAAAATCGTCGTATACTTTCACTGACGAGTAAGACAAGATATTGAAAAATATTATTTTTTGTATTAAAAAAAAAAAAAAAAAAAAAACGTGGAAAGAATACACTGAACTGATCGCATAATATATCAGCATTCTTAGATCGGCATTTTCCGTGTAGAATCCAACAGTATACTGAAAGGAAGTCTTTATATACAATCATAGGTTTTCATAAGAGTGAGCTCCTGTAAATATGCTAGCATATGAATAAACAATAAAGATTAAAGCCGGCCAGATTCTTATCTTCAGGAGAGCAACACACTGCGGCTTTTTTGGTCCCATGTTTTCCACTGGCACGGCATGAAACAATTATAATTAACCAATTGCTAAATAATCTTCGAGAAAATAGGTTTACCATGTGATGATAATCATATTTTCGAGCTAAAATCTATTGTATATACAACCTTGTGCAAATTAATTGGAACAAAACGAGTAAAACGTTTATTATTTGCTTTTTTTTCGTATTTATTCCCATGAAACATAACCCAGTGCACATGTTAGTACTTCGTATGTCCATTCCCCGAAATCGTTCCTTGCAGACTGACCGCAAATTCTCGATTAGATTTAAATCAGGAGAGTTTCCGGGCCAGTCTATAGTACTTTAATTTTCTCACTGGTAAGGCTTGTCATTGTTTTTGTGCAGCGATACAATTTTCGTACGCTCCTTGGAGTAACGTCCATTGCAGACAATGGCCATATGACAACTAATCGACAGTCGAGACAATAGTGTCTGGCCGTGATAAAAATCTGATCCTTTCACTAACGAGTAAGACAAGATATTGAAAAATATTATTTGTTTTATTAAAAAAAGAAAAACTTGGAAAGAATACACTGAAGTGATCGCATAATCTATCAGGCTTCTTCGATCTTCGTTTTCCGTGTAGAATCCAACAGTATATTGAAAGGAAGTCTCTATATATAACCATATGTTTTCATGAGAGTGAACTGCTAAATATGAATAAACAATAAAGATTAAGACATACATAAGCAGTCCACGTTCTTAGCTCCAGGAGAGCAACTCACTGGCTTTTTCGTATTTTTCGAATTAAACATGACGCAGTGCACATGTTAGTAATTCGTATGTCCATTCCACGAAGTCTTTCCTTGCAGATTGACCACAGATTCTCGATTGGATTTAAATCAGCAGAATTTTCAGTCCAGTCTATCTAACACAGCCAGTTCATATCTATCTATCTATCTATATATATATATATATATATATATATATATATATATATATATATATCTACACCATTGTGCAAATAAATTGAAACAAAACGAATTATTAATTATATTTTTTCGTATTTTCAAATGAAACATGACCCAGTGCGCATGATAATTCCACCTATGTCCATTTCCCGAAACCGTTCCTTGCAGACTGACCACATATTCTCGATGAGATTTAAATCAGGAAAGTTTTTAGGCTAATCTATAGTAGTTTGATTTGCTCACTGGGACGGCTTGCCAGTGTGTTCGAGCAGCGTTACAATTTTCGTACGCTTCCTTGCAGTAACGTCTATCGCAGACAATGTTCATAGGACAGCTTATCGAGAGTCTAGACAATAGTGTCTGGGCGTGATAAAAATCTGATGATGCAATAGTTTTCAAGGCCAAACAAATTTCATCATGCTTCCCGAATGTGGATTCATATTACTGAACACCACTACAAATCCCCAAATCTGAGGAGAAAATAGAAACAGATTACACCGTTTCACTCCAACTGGTGTAAAACTGACTAGATTTCAATCTAAATTTAAAACTGATTGGATTTAAATCAAGAGAGTTTCCGATTCAGTTCATATGCTAGCCTATGAATAAACAATAAAGATTAAAGCCTACATTACATTTCGTGCCAATATCTATCGTATATACACCCTTGTGCAAATTAATTGAGACAAAACGTACAATTCCGTTATTATTTACTTCTTTTTCCAATGAAACATAACCTAGTGCACATATTAGTACTTCGTATGTCCAATCCACTAAATCATTCCTTGCAGATTGACCACAGATTCTCGATTGGATTTAAATCAGGAGATTTTCCGGGCCAGTCTATAGTACTTTAATTTGCTAACTGGTAAGTGTCTGAGCGTGATAAAAATCTGATGCAATCACGGATGACACAATATTTATCAAGGCCAAACCAATTTTATCATACACTCCAAAAAATAGTTTCATATAACTGCACACTGGTGTGCAGTTATATGAGGGGACAAAATCTGAGGGGACAAAATAGAAATCGATTACACCCTGTCACTCCAGTGGGTCTAAAACTGACCGTATGCTGAAAGAAAGGAAACTAAAGCAGGTGTTTCAATTAGTTTGAACAGGGGTGTATCTGGACCAGAGAAAACATTCATATTACTGCACACCACTGCAAATGGCCTAATCTAAGGGTAAAATAGAAATCGATTACACCCTGTCACTCCGGTGGGTCTAAAACTGACCGCATGGTGAAAGAAAAGGAACTAAAGCAGGTGTTTCAATTAATTTGACTATCATTGATCTATGCTTCGAATTTTGCTGCTATGTATTTTCTGGTTATATATATTTAGAGATTATGATCAAATCCAAAGAAGAATCTGTAATTGTTATTGTCCCTGATCTGTCATCTCGGTTTTAGCCATTTTCCCATTACTGCAATGCAACGTCCCGGTGATTTTTTCTGTAAATAATTTCATTTATTTATTGTTCTGATGTAATCTCCGCTATTGCAGCAAGACTTTGAAAGTTTAAGCGCAGTGCTAAATTTGCAAAATATCCCAATTGACTAAATGCGACCGTAATTTTTGTGCTAACAGTTTCTTCTCTAACACGTCTCGTTTGTGCAAATCTTTTCTGGATTCTTACTTTCAAGCAATTTTGATTTTCAAATATTTAAATACAATATCTATCATTATCGACTGTTTCCTTGATTTATCTACTTTTATTGTTCTCGTTCTTTAATAATGGTTTTTCATTTCCGTATTTATTCCTACTCGGTAACTTCTTGTGTCTAAGTGACTTTATTGCTTTGCTTGAAGAAGAAAATAGAAACATTTATTCAGCCTAGTAATTTCAGCTTTTATTTTACTTTATTTATTTAATAAAATAGAATTATATTGTTTAAATAATTATCAGTGAAACATTAAACCCAGCAAGTGTATTTTATTTTAAATGGAAATCACTCCGTTGTGGGTCTGTGTATGTGTTGATAAATAAACGCGTGTGTTTCCTGAAATTTCAACAAAAAACATGTCAGCCTCGGAATAAGCCCCCGTAAAGATATGTAAAGAAACACGAATTGATATATATTTGTATAAACAAATGATAATGTATTAAAAACAAAGGCTTACAAGTAACAAAGACAATAACGTGTGTAATAAATAAATGTGGAAACATTTTGGTGCAAAGTAATGTGAAGTGAGTGAATGCGCATACATACGTGTGTGTGTTTATTGTTCATACGTGTCCCAAAAAGGGAAACGCGATCATCCGCGAGAAATTTACATGTTGTCGTATTAGCGGAAAAGTAAGAAGGGGCTGCGATTAAATATCGCGGAATGTTTAGAGTGCCGAGGAAAATTAGGATTACGTAAGCAGATACTACACTAGCAAGAAAGGTATACATATAATTAGTTGTTTGTTTTTTTTTGTTGTGTTTTGTTTTTTGTTTGTTTGTTTGCTTGTTTTAAGCAAGTGAGCTAATTCACCAATAGTGATATTAGTGAATGTTGGAATTTTTGGGTACTTTGTGTACTAGTGAGCCAGTCAAAATAAGCTGACTCATTTTATAGTTCACCAATAGAAGGGTTAACCAATCAGAAGGCTCAAAATATTCAATGCGACGTGTATAAAGGCAGCCGTGTTTTTTTTTCGGAATATTCACTGCCAACCTCTAATATCGAAGACTGAAGAGTTACGGAAGAGCTGATGGTAGTATTGGCGATATAGTCAGATCCAGTAGAGTGTCTGACTCGTGAGTATTAATCTTTAACGTTGTTTTATTGAGAAGATTGCATACTGCGCTCTATTCTATATTCATAGACTTGGCGAACATGGTCAACAGTGGATACGACAACCCGATACTAAAAAAGTCGATTGTTTGTTTTATAAACCTTGATGCATTTAGTAAAACATATTCATAATAGATTTTTTTTATGACGTAGCATAAATAATTAGTTATTGATTTACGATCAAGTTCGTATTGGTAAAAGGATTTATTCACCGCCTACAACCCAGCTCATTGTTAAATAGTAGTATAAACTGGGCCCTATATGCTTTAGTCTAAGTGATGGCCGACTCGGAATTCCAAACTGCAGAGAAGACATCAAGAAAGAGCTACACTATTTTTTCAAATAATGCATAGATATTAAAGAGGGGATTCACTATTTGGTACGGTCTGATAGAACAGGATATTAAAAAGTTTATGCCACTTTCAGATTCTTGTCTCTAGAAAAGCACACAATCGTTTCTTCTCATACAGAACGTTTTAAATAGAGGGTGGACTTGGAATTCTTGCTTTCGGTGCTAAGTAGCCTGCCAAAATGAAAACTCAGTTAGGAAACATGGATAAACCAATAGGAACTGACAGAGAAATACAAAAATAAAATGAACACACAGATAGGAACCGAAAAGGAAACGGAAAAATATTTGTGTTTAGGAGAAATATGAAACTAGATATGGCAGGAGGATCGTGTTGCGAAATGAAAACAAACAGGATTCGTGACGGTCAGACAGTTGTAAAGAAATATATAGACAGTCTGGGGGACAAAGAGATGTACCTATAGAGATTGGGAGAGACAGAAAGAGAAAGAAATAGAGAGAGAGAAAAAAGAGAGAAAGAGGGAGAGCGAAAGAGGGAGAGAAAAAGAGAGTAAAAGAGAAATAGAAATAAGTAAAGAGAGATAAAGGGGAAGAGAGTCAATGATGGAGATATAAAGAGAGAAATATAGGGTCAGGTTGCGAAATAAAAACAGACAGGAAGTGTGATGGGCAGAGAGAGTTAAAGAGATATAGGGAGTCTGAGAGACAAGGAGATGTACCTATAGATTGGGAGAGGGAAGGAGAGAGAGAACGAGAGCAATATAGAGAGAAAAAGATAAAGAGATAGAAAAAGAGATAAAGAGAGAGAGAGAGAGAGAAATAGAAAGGGGGAGATTAAGTGATAGAACAATATAGAGAAATAGAAAGAGAAATAAAGAGTCAAAGAAAGGGAGGGATAGAGAAAGAAAAAGAGAGAGAGAGAAGAGTGTGAGGCCAAGAGTCGACAGTATCGACACCATGTATATGCTGTTTTTCTCGCTGTAATTAATCGGTAGGCAGCAATTAGTTAATTAAGAATTCTCAATTTGTAAATAATTGAATAAATTTGAGGAAGGAAAGATCGATAAAGAGACATATAAGAAAACAATAAGAAAATTGATTGAATAACGTTAACGCAAGAACAATATAAACGAGAAAACTTATTGAGAATAAAAAAAGAACGCATCCCTAAGAAACCAAAAAAAAAAAATAAATAAATAAATAAAAATAAAAAAATAAAAAAAAACAACAAAAAAAAACGAATAAGTGAACAACTCTGTGGTAATGTTTCCAGAGCCAATATTATTGAAGCTGTGATATTGAATGCCCAGTAAAAAGAGGGAATTATAATTGACAAAAAAATTAAATACATTATTTACATTATTCGGAATATTGTCCTCATCTTTGTCGCCATATTTATCACAACGTTTCGGCCGTTGTACGCTCCGGCCTTCTTCTGGTGGGTAGAATTTCGCTCACTGGAGTAGACTGTTCTAGTTCCACGTGCCATGTCATGTTTTGATGGATGTCAGTTATCAATTATCTCCTGTTAATTTCCCTTTGAATGTTCTCCACTGCCTTAACCGGCTATTGAACTCACACACTTTGGGTCCTATCACACACACACACACACACACACACACACACACACACACACACACACACACACACACACACACACACACACAACCCGCCTCCAATTTTTTTCAAACCTTATATTGATTTTTTTCTTTTTCTTTCTTCCTCTTTAATATTAACATTTCTTCCATTTCTTTTTCCTTTTTTTTTTCCTCTCCCACTGTCCTTTCTTTCGTCTGGATAAATTGTCTCCATTTATTAAAAAAAAAACCTCAGTCTGAAGAAATGAATATTTGTGTATTCATGAAATAAATTATAACCGAATGGAGTTTTAAGGATATGTTATATGGCCATTTCGCCCAAAATGGGCTTGTCAACAACAAGGATAATGTTATAATGTTTTTTGTGAATTGAAAGAAAAATAAGGGAAATTTACAACTAAGAGAAAATGTGTTTAAAATGGCATTAGTTAGAGAAAAATAAAGAGAGAAAAAAGAGAAAAATAAATTTGGAAGAGGGATAGAGTAAATGACTAAAGGAGAGATATTAAGATGAAATATTTTCAAATTCGTCTAGACATAGGCTGACCTTGATCTATATTTAACACGTTAACTCTTTTTCAAAATGAGAAATTACATAATGAAATAAAATCTGTAAAAATTTAGAAAAGGATTTTTACATAATATTAAGGAATTTTTAATAATTAATATATATTTTAAAATTTTACATAATATCAATATTACTTAGATGAGCTTTTTAAAAGACAAGAAATAAATAAATGAATTAGAGAATATTTGTATTAAACTCGTATTAAATTAATATTGTATGATTTTTTTAAAACTGATATAAAAAATAAATATTACATAAATAAATAAATAACAAGAACCTACATAGATGAATAAAACAACATTCATTCAGTATTATATATATATATATATATATATATATATATATATATATATATATATATATATATTTAAAAATAAAAAATATTGAAAAATTAAAATCGTCAGATATACTGGGTTGTAAATTAATATTCTTTTCGTTTTTATTATTATTTCATTTAGATTCCTAGACTAGTTTCGGCCAACATAGAAATCCTCAGAAGAAAAAAAAAATTTGCTTGCTAGTAGCAGTGAACTACAGGCATAGAGAAATGAACTTTTGTCTGTAGTTTTCATTTTTTTTTTTTTAATTTTTAACATGATTTTTGTATTGGTCAAAGAGTCTCTTTTTAAGTTGTTATTTGAGATAATATATATATATATATATATATATATATATATATATATATATATATATATATATAGTTTATATGTTATTTTATAGGTACGAATGTTTAAGTTTATAATAAACAACATGAACAACCTTTACCAGCATGAATATCCGAGAAATTTCATAGAAAATATGTTCTGCAACATTTTTTACGTTAAGATACGCTTCGAGCAGCTATGATCGTTCACGATAAATTATGAGAAGTTTTGAGTTTAAAAACAGTAATTTAAACTTGCTACATGATATTCTGTCGCTAAGTGGTATAGCACGTCAGGTTATATGACTGTTCCATGTAGTCGGAGGACATTTAATTTCTTTGAGATTACTCAAACATTCAGGCCGGTAAATATTATTAATACTGTTTATAATAAACAGAGCATTTACTTAAACATTTGTATCTATAAAAATAAAGTATAAACGAAAAATATATTAAAATAATAGACCATTTACTTATACATATATGCACACACATATCTATCTATCTATCTATCTATCTATCTATCTCTCTCTCTCTCTCTCTCTCTCTCTCTATATATATATATATATATATATATATATATATAGGTAGATTCTCCGTTTGTTCATCTGTCATTCTATCCACATTAATCTAGCCCAGTCTTTTATCTAAACACTCACACACTCACGCCAACACACACACACATATATATATATATATATATATATATATATATATATATATATATATATATTTATATTATTTATTATCTATTTATGCATACATAAATAGATAGATAAATAATATGCTGTGCTGATGTTGCTACATTGCCTTACTTCTTTCCTATCTTACACTGACAATTTTTTCTAAGCTCACTACTAAACATTGTATCTGTTACGAAAAAAAGAACTAAACAAAATGAAAAAAAAAACTATCAGCTTTAAAAAAGGATTCGTAACTGGAAAAACCGAATGAAAAAAGAATGTTAATAACAAATACTTTTTCACACCCAACCGAGTTCTGAGGAATCAGTATCAACGTTGAGTTTAAGCAAGCGAATGAGACAATTAGAGTAAAGTGCCATGCAGATTTTTTTTTTAAACTTGTGACGAATGCAGCAATCGATTTTTTTTTGCATGCTAGCATGCTAGTTAACATTCGTGTCCATCAGCTGTTGGCTCTCACGCTGGCCAATAGAATCTTCCTGCCTATTGGTAGCAGCCAGCTATAGGCTCTGACTCCGACCAGTAGAAAATGGCCGCAAACTACATGAAAACTCCGAAACATGAAAAATCGGTTATTTCCACTCTCAATGGGAGTTGGAAAATGCAAAGTCGGTCTTGACTAACTTGTAGCATGTGCATGTAAATCCGTCGAAAATTGCGACAGTGCATTCGTTACACACACACACACACACACACACACACACACACACACACACACACACACACACACACACAACACACCTGCCTTTATATATATATTTCTCATGTTGTCTCTGTGTGTTTGTCGTGGGAGTTGTTACCTCGCCCAGGTAGCATTTCTCACCCGATCTCGATGCGGTTTTCACCACAAGTTTGCAAATGGCTGCCGTAAGGACATGACCGGGCCCGATTTTTGAGTTCGGACTCAGGTTCTGAAAAAATCAATAATCGAAAAAAATCTGCTTACAGAAGGAATGATCGAATTTCAACCAAATTTGACAACCTCTTAAATTCTACCATTCGAAGTGTTGTCCAGAAGTTTCATGACCACGGACCCCTAAACAGCGCGGAAAATCGATAAAACCCAAAAACCGATACGCCCAGATTGCACCTGAACCGCATGTCGGTTTTTAGCTAAAACTGACCGGATTTATGACGAGGCCATTGGGAGTCACCATGTGAAGGAGCCATTTGAAGGGTTTGAAGTCCAAAGGACAAACGCTGTCTGTCATTGGTGTACACTTAGATGAGCAGTGCTTCTCACACGGCCAACTTTACATAGCCTGCTCTCGAGTCGGCAGGCGGGAGAATGTGTTCCTTTATTCACCCTCGCAAAAAGCTGAAAATGTGGTCTACACTGAAGTCCTCAGCCAGTGATACGCAAACTCCATTCCATTTTCGCTTTTCATGCAAGAAAATTGAGGTCCGTGCACTTTCACATCCGTACTTACTGCAAATGCTATTCTACATGTATGCTAATTTATTGGTTGCAATAGAAAATTTAACATCGCAGATTGCAATTTGGATTTCAACAATCGTCTGCTTTAAATTCCTATTGAGGAATACCCAAACCGGTCGTTAATCACATCTTGCAAAGTTGTAACCAATCTTATTGAAAAAAACTGAAGAGTTTCGTTTAATTGCCAGAGAGATCGAGCGCGTCCACGCAAATCAGTATTCATTTTAGCGTTTGGGCATTTGAGAGAATTGGGTATGGTGTACAATGCATGCTTCAGGTGCACACACCACTGCAGAACTGAAAAGACCTAATACTCTTCGATTTGAGTGGTCAAACTGAGGAAGCTTCTCGAGGAGAAACTTTACTCGATTACATTGCAACAACATCTAACTGCTCATGCATTGTGATGCTGATTGTGGAAGCGGCAGCGCCGTCTTTTAGGCCAAAGATGCGTCCCTTTTTTACATTCAGCGATTGGTTACATACGAAAAGATGGCTCAAGTTTTGAATTTTTTGTGTTCAGCTATGTCTCTATTCAAAACCACAAATCCAGCATTCACTATATTTGATTTGGCAGGGGCCTCAATTTTCTTGCATGGAAAGGAAAAATGGAATGGAGTTTGCTGAGGACTTCAATGTAGACCACATTTTCAGCTTTTTGTGAGGGTGAATAAAGGAACACCTCATTGTGCCTGCCGACTCGAGAACAGGCTACGTAAAGTTGGCCGTATGAGAATCACTGCTCTTCTAAGTGTACACCAGTGACAGACAGTGTTTGTCTTTGGGCCTTATTAATTGTCATAGCAAAACAGGGTGCGAATGGAAATGGGGATCTTCTGAAAGTGAAGAGTACATCGGCATCTGATGGATACAAATGCATCCTTGGGATAAGCACTTGCTCCCTTTTACAGCATTAAGGTGAAGCATTGAAGACATCGCCAACTAATGTATAGTTACAAGCATCACTTGTCTCTCCTCACATCACCATACCATATGTACAGAAATGAATGACCCCGACCAGATTACGGGCCCTTTCAAAAATGCATGCGACCTCCCATCGTGCAGCAAAAAATAAATAAAAAGCTCCGGTTCGACCATGCCATCAGCTGTCAGTTTTTGACTTCTCTTCACGCACAGGCTGCAATTAACGTCAAATGTCGATTCAACTTCCGATATTAACGGCGTCAATTCATAACGGAGACAGATTTACAATTTGGACTCAGGCTTTCAAAAAATTAGTAAATCGGCTGGTCCTCCGGTATTTGGGCGGATTGCATACTAAAATTTCGGGCTTTCTTTACAATTCAACCAGAAATTCCTACGCGGCCCAGTTAGAGGTGCCTTGCATAGAATGCCGTGTGATCCCGTCATGACTCAAAAATCGATACAAACCTCCGTGTTGACCATGCCCTCAGCAGTCCATTTCCCACTTCTTTAAACTTTGTTCTTTCTCCCAGGTCGCATCCCAGATCCGATTTTTCAATTTACGTCATTGTATCATGCCGGAGCCAGTTTTTCATTTGGGACTCAAACTTTGTAAAAAAAAAAAAAACGATTAACTCACAGATGATACGGATTTTGGGGTTTTAAGTTGAATGTCTCGCCTGCAATACGCGGCGCAGTACATCTAAGTTTTTCACCTCATTTTGGAATCTGTGAATTTGACGTCGCGTTTTTAAACACTTTTGAGCTCTTTTTATTTGAACGTAAAATCGGATCAATGTATGGTTTCCAAATTACCGGGTTAACAAAACAAGGGCAACAATAACCCCGCCCAAGTAGTATGACCAGTCTCAATATTTCAGGAAACTGGGTTGGGTGTGAAAAAGTACTTGTTAACATTGTTTTTACATTCGTTTTTTTACCAGTTACGAGTCCTTTTTTAAAGCCGATCGTTTTGTGTTCATTTGGTTTAGTTCTTTTTTCGTAACAGATGTAATGTTTAGTGTAGAGCTTAGAAAAAATTCGCAGTGTGAGATAGGCAAGAAGTAAGGCATGTAGCAATATCAGCACGCCAAAGGGCACTCATTTAAAGGCAAGGAAGGGCAAAATATTTTAAGTCAAATGATATCGATTGCTGCATGAGTCGTAAGATTTCACGGGCAACGCCGGGCCCTGCTGCTAGTATATATATAGTTCTCATTTAAAATCGGTCCAAGTTATTGGAACATCCTTTATATATAAAGGATCATCCTTTATATATATATATATATATATATATATATATATATATATATATATATAAAGGATGTTCCAATAACTTGGACCGATATATATATATATATATATATATATATATATATATATATATATATATATATATATAAAGGATGTTCCAATAACTTGGACCGATTTTAAATGTGAACTCTGTTTAAGCGTCTAATGTTTTTTCTTCTTCTTTCAGATTTAACAACCATGGAAAGATTAACAATCAAACAATGTGTTAAAGTTATCAAAGCTTATTATGAAAATGGATGTTCAAACAGAATTTGAATGAGAAGTTTCCAGGACGCAGCATCTCTTGAAACATCGAAGTTAATTAATCCTGCGACTTGACGCCTTTAGATTTCTTCCTTTGGGGTCATCTAAAAAATAAGGTCTATGCGAACAAGCCAACAACAATTCAACAGCTGAAAGATGAGATTATAAGACATAGTAGTAAGATCGAGGAACAACGATGCATAGAAGTCATCAATAATTTTAACGATCGAATGGAGGCGGGCCGCCGAAGCTTTGGCAGAATTTTGGGTGATATTATTTTTCACATATAATAGCCATGACTTAAATAACATGATCCAATAGATAAATAAATAGATTTTCATCAATAACACTGATATATTTACTGTTGACTTTGATCCGTCTTAATGAAACACCTTTTACACACACACATACACACCAGACCTACAAATTATGTAAGTATTAATGAGAGTGGGGGACGAATGTGAGAGGTAAATGAAAGCTCTAGAGAGGGGTACCAGACGAGAGCACAACAGGAAAGCCTAAAAGTGAAGGTGGGGATTTAAAAATTAAGTTTAAAGAGAGGGGTCAAAAGACAGTTTAAATGAGTGAGATACAGATAAATATGTATCATATCTACTTTCCATCTATCTATCTATCTATCTATCTATCTATATATATATATATATATATATATATATATATATATATATATATATTGTGTGTATTTAGGCAGCATATTTTCATTTATACACGTTTCATTAAATAATATAGACAAGTGTGGTCTATTTATTTTATGTAAATTTTTTTCGTAACATCTGATAAGTTTAATAACATTATCGTTAAACGAAGAAAGAAATTCACAATATTGATCCATATTTTTTAATATAATCTAAGCTTTCGGTTTACATAAGCCATTATCAAAGATGTAAATTACAAACATATTAAACAATATACGGACACGACAGTGATGATAGTCTGTCATTGTTTACATAGTTGATCACTAAACAACGATAAACATGCGCATATAATACTTCATTCTCCAATTCACTCTCGTGTGGTCATGTGTGACGTCATGAGATGCGGTGCGATTTTTCGCTTCTAGCGTATATATATATATATATATATATATATATATATATATATATATATATATATATATATATGTGTGTGTGTGTGTGTGTGTGTGTGTGTGTGTGTGTGTGTGTGTGTGTGTGTGTGTCAGTCTATTCATTATATATCTATGTACATTTGAATACTGGGGAAAGACTCCTAGCATTAAAGGCATGAATTTATGGACCTTAAGAATGAAACTCTCCTCAGTATTTTACCATGAATCAACGACTGGATAACACCTCAATTTTTTCTATACCAGCCTTCAAAATTATAATAAAATCAACTGTGTACACACTCTAGTTATTCATTATTAACCACAACAAATGCACCCACATACACAAATACGCATGTGCACACACACTCACACACTTAGAAACTCACACAGATATACACTATATATCAAAACTTTGAAACCACTCCAAGAATTAACATGGGATGAACTTGACAGAGGAGTGAAAAAAGTATGAACAAGAATTCTTAGAATCATAGAAAATAAAAGAATGGAATCACTTATCACACTTATACTTTGACAAACCTTTGCGACGAATACCAAAAATTTGTGCTGCAGTAATTGAGGCTAAAGGAGGATATTTTGACGAGGGCAAAATTTAATCATAAAATACTTTTTTCTTATCGTCATGAAAAAAATTTTAATAAAATATTATGTCTAAAAATTTGTAACTATGTATATTTTTTTTCTCATTTAAAGTATAAAAAAAACTACTTTTCGGGCAAATTTTAAAAAAAAATACCAGTGTTTCCTGAAACTTTCGAACTGTAGTGTGTGTATGTAAGGATACTAACTCTGACACGTGTAATTACTAAAAATATCGTTTATAGCAATAAGAGAGAATTTCGGAAAAAAATCCTTGCTTACGTTTCGCGTACAAAACCGAAGTCAGCAGATATGAATTCATCAAGGTCCCAACCAGAAACATGTTATCCTTAAATAATTTAATGTAATCCAAGCTTTTGTCTGTGAGGCTGGTCCCCGGGACATAACTGGGACCGGCTCACCTTAGCTCAAAATGGGAAAAAATGAATGCTGGTTCGATTCCAGTCGGAGGTATATATTTCCTATAGTAGGACTTTTCAGTTTAGACCAGTTATTATTAAGAGGGATAATGGACACCGGATCTGATTAAGGAATCGGACAGCCGAGTTGGAATTCCAGTGGAATCCATTACATTCACATACGTGCTAATACTCTTGGGAAAGGTATGTGTTATGGTCCGGTTCCTTGTACCACGGTGATAGTCCAAGGTAGAACCAATAAAGAAGAACTCGAACACAGGTATGGAAAAACACAGATATATTACAAACAGCAATATATACAGAGATGTAGAAGTGTTAGTATGAACAATCAGGTTTAGTTGAGAGAACAATGTAGTCTCGACCAGTATTACTATTCCAAAGTCTTGCAGTAATTGTCTGAACGCGACTCTGTTTCGGACTGCCTCTGACTCAACTCTTGACTCGACTTGAACTAATGACTGACGATATTCAGTCATCCCCCACCCCACTTGGGCAGCATGTGGCACAAGGCCGGTTATTTAATGTGGGATCGGCCCCCAAAAATATGCCCATGAATGTATAAACGGGTTCAAGGCCGTTTTACCTCCCCGAATGAGAATCCGCCCTACGGCGTAGCCTCTTTCGGGTTCCTCCCCGCCCGGAGGCAGAGAGTTCAACCGATCTGTCGTTCAAGACTTGAGCGACTGACGATATTCAGTCACCCACCCCGCCACGAGGGCGTCATGTGGCACAAGGCCTTTTTGACGTGGGCTCTCCGAGCCCGTGGGCTCGGCCAAAAATATGCCCAGTGAACCCATATGAACGGGTTCAGGGTCGATTTACCTCCCCGAAAGAGAATCCGCCCTTCGGCGTAGCCTTCTTTGGGTTCCTCCCCGCCCGAAGGCAGAGAGTTCAACCGATCTGTCGTTCAGGACTTGAGCGATTGACAATATTCAGTCTCCCCACCACTGGGGCAACACTGGGTTGTTTATTGTGGGTTTCACGAGCCCGTTTAAATATGCCCGTTTGAACCCGTATAAACGGGCTCAGAGCCGGTTTTATCTCCCCGAATGAGACTCCGCCCTTCGGCGTAGCCTCCTTCGGGTTCCTCTCCGTCCGTAGACAGAGAGGTGAACCGAACACTCGCTCAAGAGTTCAGCGAGTGACAATATTCATTCTCCCCCCCCCACTGGGGCAACATGTGACACAAGGTCGGATGTTTCTTGTGGGTTTCCCGAGCCCACGGCTCGGCCCAAAAATATGCCCGTTTGAACCCGTATAAACGGGTTCAGGGCCGAGTTTACCTCCCGAATGAGACTCCGCCTTTCGGCGTAGCCTCCTTCGGGTTCCTCTGCGTCCGTAGACAGAGAGGTGAACCGAACACTCGCTCAAGAGTTGAGCGAGTGACAATATTTAGTCACCCCCCACGAGGGTGTCATGTGGCACAAGGCCTTTTTAACGTGGGCATTCCCGAGCCATTAGGCCCGGCCAAAAAATAGCCCCATTTGAACCCGTATAAACGGGTTCAGGGCCGAGTTTACCTCCCCGAAGGAGACTCCGCCCTTCAGCGTAGCCTCCTTCGGGTTCCTCTCGTCCGTAGACAGAGAGGTGAACCGAACACTCGCTCAAGAGTTGAGCGAGTGACGATATTCAGTCACCCCCACGAGGGTGTCATGTGGCACAAGGCCTTTTTAATGTGGGCATTCCCTGAGCCATTAGGCTCGGCCAAAATAGCCCATTTGAACCCGTATAAACGGGTTCAGGGCCGTTTACCCTCCCGAATGAGACTCCGCCTTTCGGCGTAGCCTCTTTCGGGTTCCTCTCCGTCCGTAGACAGAGAGGTGAACTGAACACTCGCTCAAGAGTTGAGCGAGTGACGATATTCAGTCACCCCCCTACGAGGGTGTCATGTGGCACAAAGGCCTTTTTTAACGTGGGCATTCCTGAGCCATTAGGCTCGGCCAAAAAAATAGCCCATTTGAACCCGTATAAACGGGTTCAGGGCCGAGTTTACCTCCCCGAATGAGACTCCGCCTTTCGGCGTAGCCTCTTTCAGGTTCCTCTCCGTCCGTAGACAGAGGTTAACCGAACACTCGCTCAAGAGTTGAGCGAGTGACAATATTTAGTCACCCCCCACGAGGGTGTCATGTGGCACAAGGCCTTTTTAACGTGGGCATTTCCGAGCCATTAGGCCCGGCCAAAAAATAGCCCATTCGAACCCGTATAAACGGGTTCAGGGCCGGTTTAACCTCCCGAAGGAGACTCCGCCCGTCGGCGTAGCCTCCTTCGGGTTCCTCTCCGTCCGTAGACAGAGAGGTGAACCGAACACTCGCTCAAGAGTTGAGCGAGTGACAATATTTAGTCACCCCCCACGAGGGTGTCATGTGGCACAAGGCCTTTTTAACGTGGGCATTTCCGGAGCCATTAGGCCCGGCAAAAAATAGCCCATTCGAACCCCGTATAAACGGGTTCAGGGCCGTTTTACCTCCCGAAGGAGACTCCGCCCTTCAGCGTAGCCTCCTTCGGGTTCCTCTCCGTCCGTAGACAGAGAGGTTAACCGAACACTCGCTCAAGAGTTGAGCGAGTGACAATATTTAGTCACCCCCCCCCACGAGGGTGTCATGTGGCACAAGGCCTTTTTAACGTGGGCATTTTGGAGCCATTAGGCCCGGCCAAAAAATAGCCCATTCGAACCCGTATAAACGGGTTCAGGGCCGGTTTACCTCCCCCGAAAAGAGACTCCGCCCTTCAGCGTAGCCTCCTTCGGGTTCCTCTCCGTCCGTAGACAGAGAGGTGAACTGAACACTCGCTCAAGAGTTGAGCGAGTGACGATATTCAGTCACCCCCCACGAGGGTGTCATGTGGCACAAGGCCTTTTAACGTGGGCATTCCGGAGCCATTAGGCTCGGCCAAAAAATAGCCCATTTGAACCCGTATAAACGGGTTCTGGGCCGGTTTAACCTCCCGAAGGAGACTCCGCCCTTCGGCGTAGCCTCCTTCGGGTTCCTCTCGCCCGTAGGAAGAGAGTTGAACCGAACACTCGCTCAGAAAGTTGAGCGAGTGACTCCTTGCCTACTCCTAAGGCGCAGTATTTATTAAGCATGGAATAGTCCATTATTATTATTATTATGGGTAAGATCCCATAACAGTATGAATCCTCTTCTTCTCCCCCGGGTTCTAAAGCCTTGGAAGGCAACTGGTTTACCGCAGAAAGAAATGACAACCTACTACTGGAAAAATATCTGTATCTGATTCGGTATCTTTTTTTTTTATAATCAAATGAGCTCAATCAAGCCGATAATGCCACTAAGACGCAATGGGATACTCTATGTCAAAGACAATGTAAGAAATTTACTAGAAACTGGAAACCTAACCCTAAACAGGAAACAAGGGATAAACCACTACTCCTGTTCAAAAGGCCGGATATTAGTGTAAACCGAACCATAGGCCAGCCTATCTAGATCTAATGAATAAAAGCAAATAATAAATAGTTAATAAAAATTCAGAGTTTAGGTGGAGGCGTTAGAAGTACAGAACTGCAGTGGACTTAAAAAGAACCAGAAACCCAAACCTAATCAAGAAAGAAGGGATAAACCTCTATTCCTGTTCAAAAAAAACCCGGAGGTATGAACTGGATGATCGGACAACTTATCTATTCCCACTGAGGAAAAATAATTAAATAAATAGCAACAAAATGTCAGAGTTTGGTCGGAGACGTTAGAAGCAGAGAGTTTAAGAGACTTTAGAAAGAACTGGAAAAACCAGTCCTAAACATGAAACAAGGATAAAATTCTGGTTCAAAAGATCAGGGAATAGTGTCAACCGGATAATAGGCGAACCTATCTACTCCTATTGAGAAAAAATAAATAAATAATAAATATAATTTCAAGCATTTGGCGGAGACGTTAAAAGCACAGAGTTGCAGCGGACTTTACAGGGAAAGAGAAGAGAGGGGAAAGAACTGAGAGCAAGAAATGAAAGAAGAGACGAAACTGATGATAAAAAAGAAAAAGATGTCGAAGAGGCTGAATGGTTTACTGAAAATGAAAAAAAAAGAAGGACTTAAAGAAAAAAAGACAAAGAAATTGTAGATTAAATAAGAAGAGCAAATAAAAGGAAAAAAAACAATGAACAGAGAACTCTTCAAATATTGAATTGAACTAATTCTAATTTCTGTTTACGCACCTTTACGCAATATTAATTTTATCCCATAAATTGTTCCTTGTCCTGTCACCCATAAAAATAAAAGATAATTGTAAGCACGGCAAATAACGATCTACTTACATCAAATCGTCTTCAAATTAAGTGACAGCAGAAAAATTATAATGGCTAGTAAAATATATCTCTATCTATAAAAGGCAGAATATGTGTGTGTGTGTGTGTGTGTGTAACGAATGCCCGGCCGCAATTTTCGACGGATTTACACCAAAATTTACATGCACATGCTCCAAGTTAGCGGGAAGGCAAGACCGACTTTGCATTTCGCAACTCCCTTCGATAGTGTAAATAATCCATTTTTCATGATTTTACGGCAATTTTCATGTAGTTTGCGGCCATTTTCTACTGTCCAGAGTGAGAGCCTATATTTGGCTTCCACGAATAGGCAGGGAGATTCTATTGGCCAGCGTGAGAGCCAATAGCTGACTGGCACGATGTTAACTAGCATGCTAGCTGCATTCGTCACAAGTAGGAAAAATTTAAATCTGCATGGCACTTTACTCCAATTGGCTCATTCGCTTGCTTAAACTCAACGTTGATTCTGATTCCGCACAACTGGGTTGGATGTGAAAAAGTATTTCTTGTTAATTTTTTTTTTTCATTCGGTTACAAGTCCTTTTTTAAAGCTGATGGTTTTGCGTTCATTTTGTTTAGTTCTTTTTCGTAACAGATTTAATGTTTAGCATAGAGCTTAGAAAAAATTCGCAGTGTGAGATATGCAAGAAGTAAGGCATGTAGCAACATCAGCACGGCAAAGGGCACTCCTTTAAAGGCAAGGAAGATCAAAAATATTTTAAGTCAAGTGATAGCGATTGCTGTATGAGTAGTATGATTTTTGAATCAAGCACGGGCAACGCCGGACTATGCTGCTAGTTAATATATATTTTAACCTCATATTTTATGACAACACTGAATCTGAGCTCAACGAAAATCGTTCCCTGCGCCTAATTCTCATAGGGCTTTTGAATGAACTATGAATCATTGAAATGTGTGAGAACTGGATGATAGGCCAACTTATCTCTTCCTGTTCAGAAAAGATAAATAAATAAATAGGAAAAAAATCATGAGAAGAAAAAAAAAAGAGTTAAAAAAAGAGAGAAAGAAATCGTAGATTAAATGAGATCGAAGAGCCAATAAAAGACAATGAAGAGAGAAAAGGAAAAAGAGAAACAACGTGGAAATACATTGCAAGGATCGATATATCTGTGATAATCTCGAAAACGACCCTTAAAATCCGATTACAGGCATTGATATCGAAACGTTTTGTAAACACAAAAAGAAAAAGAAGAAAAACAATCCATGATTTTATTATTAAAAGGTGTTTTCAAAAAGCTGACGTGAATGTCTGCCGGGCATTATTAAATCGACATTTCTTCCACATTAGTAATGTTTATTTTTGAACTTGAAAGAATTACCCGAGGTTATTTAATTTAGATTTCTGCAGTGTTAAATGACTAGTCACCTTGTCACTATACGTGAATCCTCTCACGAACAATTTTCTGTTCTGTTCTCTTGTTTTGTTCAATTGGTCGCCACTCCAAGACTGCCGCAATTTTTGATGTTTACATTTGATCATATGTTTATAACTTAGAGACTACAAGGACACGTGTGACATTCGTTACCCCACCCCAAAAAAAAACATGATTTTTCGTACATTATTTCCATTATTCGGACTATTGTTCTCATCTTTATCGCCATATTCATTGCAAAGTTTCGGCCGTTGTACGCTCGGCCTTCATCAGGTAGTTGCAATGTTGAACTGAACCCTTTATTTCGATCACTAGAATAGAGTGTTCTAGTTCCACGTGCCATGTATAATGGATGTCAGTTGTCAGTTATCTCCTGTTAATTTCCGTCTCCAAGTTCTCCATTGCCTTAACTGGGTATTGAACTCACACTATTTGGTTCCTCTTTATCCACTGTGCCATGGCACGTGGAACTAGAACAGTGTACCCCAGTGAGTGAAATAAAGGGTTCAGTTCGGCATCCCAACCACCTGAAGAAGGCCGGAGTATACAACCGCTGAAACGTTATAAATATGGCGACAAAAATGAGGAAAATAGTCGGAATAAGGTAAATAATGTACATAATGCCTCATCTCAGTAACATAGACAGATAATGATTTTTCGTATTACTCAAATCACGTTCTATCCTGCTATTCACTATTTTATCAGAGTTTTTATGGCAAATATTCAGTTCAGACTTTTACTGTTGAGAAGCGCCCTGCCACGTAGACAGGGTCGATCCTTCCACATTCTCTTCGTATTTCATTTGTAAGGAGGAAGTGTCACTCAGATAGTTTTTCCTCACGACTGTTGCTTCGTCGAACAGACTCCCGAGAGAACTCTTTCTCGATCAGAGCAAAATTTTAACCACTTCAAGTTTAGGGGGAACTGTTATCTATTCTACGAAATCTCCATAACATAAATTGCTTTCTCCCTTTACGCTCTTGAGACCTCATTCATTAACATTTTACGGTGAGGGTCACTTTGGACTTAATGAATTGGTTGAAACGTTTTGAGAATTGATCAATTATCCAAAATTCTAATCCAAATATTTTACTAGGTCTCTCTCTCTCTCTCTCTCTCTCTCTCTATATATATATATATATATATATATATATATATATATATATATATATAGATAGATAGATAGATAGATAGATATAGATACACACACACACACACACACATATATATATATATATATATATATATATATATATATATATATATGGCCATTCGTATTCGAGGATAACCGTCTACTAGGGCGAGTAGCTAATCACTATTCCTCAGGCGCAAATATATTTATTCAGAACGCACAGAGGCAACCTGTAGTTTACCCTGCATGTATGCTGGGCAGAACTTAGTTTTTGAAATGAGCGTGTTATCTAACGTCATCATCTATCAAGGCCAACATGCTCGACCACTTGTGACTTCGTGCTAGAACAACTATCGACGACACCCAACACACGTTCAGTCTCTCTCTCTCTCTCTCTCTCTCTCTCTCTCTCTCTCTCTCTCTATATATATATATATATATATATATATATATATATATATATATTGTGTCTATTTGCCAAGCATTTTTTCATTGATGCATGTTTCATTAAATAATATAGACAAGTTTTGTCTTTATTTTAAGCAAATTCCTTTCATATCGCCTGGTATGCTTAATAACATTATCATTGTAAGAGGAAAGAAAATCACTATCACATGTTATTTTTTAATCCTATCTAACCTTTCGACTTACATAAGCCATCATCAGAGATGGCAATTACTTTACAAATAAATTAAACAATACTCGGATATAGCAACAATGATTGTCTGTTTTGTTTGCATCGAAGATTTCCAAGCAACGACAAAATCGTATATTATATATATATATATATATATATATATATATATATATATATATATATATATATATATTATCGCGTTTTAAAATTAACTTATGAACTAAATATAAATTAAAAATTCCATATCTACATATTCTTACTGACTATTTTACCGCATCTCTAAATTAAAAGTGTACAAGTTCTAACTCCTGCCCTTTAAGTGTATGCCTGCAAAATATAAAACTGCTGTCATTAATAACCTAAGTGCTAAATAAATTTCATCGTCTAAAATAATTTTCCTTGAAAATTAAATATAAAAAAAAAGTTATCAATACTCGGTAGCCTAATTATATAGTCCACAAGCAAACCAAATTTTATTTAAACAACAACGACATTAACAATAAAAACTAGAGTAACAGACATAATATTGACAATAACACTATAAACATATATTACAAAAGCCAAAGGAACAATAATTACAAAAAGAACGAATCAACAATAAAGACACGGTACATAGACATATAAAACCAGTCGATAAAAATAAATATAACATATTTATTATTTACTTAAAAAAAAATATCAACATATTTATTAAAAATAATATATCCCAAATGTCAATTTCCCTATATGCTATGTTATTGGGATTTTCCCAATTATATTTGGTAACAAAAATATTGTGACGCCGGCAAGAAGAAAGGAACACAAACACAGTTGAAAAATGTATGAAAAAACATGTATTTGTAGGAAAAGAGAAGAAAATTTCATTGCAAACAGTCGGGTTTGCGGAACTTATCTGAAAGATGCGTCCTTATAACAGTTTTATATTTCCTGTGTCGTTTTGGGTGGGTTGAAGAAAATAGAGTCTTGAATTCTGTGCTTCAGTTGCTGTCTAAGTCCACACACGTGTCCTGGTGTTTAGATGACGGTGAGAGCAGACGGGGAACGTGTTATCTCTGAGTGTCCCCACAAGCAAAATAGGAAGTGAGTTTGTAAAAACCGCTCTCGTGGGGGTTTGGTGAAAATCTAAAAAGGTTGCCTGTGATTGGTTGTTTTTCATCCAATCACAGTGCTCCCGGTTAGCGACTCCGTAACAATTTCAATAATATACCGTACCTATGAATACTAATGGTTATGTCCCAATCCTTATAAATACGTTGGGCAATTTTGTAAGTGGAGGTGATATGCTAAGTAGCCCACCTATAGCAGTTGTTTTCCCTAATTTACGCCGCTGGCGAGTATTGTATTTTGTTGATGTCATAAAGATTACTATTTCATTTCCAACTTCGATTTTGGTTATTCCTTATTCAGTAACCTTCCCTAGGATACAACACTATATATGACCAATATTGTGTATGGATATTACACACTTAAAGGACTTTCTCTGTAAATAAAAAACGACAAATCCTCTTACATATGTTTTACCGCAGCCACAGTTTCAGGGAGACTCATCTGCGACTTATCGGATTATAGTGTCATCAGACAACATATTAATAAGCACTGTAAAGATGATGATAATGTTAGAAAGCTACTCGTAAACAATAACAAAATACTAGTAACATCAAATAGTAAAAACAAACATAATTCGGGAAGCAAGACTCATACAACAAAAACGACCATCAATAAAAATAATATATAACTAAAGAGCCCGCTTCCGCAAATATATACAAAAACACATACATATAGGCGTTAAACATTGCCTACGTCACAGCATTCTTTACTTACATCAAAACACACACTAGTTCTCGGAAACACACCAATTGTTTTTATTTACTCTGATAATGAATTAATAAAGTAGAAAGCTTAGATCATATTTCTTGTAAGTTTCTTCAAAAATAAACTTTGGAAAATTTCTGACGGATATCTCTCTTTGTCATACTCTTTCGCTGCCTATTGAAAATGAGTGGAGGTTTATATTTTGTTTAGGATTGGGTTTCAGGTCTATTATAAATTTTTCTCATCTTCAGAAGCCCCTCACATTGCTTAGCATGAAATGATTATATTTATATATATATATATATATATATATATGCATGTGTGATATGCATAACTTTAAAAGTTATTATTAATGGTTACTCGTAATTGAGTAGCTCCGTTTATATATTAAACAGTATATTTATGTATATTGACCAAACGGCCTGAGAAATCTTATTAAAGAAAAAATTCGCGCCCTTCGGCAGAAATTGAACCAGTACGATCACGTTAGAAAAAAAATCACCATTTATCCCTGTACGCTTATACCACTTTGGCCACGAAGAGAGAGACGCTCAGGTGAGGTTAAATTTAAGCTTAATTTCATTACCACGTCAGTCATCATTAATAAGTTGTTAACTGGGGCAAGGAATGGCGCGTAAACCTTAACGCCTCCAAAATATTGCTAGAATTTACACAACAAAGAGAAACCTTTTCTGCAATTCATCACCATGTTAGATATTAACCTCAAGGAGCGCAACTATTTTCGGCTTCTTGGAATCACGTCTTCCACTTATATGAATTGATTATATTGAATCAACTGCTGATTAGAACGTCGGTTCAATGACATGCTACATATTCTTTCTCATTAAAATACATTTTACACTTGTTTAAATCAAACATTCTTCCGTGAATTGAATATTGCTGCAATATATGGTCTGGTGCTCCTGTTATATTCTTGACAAAACCCAAAGAAGGGGGGGTCTCTCTCTCTCTCTCTCTCTCTCTCTCTCTCTCTGTGGGTGTGAAAAAGACTGACAAGCCACTGAACACTTCTGAATTCTGAACTGAATATCAGCAGGCAACACCATTTTGTGATGGCCGGGAGTGATGAACACAGAGGCGCAAAAATACTCTAAATGAATAAATGGTTTGTATAACAATGAGAAATTGGAAAATCTTTTTAAGAAATTCACCCCAAACAAGGCGGGAGTGCAACTAGTACGCAAATGGTTACAGAGAATGAATGTGAGCAAAACTGCTTGGTATAGGAGGAACTATAGAAAGGATAAAAGATGAACGGAGTTCAAAGCGACAGAAGAGGTTGACGTTGCAAGTAAGAGGAAAGGAGTTGCACTGTTGTGAAGTGTGATAAAAGAAAGTGTGTATGTAGAATTTACATTTTCATTTAAATCTTTCAACATTAAAACGGTAGGAACAAGATTTCAATCTAGTAGCACGCTTAGATTCATGGTGTCAGGTTACCTGGAAAAAAATCTTGTCAGAGCAGTTGCCATGTAAAAAAATTGTCAGGATCGATTACATTGCAGAGCCTACTTGGATTTTGTCAAGAACATCGAGATGAACATCAGTAGCACTAGATATGGCAACAGTATTCAATATCCGAACGAGAAGTAGATCTGCAAGATAGAATCTGACGAGAAAACCATCTATCAGGAAACAATAAACCACGTTTCCTTGCCGTATATGCCAGTATCGATTCAATGTAGTCGATCCACTTCAACTCAGTCGAAAATGTAAGACCAAGAAAGTGCCGTAATATGTCCCCAGGAGTCGAGTATCAGCAAACCTGATGAGGGCAGTGAAGTTTTTCTGTGGTCGTTAAATGAGTTAAAGCAGTTAATTTTGTAGACATTCAAATTTACAAGCCATTTCTGGACCCAGTTAAACACTGATTGGAGTTTCTTTGCAAAAGCAGCAGCCAGGTTAACTATGTCATCGCTGACGGATTTACTATTAGACAGGAATAAATGATAGTGTCATCAGCACAAATGAATACTTGGGAGCTGCTGACTTCAGGAAGATAATTGATAAAGATCAGAAACAGTGTAGGGCCAGGATAGAGCCTTGGGGAGACCCGCGTTCGTGTGAAAAGATCTGGAAGCCAGTCCGTTAAGAATGATTTTCATTTTATGATGAGATGGCAATGATTGGAGTAACTTAAATAATTGCCGTGTAATATCATGGTCCTGATGTTTACGTAGACAAACCCTACCAAATGCCTTTGAAGTATCTAGAGTTACAGCCAGAGCTTCACCGTTATTATCATATTCAGTTATTGCCGTAATCACGTCAGCGGCAGTCCGGGCAAAGTGGAAACCACATTGTAATCAGGTCGTGGGAGGAAAGATACTTAACCGTTTCAGCCTGGAATACTTATCGGAAAGCGGTAAGAGACTGATAGGTTGGTAGATAGAGGTTCAGATGGTTATCCCGAGTTTTTAAAGACAGGGACCCCGGACGAGGACTTTCCAAATGCTGGAAAGCAGGAAGTAGCGTGATAATAGTTGTAGTGTTTGGAGAGAACTGGTACTAACTCGGAAGTACTTTTCTTTAGGACGACGCCTGGTATCCCGTCACCTCCACATGACTTCTGGGAGTCCATTTTAGAAATGATATACGAGACTAATGACTGCGTTATACACATATGACTATGTTCTAGGGGAAGGTAATCCAGAGCCGATTTTTGGATTGGAAGAGAATTTACGAGCAAAGCATTAAACCTTATCTGCTCTAGAAGTGAGTACTTCGAATTGATTGAATAGGGGAGTGATTGAGCATTTGCTGTTGTACAGTTCACTCTTGCAGAAACGCCAATAGTCTCTAGAAACGGGATGCTATACGTTGTTTCATTCTATTAGCGAACAGTATATTTGCTTCATTGACGGTATGCTTGCCGTCATTACGAGCAGAGAAAAAAAAACTCCTGTTGTAATCACCCGGAAGGAGCTATAGCGGCCGATCATGCAGGTGAGAACCAAAGAGATAAAAGCGGTTTAACTTGGTATTGCCTTGCTGGAATAAAAGCATCTACGCCGGCTTTCCTCTAGTAGCAGACATCAGACGCGACATTTTGAAAGAATATAAACCTCATTCCAAGGGATGTCACGAATGAAACCGCGGAACGAGTCCTAATCAGGTCGTTTATTTTTTATATCTTTTTAAAGATATTCCGTTGGTAGGAGGTTCTTGGCTGGTGAGGAAGCGGAAGGAGACGTTTACAGACACCGTCACGTCATCAGAGTTGCCAAGAGGGAAGAGCTGCGTAGTACGATAAGAGTCAGTGATATAGGTAAAACAAGAGATCGAAAAGTAAAGAAGTTCAGTCAGGGTAAACATGGGATCACGTAAGGCAGTCAGTCACTTGCGTGAGAGATTGAGTGATTGAAAAGTTACGGGTTCGATGGCAGAGAGGTCAGTGACAGAGTGTTTATGGTGCCTGCTATGGTGGGCATTAAAGTTTCCCGAACACGAAACGGGTGTAGGGAGATGGCCTTGTCTATAGTATCGGAAATACTATATAGCACGCAACAGTCTTGAGATGAAGAGGAACGGTAGAGAATGAAGAAATAGCTGACTGAGTTAATTAGAGAGAGACGGAGGTATATGTATAGGTATAGCTTACGGTCAATTCACGCTGAAACACCGGTTCTCGTTCGATCACCGAAGTTAAGCATCGTAGAGCCAGGTCAGTACTTAGATGGGGGACCGCTTGGAAACACCTGGTACTGTAAGCCCCCAAAGTCCAACCCTTACCTCACAGTCGGTGGGGGGGTGTAAGCGGTAGTGTCAGAGCTATGCCGCCCGGTACTTCGTTCCTGGTAGGGCCACCCAAGGCGGACAGGTCTGACACAAACGCCGGCTAACAAGGGCTCTGGTGAAAATGGGCGAGCGTCTGCATCGGTAACCGGCGGCTTCTGGTCGTTCCTGTCTCTGCGTCTGTGGGAATCCCGCGGCAAGCAAGCACGTTATTCGAGTAGGCCTGGTTACCCTACTTCTGTAATTTATCCCAAGAATCTTCTTCTCATAACAGGAAGAAGCCGGCTCAATCCGCCCAGGGTGAATGCCGCATCAGTACAGTACAGTAGGAGGTATATGTAAGAATGTTCTGCATATTCAAGATGAATTTCCGAGCCAGCGGGAGATATTTGCGGACATAAACTTCCAGGTCATGTGGACTTTAGAGTTCTTTCTAAGTAGAGGAAGACAGCAAGGAATCGAGAAGTGAGAGAAAGGGACTGAAGAGTTATGATTAGATTCGCAGAGAGCTAGTAAGTTCGGAGATTTTTGAAAAGTAACGATTCCACACTGCAGAATTTGGTACGGATACCACGAATGTTGGAGAAGGAAAAAGTTAAGATGTTTAGGCGTTTTTGTCGAGCTGGCTTAGATTTATATCTTTTGTTGTTTATAGTCATAATGTGTTACATTAGTACCAAATGAAAGGCCTAGGGTCGTAGTAGGAATCGGTCATCTAATGTAACATGTGCAGAGGTGACTGGCGCGGGTTTGCTTACCGGAGATGCTTGCAGGGACACCCTTCCATGCATGGGATGGCACTGCATGAACCTCGATATTATGCAACTATTATTCGGAGCAGTCTCTCAAGGCGGGTTCTTAACTTCGAGTCGGGAAGAGCAACAAGAAATCTACCAATCCGGTACACTCAGTATGAAGAGACGTTTCCCACCATCCACGCATATCATAAGAAATTTATAACAGCACCACTATTAAGCCTAAGAAAAGGAAAAGAAGCGGAAAGCCTTGTTTAAGAGAAGTGGGAGGAGAATCGATCGGACGATAGGAGAGTCTATCTGTAACTTATTAAGATAAATAAATAAAAAACAGAATGCAATTCCGGATTTGACTTCCAGTTAAATTATTTCAAAGAACGAGTTTATTTCCCATAACTCACCAGGAGAGTCAAAATGCGTCCTACAAATGCCCCAGCACAAACATGCAGGCATACCTATTCGCGGGAGGAATAAAAATCAAATATAATATAATTTAAAATAATAAAGTATGTCCGAATACCAGCTCTTTCAAAATGTATACGCATATGCCTAGTCACAGGCAGAAAACGAACAATCAAAGTTAAATGCTACGGACCCGATATAAGATTAACATAGCTATAATACAATTAGTAAAAACATAAATAAAACATTCTAGGAGGGACATAGGAAGACGTTGCAGAGAATCAAGACAAAAATGTTTAATTAAATACAAAAATACATTATATTAAAAAAAAGACTGGATTAGGACTGGCAAGATTTTTTAGTCAGCTAGTTTTGACCAAGTGTAGAAGTCTGAGATCGCCAATTTTCTGGCCATAGAGAAGGAAGAATTGGGCAGTACCGTATTACTGCCCTTTTTCTTGCGGACAGTGGGGGCCTACAATTGCATTTTTTTTTCGTATAAAGAGAAAAAGAAAGAAAAGACAAGTACTAACTCTTTCAAAATGCGTACATATAGACCCAGCCAGAAAATGAAAAATCAAAATTAAAAGCTACTAACCCGATGAAGATCAACCTAGTTCGAATTCCAGTCGGCATAGTTACAATTACCATTGGGAAAGATATGAAACAACTCTTCTGAAGCAGTTATGGGTAAATAGCAGGACAGACAAAGCATAATAGCCTAGGTTGGCAAGGGGTTTTAGGAGAAGGAAATCTTGCACATAACAAATGATCACTTTAAAGAATTGACTTGGTTTACGATAACATTACATATATGGGAGAGTCGGTGTTGTTCCGAGTTCATTACGCTGATTATGAACCAGCTCGGTAACCATGCGCACATAATTTCCTGTTTTCTTTCTTCAGGCAACGCGTCGTTTTTCTAGGCATTCTTTATGCTCTATTTCAGTTCGTTCATTTCTAGCTAGGTAGTTGTCCGAGTCCGTTCATTTCTTTCTTTCTATCTATCACTGTTAAAATATCTATCTATCTATCTATCTATCTATCTATCTATCTATCTATCTATCTATCTATTTCAGTCCTTTCATTTCTAGCTAGCTAGTTGTCTGAATTCGTTCATTTCTTTCTTTCTTTCTCAATTAAAATCTCTCTCTCTCTCTCTCTCTCTCTCTCTCTCTATCTATCTATCTATCTATCTACCTTGTTTACTATTTTCATATCTGCTTTAAACTTTTAATCTGTCCACAGTTATAAGCTTTAACCCTTGAGAAACATAAAGTTCATAATATATTATAGAAAATGGAAGACAGCAGACCTTGTCTTCACCATCCGAAATAACTCCACCAAATCGAAACTAGCGCAAGCCAATATAGTGTAGTAATTTCAATACCCATTTCAAGTTACTTGTCAAAAATCAGTTACTTATATCGAACACACCACTACCTCCTTAAGTTGACGTCTTACATGTCACCTTTCGAAGCAGAGTGCGATTGATAAATTATTTATTTACACGAACCTTTAATTAAAATTCTAGTCGATAACAGAAATTTCTTTTGGAAATCTGATAGTCGAGGACGATTCATTATTAAGGAAGCATCATTCTCTTGCTATCAGTCTTAAACTGTTTAGCCTTCGGAGGCGGCGTGTTAAAGGTTTTCCAAAAATAGAAGTGGTGCCCAGGTTTACCGGTCGCGTATGGCAGGTGACCACCAAAAAAAAAAAAAAGCATACGCCCCCGCACGTAATTCACATCTCTAATTTCCTTTGTAGAAGTTAACAAACTGAAACTCATCATCCCAAAACTATATTCTCGATAAGGGGTATAGATCTAGTCTAGAGGGCTCGGAACTAATTATAACTATGAACAATGTCTATACTCTTTAATCCCTGAAAAATGGAAAAAAATGTTAAAATGCTGGAAAAACTCAATAAAAGATTAATTAAAACTTCCTTGCCGGCCGTTTTGCATAAAACATGATTGATAGAAAGTTTTCTGTCCAAATACACATTCATATATATATATATATATATATATAGAGAGAGAGATAGAGAGAGAGAGAGAGATAAAGCGTCCAGATAAAAGCAACTGTATATGCAGAGGCAAGCAAATAAATAATCATGAAATTTCTTCATAAGTTGTAAACATAAGAGTGATCGATGTTAATACAGAGAATATATATACTAATAAATATACACATACCTACGTTTTATGAGAGACTTGTTTCGATGGTTTCCCAGCTCATCGGGCACAAATTACTTTGTGCCCGACAAGGTGGAAAACAGCGAAACTTAAGACCCTTTCAATATATATATATATATATATATATATATATATATATATATATATATAACATCTCTATTTCTCGGTTCGTTCTTTAAGGTCAATTGAAAACGGCAGTCTTTTCATAATATCATGCAAACAGAAATATTTTAGCCTATTCATCCTGATCTTCGGTATATGTGTTTCAATTTTCGAAAATGTTTGTGAGACTCTGAATATGTTTTTTAAAAGACATTTTGCTCCATCCAAAAATGTCTATATCATAAAAAAATAATTCATATTTTATAATTAAAAAAAAATACACTGGAATTTTTCGTTCTTCCTGTTCTCATACATTTCGCTTTCCGATCTTTCGGTCATGCCTCTTCACTTACATTCATTTTTTCTTCTAGTTCCCGCCATTTTTTTTTTTTTCAGTCTCTACTCTTGATTTTCTTTCCCGCCAATTTACATTTCTCCGGGTTTTGTCATTCTTTTTTATTGTTTCACGCCACATTTTCCGCAGATTTTCATTACATTTTGCTATCTTGCTTCTTATTCCTGTGTTTTTTTGAAAAATTCTTAATCCTGAGAGGATTCTTTCATTTTCTTTCGTGTAAGATGAATTTTATTAATATTATTACCAAAAGTTTAATTTTCTATATGAATATATGCGAAATTGGATCTGAATTCTCCGACGAATTCCGAGATTAAAAAGTACAACTCTACTTTATAGTAATATGGTATTTAACTGACCCCCACAAAATCTCGTTGAGACACAAGCTGTATTTAATGTAGGGATCACGAGCATGTAAATCCTGGCTAGGAACAAAAAATCCAGGAGCCCCGCAACCGTCGCTTGCCTCGGTGGGATCACCTATCCCTCTCTCTAGTGCAATGAAAGACACGGCATCGGGCAACTATTTCCTACGGCCGGAACCTCTCAGTATAATTTTCCTCAGTTGCGACGTATAATACGCCTTTGAATGCACTCAGCCCAAAGACAGGGTGTCAATTGAGAGATGATGATTAACGTGTTACAAATTACTCGAATGTAATTTACAGACGGTATATTCTCTGTCTCCCATTAAGACCAGATACGGTCAGGTTTTAAGGTAGAAACCCGAGCATGTACACCCGGGCTACGAACAAAAATTGCACGCAGCCTCCGCAATCTTCAGTTACGCTGGCCTCGGTGCGAGGACCGATCCCTCTCTCTTTGGTACAATTATAGGGCGCGTCATGGTGCATCTGTTCCCTCGGGTTGGGCAGCTCTCAGTATAATTTCCCTCAGTTGCGATTCTGTCCTTTGACGGAGCCACCCCTGAGCTGACTCTGCTAAAAGAGAGAGACGCAGCTGAGAGATGAAAATAAACTACGTGAGTGCAATTTACACACCGTGTATTTACTCTGTCACACCACTAAGGCGAGTTGTGACACAAGGACATTTTTAAGGTGGGGATCCGAACGCGTACACCCGGGCAAGGAACAAAAATTACCCACAGACCCCGCAAGTGTCGGTTGCGCTGGCCTCGGTACGAGCACCGATCCCTCTCTCTGGTGCAATGAGAGTGTATGGTCTCGGGTAGCTTTTCTCTAGGGTCGGGCAACTCTATGTATAATTTTCCTCAGTTGTGGCTCTCTCCTTTGACGGGGTCGCCCCTGAGTGCACTCTGCGTAAAGACAGTGACACAACTGAGAGATGATGATAAACGTGTTACAAACCCCTCAAAAGAGCTATTTGCATATCAGGTATTTACTCTGTCTCCCCACTAAGACGAGTTGTGACACAAGGTCTTTTTTTTTTAAAGGTGACGTCGTATACCCGGGCAAGGAACTAAAATTGCCCGCATCCCCCGCAACCGTCGGCTACGCTGGCCACGGTACAAGCACCGATCCCTCTCTCTGGTGCAATGAGAAGGCCCGGCCTCGAGCAGTTTTTCCCCAGGGTTGTGCACCACTCAGTATAATTTTTCTCAGTTGCGATTCTGTCATTTGACGGTGTCGCCCCTGGGTGGACTCTGCCCAAAGAAGGAGACGAAACTGAGAGATGAAAAATGGAGGTGTTACAAACTCCTCGAGTGTTGTTTACACACTTACACCTCAACAACTGTATTATATATTATTCACATCTAGGTGATATCACTTTTCGGGTCTTACTAATGTGTAGATTAATTTTTAAAAGCTATATTCATTAATTAATTGTCCTTCATTACTGTTCTTTTATTATTCGAGCAGTGTTTTGATTTTCATATCAAAGATAGTTCTGTTTTGCCTCATATAGTACAGAAAAGTGTCCGCAATCAGCATTTTACTTGACGTTCAACAAGTTGGCATCTATTTGTAAAACTTTCCTCAGCTAAAACAAGCCTCCCCATACCCAACTAACTAAATTCTTTTGTCTTCACAGTTATATTTTTTAAACAAATGTATTGAACGTTCACAATCCCTTCAGCATGTCATAAATATTGACATTAATCCTATAGAAAAACAACTATTTTTTTCTAGAAAAATTACCAGGTAATTTTTCTAAGGTAAACATCTGTTTATATAACTAGCGTCCATAACTAGCTGTTTTTTTACAGAAGTTACAGTGTGGAAATTCGACAAACTACATACTACCAAAATGTATTTTTCTGAGTAAGTAGAAGAAGTAAATAAAGCAAACATTTCATACACAAACATACTCTCCCACCCGAAAGAAAATATAAAAATGCTTCCTTTCTAATTAATTTTAAAAAAAGGCTTAACACAAATAAACTAATGACTAATTTGCACATACTGCTTAAAATATATTCTGAATGATTGTCCTTTTCTTTTAATTTTAATTGGAAATCCATTCACAATTAAAACTTAACTGTCTATTCAATTCCACTGGCTTTACTTCGAACGAAAGTTTTTTTTTTTTTGCTTATGTTTTCTATTATTCATTTTGATTTCAGTTTTTTACCATTATGTTTTACGTTCATAAAAATACATGTATTTTATTTCTGTCAACACCTATTAAATATTATTAAGTTTCACCATGTTTCATTTGTTTAACCCTAGAACACTAACCATCAGTTAAAGTTACACCCCTACTGACCATGGGTATAACATACCCGATTTTGAAAATATCAAAAAAATATTAAACATAAATCTTTATTTGAAATATTTTACATGCTGGCGCTTCGAGATTTGTACTTTAATAGGAACTGAAAAACATATTATTTATTAAAGAAAATCAGGCACTGAAAATTGTAATTAAAAATAGGTAAAATTTGCGCTGGATTCTATATACCCATGGTTAGTGTTCTAGGTTTGAAAGTGGTTAAAATTCTAATGTTTAGCTATCTGAATAAATATAAATGTTTTCTTTCATATTTATAACCATTGTATGAATGAAATGTTCATTTAAATATTTTGTTTCAAATATTTCAAGTAGTGAATATATCTTACTTTCCAAAGCGATAACGAGTCTGCTAGTTCATAACATTTTCCAAAATTTTAGCCGGCCTTTTCCTTCCTTTTCAATAAATCTTAAAGAAGATGATTAATCATCAGCATCTATAGACTGGTGCTACAAACCATAAATAAAGATCCTACCAAATATCAAAAATATTACTTAATATTGTAAACAACATCACCAAATGTGTATCAGAATATTACTAGTAAAGAAAATAATGTAAAATATGTTTTCTAAAGAATATTTCCTCAATACTGGAAAGAGCTATAACAGTTAATGGGTTTGATATGTCTAAGTTAGTGACATATTGATTTTTGTGTTACATATTTCAGCCGTGAGTAATACTGTTTTATCAATAAATGTCGATTTTTTCCCGTGTTGAAGCGGCCATTTTCATCATTGCAATTTCTATTTAATTATTAACCTCAGGAAGAAGAGAGGTTAATGCTTTTCCAAAAGGCAATAGTGCGAAATTGATTCTTACTAATTAGGCTTGAATTCGAAACCCGCCCACCAGTTCCATATCCGTAGTTGATAATATTACTTTATCCTATCCCTATCTTTTCTTCATTTTTCATTTTGTTTTTAATTATTTATCTTTTTGCTATTTTTTGACGTGCGCGGAATAAAAGAGCTAAATATTTACCCACCAACGAGCTATTGTAGAGAGAATAGAGAGAAAGATGGGGGGGGGAGAGAAAGCAAGAAAGAAAAGGAAAGAAAGAAAAGAAAAAAAGAAAGAAAGAAGGAAAAAAGAAAGAAAGAAAGAAAGAACATAAAGACCATTGTGACACTATTATGGGTTGCGTGAAAAAAAAAAAAAAAAAAGGCGAGAATCAAATTAGGTGATAAAAATCTATCACGAAAAGACGATGTTATTTTTTTTTCTCACAAAGAAAAGTGCTAAAGTTTTTATTCTCATTAGCGAGGAAAGTAAGTCGCGGATGTGTCGGATTTGATTTGATTTATGACGGCGCACCGAGTGGACGGTGACAGTCTGCACATGGCAATAGTAAAAATGTCAGGTCGGTCAAGTGGCCCACGAAACAAAAACTGAGAGATAATAATTAATTGGGTCGCAAAACAAAAAGAAAAGTCCGTTGGACCAACCGCAGAGTTACAAAGAAAGAAAAGACTGGCTCATTAGCTATCTACGGAGATGTCGTTTGGAAAAGACACCTGTTTTGTGTCAGGAGCTGGCTATGATAAGAACATTTTTTTATCGAAACGTATAATGGGCTGTAGCGCAATACGTCCAGTTAAACCACCCACTTGACGCTGGCGGAAATCTGATTGACGAACCCCAGGTGACATTCGGATAAAATTGAGATTAAGGGACCGCACTACGAGTCTAAGGATTTGTTGCTGAGAAGAAGAAAGAGAAAGAAAAGAAAAAGAAAAAAAAGGAAGATAATTTTTTTTCTTTGACCAAGATTTTTTAAACTGAGACTAGTCTAGCCACACCCACGCCGCTGCGCGCCCATTGGCTGAATGGTGGCGTGAGCGGTAGGCGAAGGTAATCATGTGAAGAAGGAGGGGAGGCCTGTTGACGTCCCCCTTGGAGGGACCGGTGTGAGATGCCACTGTGAGAGAGAGGGCAAACCCGTTGACACCCTCTGAGGGTATGGGTGAGATACCAATATAAGAAAGGAAGAATTTGGGAGGACGAAAGACTTCCAAAAATGGAAATTAATAATTCTTCCTGACCGAGAACAAAGAAAAACCCTTAATGCGGATTTAGAATTATCAAGGAACCTCAAACCCCGACAGGCCCATCCCGGTTTTGGTCGGCGTCCACATAAGCAGAGTCGCAACGAGTTGTGGCATTTGAGTTCGCAGCTGTGTTGAATTGAGTTTGGTTGGAGTTGCAGAATGAGACAGCCTCGCAGGAAGATGACTTAAGATTCGCGCATTCTCGACCTCAACTTCTAACCAAGAACAATTTACGACTTAGACTCACACCACCAAAACAAGTTTTACGAATATCACCTGAAGATACACCAAGAACCAGTTTCTTAAAGAACAAACAACTTAAGATGTTAAGATTCGCCTAACAAACATAGAGTGTCACGAATCCATATAAGCGGGTTGTCAGAAAGACGCAGCCCTGTATTCAGAAACCAGATATAAAATATTGTTATTCCTTTTTAACATTTGAACTTTTCGAGTTATTACTTTATTTTCTTTTACATATACTTGTGCAGTATTACCCTTGTCCGAACCCAGCTTGCATTACGGCCCGGCGACTGATTGATTTCGTCTACGTAAGATCAAATCACAACGTGGGTAGGTTAGACCTGAAATCAAATCAGTTACTTCGGTAACCAGACGTTGGAGGCGAACTGGGAACGACAAGGCTGATACCGAATCTACCCAGATTCCCATCCGAATCAGCAAAAGGTTAGAACGTCACGTTTGGTGCCGCGATCAATACCAAGTCACATTGGTCGTCACAGGACAAGATAGGATGGCGACGGCGCGGAGACAGACGGGGTGACGTCACAATCGGCGCCGCAACCAGGACAGCACGGCGGGCGCGGCCAGGTAGACGCCACGAATGGCGCAGCGACACCGGGGAACGTCACACCATAAAGACTTCATAAGTGGGTATTTATTAAGTGAAATTTCAAAGAGTTTCAATTTCAGTAGGATTTGTGATATTCAATTACGCATTGGGAAAGCTATGAATCTACCTCTTCCTCCTCCAGCTTTGGGTTAAATAGAAAGACTTGTATGACTAAATTATTATCTCTCGACAAAATATTCTTACAATCTAAAAATAATTTATGCTTTAAATAACCTGTTGATAAACCGTAGAAAGTAATCAATCAATTCTTATCATGTATGCGCTTCCTTGAAAAATAATTCACATTATATTATAGAATAAATGTTTTATGAGACTGACCGTCCTGCTTTTGCGGGTTTCTACACATATAGTTGGACCTATGACTGTCTTACCGATGTTTCTAAACTTACACACCTTGTATCTGTCTATATTTCTGAGATGATGTATTATGTACACTATTTACATTATTCGGACTATTGTCCTCATCTCTGTGGCCATATTTATTACAACGTTTCGGCCTTTCAGTGTCTGTCTATATTTCTGAGATGAGATATTAGGTACACTATTTACATTATTCGGACTATTGTCCTCATTTTTGTAGCCATATTTATCACAACGTTGCGGCCCTTCAGTATCTGTCTATATTTCTGAGATGAGGTATTATGTACATTATTTACATTATTCGGACTATTGTCCTCATCTGTGTGGCCATATTTATTACAACGTTTCGGTACGCTCCGGTGGTTGGAATAAAAATGGCGACAAAGATAAGGACAATAGTCCGAATAATGTAAGTAGTGTACATCTTGTATCATTATCCATACTACATAACTTTTACTCTTATTCCTTTATTTTTTGGTATTCTGATTTGAAAGTTTATTCACACTCTTAAATCTCTAAATTGTTATTTTATTCACCTATTTAAAATCCCTCCCCATTGTATCTGACAATATTGTGATTTCTAATTATTTGTACTAGAGACTATTTTATGAAACTAACCACTCGTCAACCCACTTTACAAACCTATTCGTATAGTTGCAAAAGTTAAGAAAAATCTAGGCGGTCAGTCTGCTAAAACTATAACTACCCCGCCTTTTCCTTCTCAACTTCTTCTTCCTAAAAAAAATATCCTGTCCATCCCAACCACTAATGGGTTGTGGGGGATTCATATTTCTACACACCATTAGTGTGAAGTAATATGAATCTATTTTCGAAGTGTATGATGAAATTTTTTTTGCCCTTGAAATATATTACGTCATCCGTGATTACATTAGATTTTTATCAAGCCGAAACACTATTATCTCGACTGTCGATTATTTGTCCTACGGCCATTGTCTGCGAAATAGGCAATAAAAACAAATGTTGTATATTCAGATACCCAACAGTTTGACAACTAACTAACGTTTTTCAACCTATCGTTTTCCAGGATGGAATATTAGCGCAGAGCAGCGGTAGTAACTTCTTTTCGCGCCGGGAAGAAGACAGCGGAAGTGATGGTCTGGTTTAGATTCAAGAGGTTCATGGTCATGGACATTTTGAGGAAGTGCAACGCATGTGAGAACGATATACTGCCAAACGAAATGCCGCCAACGTTCGTTCTTCGGCCGTTAGGACCGACGAGTTCGTCGCCGCCGTCAAGGAGACAGTCGACAATGATGGAAGCCAGAGCTACGCCAATATCGCCGATGACATGGGCTGTCACAAGTCGATGATCTGCCGAATGATCAATAAAGACATTGGTTACTCCTCCTACCGCAAGTCTCAATGTATGCTCATCACGAATGCCTCCAAGGAGCTGAGGAAGGTCAAGGCGGAGATCCAGCCCGGGTCCACTGGGATGCTGAGGTTCTTCTCTGATGAAAAGAATTTTTTCCAGGACCAGACGAGAAACAGGCAGAACGACAGGTGGATCTGCAAAGACATCGAGGAGGTTCCCGTCGCGAAGCATACGAACTTTCCCTCCTCCGTCATGGTCTTTGGCGTCATCTCCAGCGAGGGGGACGTTATGCTTCCTTTCTTTTTTCAAAAGGTGCTCAGAGTCACCAATGAGATCTACCAGGAGGCGCTGAGGAGCGTGGTGAAACCCTGGATGGACGAGATCGCCGCCGGACGCCCCTACGTCTCCCAAGAGGACTCCGCTCCTGCACATAACAAAGACTGCTCAACAATGTTCCTCACCAGTAGTCACCGTACTTTTTGCTGCCCTCCTCACCCGACTGCAAACACCGTGACTATTTCTTCTGGGGCGAGGCCAAGAGCAACAAGCACGCCCACAACACGGTCGACTCTCTGAAGGCTTCGTTCGTGGAGGCGTTCGCCGCTATGGACAAGGCAATGGTCGCCAATGCGTGTGACTCATGTGCATGTGTATATAAGAACTCATAGGTATATAGTGAGATATGGGTATGTGGATATAGATAGGTGTTCGGATATGTGTAGAAGTGTATATGAGTATGGATATATAAAAGATTGTAAATGACCTAATTTTCTCCTATAATATTTTATCCAAAACTCTCCTCTAATATTCTCCAATTGGAAGTGAGTTTAAATAACATGGAGGTAAAGTTTAAATTGGCAATTTAACTTAAATTGAAATATATTACCCTTTAACAATCATTATTGACGATAAAGTTATTTAAATTTGAAGAACCTTTGATAATTATGTAGGTATCTTAAAAAAGTCACGAGTTTAATCTATGAACAAAACTCAAACGAATAGATGTCAACTGAATAATCAACTACAAAAGGTATATGTACAGATATATAGAGCATTGTAAAAGAAGGACCTAACTCTCTGGTAGTAATCCTTTATCCAATTTTCTCCTCTAACATTCTTCAATTGAAAGCGAGTTTAAATAAATATTACGGAGATAAACTTTAAATTGATAATTTAATTTAAATTGAAATATATTACCCTATAATAATCATTATTGATGATAAAATTATTTAAATTGGAATAACCGTTCATAATTAGGTACCTAAAAACAATCACGAGTTTATTTAATTAATGAACAAAAATCAAACGAATAGATGTCAACTTAACAATCAATAAGAAAAAAAAGTTTAGGAAAATAAAATAGATTACTAAATATAAAATGGATTACGCTTTCAACGTACTTTCCATGAGTTTTTCCAATCGACTGTTTCCTAGAAAATACCCAAAACTCCAACAAACTTCAAATTAAATTCTTCATAGATTGTTTAGACATTTAGATTTATATCAAACCTCAACACCCAAATATACCCTTTAAAGTAATGCGAAATAACAGCGTCTAAGATTTTGAATGAAACCTGCCCTCGTGGAATTTAATTTATTAGGGTTTATTGTAGCTTCTTCCTTTAATGTCGATCTTCTCCCTCACCCCTTACCCATCCAAAAATCTTATTATTTCAGTCGTTATCATGATGGATACTTCTAATTTTTATTCATATTATATCCTCATATTTGTAGTAGGCACTGTTTAAAGTATAAAAATAAGGCATCTATTTAAAAAAATGTGTATGTACTATCATACTGTTTGATATATATATATATATATATATATATATATATATATATATATATATATATATATATATATATATATATATATATATATATATATATATTACAGTCGAGTTCGTTATATTCATTTACGTGTACGTACTCTTAAGAAACGTCTGAATCCATTTCTTCTCGCATCTGCTATGATAAATAGCAGGACAATCGATTCATATAGCCTGAAATCGCAACCGATCTTGGAGAAGGAAAACTCTTAACTTAAACCTATGAAAGGTTAGTTAAGGACCTTGTTGCATACTATAAACACGAGTTGTGATTGTGCACAAGAATATATGATTTGATGAGATTTTTCATCACTATTATCAAATTATATGTGAAAATAATCTGCCTATTCGGTCCTTAGAACTGAATTGCTGTACCCTCATACGTCGAAAAGGATGGGTTAGTCCACTATGTTTTATACATTCATCTTCATCTACCTGCTTACCGATTCCCCGTTTGGATAATGTTTTCCAAACCTGTCTGACAATATATTCAAATGTAAGTGCATCCAAAAGGTCATAAGACGTGATTCATAAAAAAAGAATAATATATCAATATCCAGTAGTTTATGAAACTAAATCTCTAGCGGCCTATATTAGATACTTGAAAGTCTTCGTTAATTTGCCAAAAATACATGAATTCTGCTTATTTTTTTATTTCATTATATATATATATATATATATATATATATATATATATATATATATATATATATATATATATTGTGTGCGTGTGTACGGAACGATTCATGTGTTTAAGCAGTTATACAAACTATTGTTCGGCATTGCGAACAGAACAAGTAAAAAAGAAGAAGAAGATTTCATTGATAGAAGCGTACGAGGAATTGTATTCAGGAAAAAAAATACAAACTATGAAAATGAAAATTTTAAATAAAAAGAACCGAAAGGAACAAACCCAGAAACATTAAGAAATAATCTCTAACCCCATGTTGTACAATAGGGTGAAAGAAAGAAAATGTAGATGTTAGCGGACAGGAATAGTAACAACATCAAGAACGATAATAATAATAATAATAATAATAATAATAATAATAATAATATCAAGGACAACAACAATAATAATAATAATAATGTAGAAGAAGAAGAAGAAGAAGAAGAAGAAGAAGAAGAAGAAGAAGAAAGGCAATGAGTAAAAGTGAGTAGATGAAAATACAAAGGACACATAGATAAAGGAGAGTGAAGTGTTAGGGGACAAAGAAGAAGAAGAAGAAGAAGAAGAAGAAGAAGAAGAAGAAGAAGAAGAAGAAGAAGAAGAAGAAGAAAGGCAAAGAGTAAAGACAAGGAGACGAAAATACAAAAAATGCGTAGATGACGCAGGGCGAAGTGTCAGAGTCCAAAGAAGAAAAAATTAGAAGTATTTGTAATATTAGTAGTAGTAGTAGTAATAACAGAAGAAGAAGAAGAAGAAAATGAAGAAGAAAGGCAATGAGTAAAGATGAGTAGATGAAAATACAAAGAACACGTAGATAAAGGAGAGAGAGACGTGTTAGGGTACAAAGATGATGATGATGATGATGATGATGATGATGATGATGATTGATGACGATGATGATGATGATGATGATGATGATGATGATGATGATGAAGTAGAAGAAGTAGAAGGGGAAGAACAAGAAGGAATGGGAAGTTATGTGCTTATACGAAAGACAATGAATAATAAAAATAATTATAATCACAAAAACTAATAATAAGAATACGTTGTGAAAGTCTAAAATAACGAGTAAATAAATCAATAATAATAATAATTTTTCAATAATAATAATAATAATAATAATAATAATAATAATGAGAAGAAGAAGAAGACGCAGAAGAAGAAGAAGAAGAAGAAATCTCCAAAGTGGTAATTTCCCGTTATTTTTCCTGTGTGGGCACTTTTCTCTAATATAATCATTAATTCTAAATTACAGCAATTACAAATCCCGTAATAACACAGGTTAAACGTCTTCAGTAATGATTTCAAAATAATTTTAATGAAACTAAGATGTTGAAGATGGAGGGTGAAGACATGATTAATTTCTTTCTTTTACCAGTTTAAAATGACTGTTGTCAAGGAAGCCCTTAAAAATACATTTTGAGTTCTCAAGTAATCATTTAAAATATGAAAATACAAAACAAAATATGGAAAAAAGTGTTTTACTCTAGTAATCTCCGGGCAATACTTTGGCAATATTTTCAGAAGTAGATTGCTGTTTCTCAGGCTATGAAAGGTTAAAAAAATATATATCTGTATTTACAATCTTAATTTGATCAACATGATGATAATAGTTATATGTTTAGAAGTTTAAGAACGTGTCACCTAATCTAAAGCGAAATGGGGGACTCGCTGCTGTGTCTTTTGTAGAGACCAAGCAAAGCATCTGTCCCCGTTATCTTTCTTATATACGGAGGTGTTCTACAGAGTGTATGAAAGGGAAGAGAGAAGAAAGAACTAAACATCAATTATGAGAAGACAGAGTTTAATTCTGTCAGCAAAAATAATAGCCCTATGTGAAAATTACAGATTGGAGATGCCGAAAAGAAACAAATAAAACAATTTAAATATACTGGAAATATTTTAATAGAAGACGAAAAATGTGACACCGAATTCCGAAGTCGGATTAGGATAACGAAAGCGTTTTGCAAAAGCCAATTAAAGTATTACGAAACAGCAGAATCTCCTTAGAGACCAAAAATGAATGTACACCCTTGTGCAAATTAATTAAAAACAACCGCTTTAGTTTGATTTCTTTCATCATACGGTCTAAAACGCTGGAGTGACAGGGTGTAATCCAATTGTACTTTTTCCTCAGATGAGATCATTTGCCCTAGTGTGCAGTAATATGAAGGTATTTTCGGAGTGTGTGTTGAAATGTGTTTCCCTTTGAAATATATTGCGACATCTGTGATTGCATCAGATTTTTTTATGAAGCCGAGACACTATTATCTCGACTGTCGATTAGTTTTCCTACGGTCATTGTCTGCAATGGAGGTTACTCCAAAGAAGCGTACGAAACGTGTAGCGCTGACCGAAGACACTGTCAAGCCTTAACAGTGTGCAAATCAAAGTAATATAGACTGGCTCGGAAACTCTTCTGAGAATCTGTGGTCAATCTGCAAGGAACGACTTCATGGCATTGATATACGATGTATTAACATGTGCAATGGGTCATGCTTCACTGGAAAAAAAAAAAGTAAATAATTACCGAATTATTCGCTTTGTTTCAATTAAATTGCACAAGGATGTACATACATGTTATGCAATATCAGTCTTTATGCCCGTGAATGCTGGAAAATCTCATCACTGATGAGGAAGATATTTGAGACCAAGAGAAATCTCATTCTACAAAAGGATGCTTAGAATATCATGAGCTGAATATGTAAGCAATGACGAAGTCTTAGAGAAGATGGAAAGGAAACTTATATATATATATTTATATATAACAACAAGAGACTATTGAATTTTCTCGGCCATGCAGTAAAGAAAGACAGTTTGCATAATTTGACATTTACGGGACATATCAAAGATAAAAATGACAGAGAAAAATGTAAATAACAAGACTTTGTAACATTTTTTTTAATTATTTTACCTCAAACAAGCAATAACAATAGAAATATAAGGAAGACGTTAAAGTTGACATTTCATTTAAATTTTTGAAAAAAAGAACAATAGAAAAATAGAACATAGTAAAAAGTGATGATTTAAAAAAACAGAAGTTAAAGTTGACATTTCATTTAATTTTTGAAGAGCAAGAGCAATAGAAATATAAGGAAGACGATAGTAGATAGCGACTGACATTTCATTTAAATTTTGTGAAGAGCAAGAACAATAGAAATGTAAGGAAGACGATAGTAGATAGCGATTGACATTTCATTTAAATTTTGTGAAGAGCAAGAACAATAGAAATATAAGGAAGACGATAGTAGATAGCGACTGACATTTCATTTAAATTTTGTGAAGAGCAAGAACAATAGAAATATAAGGAAGACGATAGTAGATAGCGATTGACATTTCATTTAAATTTTGTGAAGAGCAAGAACAATAGACTGACATTTCATTTAAAGGAAGACGATAGTAAGGAAGCGATTAGATAGCGATTTCATTTAAATTTTGTGAAGAGCAAGAACAATAGAAATATAAGGGAAGACGATAGTAGATAGCGACTGACATTTCATTTTTAGAAATTTTAGTGAAGAGACATTTCATTTAAATTTTGTGAAAGAACAATAGAAATATAAGGAAGACGATAGTAGATAGCGACTGACATTTCATTTAAATTTTGTGAAGAGCAAGAACAATAGAAAATATAAGGAAGACGATAGTAGATAGCGACATTTGATTTAAATTTTTGAAGAGCAAGAACAATAGAAATATAAGGGAAGACGATTGAATTTCATTTTTTTGAAGAGCAAGAACAATAGAAATATAAGGAAGACGATAGTAGATAGCGACTGACATTTCATTTAAATTTTAGAAATATGAAGACGCAAGAACAATAGAAATTTAAAGGAAGACGATAGAAATATAAGGAAGAGATAGCGATTGACATTTCATTTAAATTTTGTGAAGAGCAAGAACAATAGAAATATAAGGAAGACGATAGTAGATAGCGACTGACATTTCATTTAAATTTTGTGAAGAGCAAGAACAATAGAAAATAAGGAAGACGATATACTGACATTTCATGAAGAACAAGAACAATAGACTGACATTTCATTTAAATTTGAAGAAGAGCAAGAACAATAGAAATATAAGGAAGACGATAGTAGATAGACTGACATTTCATTTAAACAATAGAAATGTAAGGAAGACGATAGTAGATATAAGGAAGATTGACATTTCATTTAAATTTTGTGAAGAGCAAGAACAATAGAAATATAAGGAAGACGATAGTAGATAGCGACTGACATTTCATTTAAATTTTAGAAGAGCAAGAACAATAGAAATATAAGGAAGACGATAGTAGATAGCGACTGACATTTCATTTAAATTTTGTGAAGCAAGAACAATAGAAATGTAAGGAAGACGATAGTAGATAGCGACTGACATTTCATTTAAATTTTGTGAAGAGCAAGAACAATAGAAATATAAGGAAGACGATAGTAGATAGCGACTGACATTTCATTTAAATTTTGTGAAGAGCAAGAACAATAGAAGGAAGACGATAGATAGCGACTGACATTTCATTTAAATTTTGGAAGACAAGAACAATAGAAATGGGCGGAAGACGATAGTAGATAGCGATTGACATTTCATTTAAATTTTTGTGGAAGAGCAAGAACAATAGAAATATAAGGAAGACGATAGTAGATAGCGACTGACATTTCATTTAAATTTTGTAGAAGAGAAACAATACTGAAAGAACAATAGAAATGTAAAGGAAGACGATAGTAGATAGCGACTGACATTTCATTTAAATTTTGTGAAGAGCAAGAACAATAGAAATATAAGGAAGACGATAGTAGATAGCGACTGACATTTCATTTAAAATTTTGTGAAGAGCAAGAACAATAGAAATATAAGGAAGACGATAGTAGATGGCGACTGACATTTCATTTAAATGAAGAGCAAGAACAATAAATATAAGGAAGACGATAGTAGATATGACTGACATTTCATTTAAATTTGTGAAGAGCAAGAACAATAGAAATATAAGGAAGACGATAGTAGATAGCGACTGACATTTCATTTAAATTTTGTGAAGAGCAAGAACAATAGAAATATAAGGAAGACGATAGTAGATAGCGACTGACATTTCATTTAAATTTTGTGAAGAGCAAGAACAATAGAAATATAAGGAAGACGATAGTAGATAGCGACCGACATTTCATTTAAATTTTGTGAAGAGCAAGAACAATAGAAATATAAGGAAGACGATAGTAGATAGCGACTGACATTTCATTTAAATTTTGTGAAAGAGCAAGAACAATAGAAATATAAGGAAGACGATAGTAGATAGCGACTGACATTTCATTTAAATTTTGTGAAGAGCAAGAACAATAGAAATATAAGGAAGACGATAGTAGATAGCGACTGACATTTAAATTTTGTGAAGAGCAAAGAACAATAGAAATTAAGGAAGATAGTAGATAGCGAATTTTAAATTTTGTGTGAAGAGCAAGAACAATAGAAATATAAGGAAGACGATAGTAGATAGCGACTGACATTTCATTTTAAATTTTGTGAAGAGCAAGAACAATAGAAATATAAGAAGATTACGATAGTAGATGACGACATTTCATTTAAATTTTGTGAAGAGCAAGAACAATAGAAATGTAAGGAAGACGATATAGATAGCGACTGACATTTCATTTAAATTTTGTGAAGAAGCAAGACAATAGAAACACAAAGGAAAGACGATAGTAGATAAGCGACGACATTTCATTTTAAATTTTGTGAAGAGCAAGAACAATAGAAATATAAGGAAGACGATAGTAGATAGCGATTGACATTTCATTTAAATTTTGTGAAGAGCAAGAACAATAGAAATATAAGAAGACGATAGTAGATAGCGACATTTCCATTTAAATTTTGTGAAGAGCAAGAACAATAGAAATATAAGGGAAGACGATAGTAGATAGCGACTGACATTTCATTTAAATTTTGTGGAAGAGCAAGAAACAATAGAAATATAAGGAAGACGATAGTAGATAAAGGACTGATACCATTTAAATTTTGTGAAGAGCAAGAACAATAGAAATTAAGGAAGACGATTAGATAGCGACTGAATTTCACTAGAAGAGCAAGAACAATAGAAATTAAGAAGACGAAGTAGATAAAGAACAATAGAAATTTACAAGATAAGAAATATAGAAGACGACCGTGAATGGCGACCGACATTCATTTAAATTTTGTAAGAGCAAGAACAATAGAAAATATAAGGAAGACGATAGTAGAGAAGAATTGACATTTCATTTTAAATTTTGTGAAGAGCAAGAACAATAGAAATATAAGGGAAGACGATAGTAGATAGCGACTGACATTTCATTTAATTTTTGGAAGGCAAGAACAATAGAAAAATATAGGAAGACGATAGTAGAAAAGGATAGAAATTTAAATTTTGTGAAGAAGAAACAATAGAAATAGGAAGACGATAGTAGATAAGGATTGATCATTTCATCAATAGAAATATTGATAGTAGATAGCGACTGCAAGAACAATAAAATATAAGGAAGACGATAGTAGATAGCGACTGACATTTCATTTTAAATTTGTGAAGAGCAAGAATAGAATAGAAATTTATAAGGGAAGACGATAGTAGATAGCGATTGATATTTCATTTAAATTTTGTGAAGAGCAAGAACAATAGAAATATAAGGGAAGACGATAGTAGATGGCGACTGACATTTCATTTAAATTTTGTGAAGAGCAAGAAATAATAGAAATATAAGGAAGACGATAGTGTAGAGCGACTGACATTTCATTTAAATAAAGAGCAAGAACAATAGAAAAGGAAGACGATAGTAGATGGCGACTGACATTTCATTTAAATTTTGTGAAGAGAAGAAACAATAGAAATGTATACAAGACGATAGTAGAGCACCGACATTTCATTTAAAAGAACAACAGAAAGTAACAATGAAATATAAAGGAAGATTAGGAAGACGTAGATAGCGACTGACATTTCATTTAAATTTTGTGAAGAGCAAAGAACAATAGAAATATAAGGAATGATAGAGATAGACGATACTTCATTTAAATTTTAGTGAAGAGCAAGAACAGAAACAGGAAGACGATAGTAGATAGCGACTGACATTTCATTTAAATTTAAAAGAAGAGGAACAATAGAAATATAAGGAAGACGATAGTAGATAGCGACTGACATTTCATTTAAATTTTGTGAAGATAAAGAACAATAGAAATACAAAAGACGATAGTAGATAGCGACTGAATTTAAATTTTGTGAAGAGCAAGAATAGAAATATAAGGAAGACGATAGTAGATAGCGACTGACATTTCATTTAAATTTTGTGAAGAGCAAGAACAATAGAAATATAAGGAAGACGATAGTAGATAGCGACTGACATTTCATTTAAATTTTGTGAGAAGAGCAATCAACAAGAAATATAAGGAAGACGATAGATAGTAGATAGCGACTGACATTTCATTTAAATTTTTGAAGAGCAAGAACAATAGAAATATAAGGAAGACGATAGTAGATAGCGAGAACAATAGAAAATAGCGCGATAAGGAAGACGATAGTAGATAGCGACTGACATTTCATTTAAATTTTGTGAAGAAAGAACAATAGAAATATAAGGAAGACGATAGTAGATAGCGACTGACATTTCATTTAAATTTTGTGAAGAGCAAGAACAATAGAAATATAAGGAAGACGATAGTAGATAGCGCGACGACATTTCCATTTAAATAGCAAGAATAATAGAAACATTTAGATTTGGGATACTTTCATTTTTTGTGAAGAGCAAGAACAATAGAAATATAAGGAAGACGATAGTAGATAGCGACTGACATTTCATTTAAATTTTGTGAAGAGTAAGAACAATTAAGGAAGACGATTAGTTAGTGAAATTTCATTTAAATTTTGTGAAGAGCAAGAACAATAGAAATATAAGGAAGACAGATAGATAAAGTGACTGACATCATTTAAATTTTGTGAAGAGCAAGAACAATAGAAAATATAGGAAGACGATAGTAGATAGCGACTGGACATTTCATTTAAATTTTGTAAATAAAAATAGAAATGGAATAAGACGATAGGAAGACGATAGTAGATAGCGACTAGATTGACATTTCATTTAAATTTTGTGAAGAGCAAGAACAATAGAAATATAAGGAAGACGATAGTAGATAGCGACTGACATTTCATTTAAATTTTGTGAAGAGCAAGAACAATAGAAATATAAGGAAGACGATAGTAGATAGCGACTGACATTTCATTTAAATTTTGTGAAGAGCAAGAACAATAGAAATATAGGGAAGACGATAGTAGATAGCGACTGACATTTCATTTAAATTTTGGAAGAGCAAGAACAATAGAAATATAAGGAAGACGATAGTAGATAGCGACTGACATTTCATTTAAATTTCGGTGAAGAGCAAGAACAATAGAAATATAAGGAAGACGATAGTAGATAGCGACTGACATTTCATTTAAATTCTTTGAAGAGTAAGAACAATAGAAATATATAAAGACGATAGTAGATAAGAAGTGACTGACATTTCATTTAAATTTTGTGAAGAGCAAACAATAGAAATATAAGGAAGACGATAGTAGATAGCGACTGACATTTCATTTAAATTTTGTGAAGAGCAAGAACAATAGAAATATAAGGAAAGACGATAGTAGATGGCGACTGACATTTCATTTAAATTTTGTGAAGAGCAAGAACAATAGAAATATAAGGAAGACGATAGTAGAATAGCGACTGACATTTCATTTAAATTTTGTGAAGAGCAAGAACAATGAAATATATAAGGAAGACGATAGTAGATAGCGACTGACATTTCATTTAAATTTGTGAAGAGCAAGAACAATAGAAATATAAGGAAGACGATAGTAGATAGCGACTGGACATTTCATTTTAAATTTTGTGAAGAGCAAGAACAATAGAAATATAAGGGAAGACAATAGCGACTGACATTTCATTTAAATTTTGTGAAGAGCAAGAACAATAGTAAGGAAGATGATAGTAGATAGCGACCTGACATTTCATTTAAATTTTGTGAAGAGCAAGAACAATAGAAATATAAGGAAGACGATGTAGATAGCGACTGACATTTCATTTAAATTTTGAAGAGCAAGAACAATAGTATAAGAAGACGATAGTAATAGAAATATAAGGGAAGAGTGATAGTAGATAAGGAAGACGATATTTCATTTTTAAATTTTGTGAAGAGCAAGAACAATAGGAAATAAGCGAAGAGGTAGATAGCGACCGACATTTCATTTAAATTTTGTGAAGAAAAGAACAATAGAAACAATAGAAATATAAGGAAGAGACGATAGTGATAGTAGATAGCGACTGACATTTTCATTTAAATTTTGTGAAGAGCAAGAACAATAGAAATATAAGGAAGACGATAGCAGATAGCGACCGACATTTCATTTAAATTTTGTGAAGAGCAAGAACAATAGAAGTGTAAGGAAGACGATAGTAGATAGCGACTGACATTTCATTTTAAATTTTTGAAGAGCAAGAACAATAGAAATATATAGAAGATAGTAGATAAAGGACTGACATTTCATTTAAATTTTAATGAAGAGCAAGAACAATAGAAATGTAAGGAAGACGATAATAGCGACTGACATTTTCATTTAAATTTTGTGAAGAGCAAGAACAATAGAAATATAATGACGATAGTAGATAGCGACTGACATTTCAGAAATTTTTAAACGATAAAGATTCATTTTGTGAAAGATTAAGACTGACATTTTCATTTAAATTTTATAAGAGCAAAGAACGAATAGAAGAAGACGATAGTAGATAAGAACTGACTGACATTTCATTTAAATTTTGTGAAGAGCAAGAACAATAGAAATATAAGGAAGACGATAGTAGATAGCGACCGACATTTCATTTAAATTGAAGAAAGAACAATAGAAAATATAAGGAAGACGATAGTAGATAGCGACTGACACAAAGAAATAATAAAATATAAGGAAAATACATAGTAGGAGAATTGACCGATATCAGCTTTAAATTTTGTGAAGAGCAAGAACAATAGAAATATAAGGAAGACGACTGACATTTCATTTAAATTTTTGAAGAGCAAGAACAATAGAAAGAAGCAGAACAATGAAATATAAGTGAAGACGATAGTAGATAGCGACTGACATTTCATTTAAATTTTGTGAAGAGCAAGAACAATAGAAATATAAGGAAGACGATAGTAGATAGCGACTGACATTTCATTTAAAATTTTATTGAAGAGCAAGAACAATAGAAATATAAGGAAGACGATAGTAGATAACGACTGACATTTCATTTTTAAATTTTGTGGAAGAAGAGAACAATAGAAATATAAGGAAGACGATAGTAGATAACGACATTTCAAATTTGAAATTTTTGTGAAAGCAAGTGTAATAGAAATATAAAGAAGAACAATAGCGACTGACATTTTATTTAAAAGATAAAGAACAATAGAAATATACGTAGATAGCGACTGACATTTCATTTAAATTTTTGAAGAGCAAGAACAATAGAAATTTTGTAGAAGACTGACATTTCATTTAAAGCATACAAGAACAATAGAAATATAAGGAAGACGATAGTAGATAGCGACTGACATTTCATTTAAATTTGTAAAGAGCAAGAACAATAGAAATATAGGAAGACGATAGACAGATAGCGACTGACATTTCATTTAAATTTTGTGAAGAGCAAGAACAATAGAAATATAAGGAAGAGATAGTAGACGATAAATTTTGAAGAAGAAAGAACAATAGCGACGATAGTAGATAGAAAGAATTTTCATTTAAATTTTGTGAAGAGCAAGAAAAGAAACAAGGAAGACGATAGTAGATAGCGAGAAGACAATAGAAATATAGTACGATAGATAGCGACCGATATTTCATTTAAATTTTTGTAAGAAAGAACATTTCATTTAAATTTTGTGAAGAGCAAGAACAATGAAATAGGAAGACGATAGTAGATAGCGACTGACATCATTTAAATTTTGGGAAGACGATAGATAGTGATAGCGACTGACATTTCATTTAAATTTTGTGAAGAGCAAAATAGAAATATAAGGAAGACGATAGTAGATAGCGACTGACATTTCATTTAAATTTTGTGAAGAGCAAGAACAATAGAAATATGAGAAGACGATATGATAGTAGATAGCGACTGACATTTCATTTAAATTTTGTGAAGAGCAAGAACAATAGAAATATAAGGAAGACATAGTAGAAAGATTGACAATTTAAATTTTGTGAAGAGCAAAGAAATATAAGGAAGACGATAGTAGATAGCGACTGACATTTCATTTAAATTGAAGAGCAAGAAATGAAATATAAGGAAGACGATAGTAGATAGCGAAATGTAAATTTTGTGAAGACAAGAACAATAAAATATATAAAGACGATAGTAGATAGCGACTGACATTTCATTTAAATTTTGTGAAGAACAAGAACAATAGAAATATAAGGAAGACGATAGTAGATAGCGACTGACATTTCAATAGAATTTTGTGGAAGACAAGAACAATAGAAAAATATAAGGAAAAGACGATAGTAGATAGCGACCGACATTTCATTTAAATTTTTGTGAAGAGTGAAGAACAATAGAAATATAAGGAAGACGATAGTAGATAGCGACTGACATTTCATTTAAATTTTGTGAAGAACAAGAACAATAGAAATATAAGGAAGACGATAGAAAAGAATAGCGACTGACATTTCATTTAAATTTTGTGAAGAGCAAGAACAATAATAGAAAGACGATAGTAGAAGACGATAGTAGATAGCAAGGAAAGAGGAAGACATTTCATTTAAATTTTGTGAGCAAGAACAATAGAAATATAAGGAAGACGATAGTAGATGAAGGACCGACATTTCATTTAAATTTTGTGAAGAGCAAGAACAATAGAAATATAAGGAAGACGATAGTAGATAGCGACTGACATTTCATTTAAATTTTGTGAAGAGCAAGAACAATAGAAACATAAGGAAGACGATAGTAGATAGCGACTGACATTTCATTTTAAATTTTGTGAAGAGCAAGAACAATAGAAATGTAAGGAAGACGATAGTAGATAGCGACTGACATTTCATTTAAATTTTGTGAAGAGTAAGAACAATAGAAATATAAGGAAAGACAGATAGTAGATAGCGACTGACATTTCATTTAAATTTTGTGAAGACAAGAACAATAGAAATATAAGGAAGACGATAGTAGACGAAGAAATAGATAGCGACTGACATTTCATTTAAATTTTGTGAAAGAGCAAGAACAATAGAAATATAAGGAAGACGATAGTAGAGCGACTGACATTTCATTTAAATTTTTGAAGAGCAAAGAACAATAGAAGTAAAGACAAGAACAATAGAAATATAAGGAAGACGATAGTAGATAGCGAATGGACATTTCATTTAAATTTAAGAGCAAGAACAAAGAAAGCAAGAAACAATAGAAATATAATTTTGTAAGAGCAAGACGATAGTAGATAGCGACTGACATTTCATTTAAATTTTGTGAAGAAGAACAAGAACAATAGAAATATATAAATTTCGAAGACAAGATAGTAAGGAAGACATAGTAGATAGCGACTGACATTTCATTTAAATGAAGAGCAAGAACAACAATAGAAATATATAAAGCGATAGTAGATAAGAACTAGGAAGACGATATAGATAGCGACTGACATTTCATTTAAATTTTGTGAAGAGCAAGAGAAATATATAAAGATTCATTTAAAATTTTGTGAAGAGCAAGAACAATAGAAAATATAAGGGAAGACGATAGTAGATAGGACTGACATTTCATTTAAATTTTGTGGGAGCAAGAATAATAGAAATAATATATGAAGACGATAGTAGATGGCGACTGACATTTCATTTAAATTTTGTGAAGAGCAACAATAGAAATATAAGGAAGACGATAGATAGCGACTGACATTTCATTTAAATTTTGTGAAGAGCAAGAACAATAGAAATATAAGGAAGACGATAGTAGATAGCGACTGACATTTCATTTAAATTTTGGTGAAAGAGCAAACAAAATAGAGAAAATAGAAATGATGGACTGACATTCATTTAAATTTGTGAAGAGTAAAGAACAATATATAGGAAGACGACTGACAGCGACTGACATTTCATTTAAATTAGTGAAGAGCAAGAACAATAGAAATGTGTTGGAAGACGATTAGATAGCGATTTCATTTAAATTTTGTGAAGAACAAGAACAATAGAAATATAAGGAAGACGATAGTAGATAGCGACTGACATTTCATTTAAATTTTTGAAGAGCAAGAACATGAAAAAAGGAAGACAAGAAGACGATTTAAATTTTGTGAAGAGCAAGAACAATAGAAATATAAGGAAGACGATGATAGCGACTGACATATTTAAATTTTATGAAGAGCAAGAACAATAGAAATATAAGGAAGACGATAGTAGATAGCGACCGGACATTTAATTTTTTTGAAGAGCAAGAACAATAGAAATATAAGGAAGACGATAGTAGATAGCGACTGTTGACATTTCATTTAAATTTTGTGAAGAGTAAGAAATAGAAAAATATAAGGAAGACGATAGTAGATAGCGGAAATTTATTTAAATTTTGTGAAGAGCAAGAAATAATAGAAATATAAGGAAAAGATAGTAGATAGCGACTGACATTTCATTTAAATTTTGTGAAGAGCAAGAACAATAGAAATATAAAGGAAGACGATAGTAGATAGCGACTGACATTTCATTTAAATTTTGGGAAGAGCAAGAACAATAGAAATATAAGGAAGACGATAGATAGCGACTGACATTTCATTTAAATTTTGTGAGAAGAGCAAGAACAATAGAAATATAAGGAAGACGATAAGTAGATAGCGACTGACATTTCATTTAAATTTTGAAGAGCAAGACAATAGAAATATAAGGAAGACGATAATAGCGATTGACATTTCATTTAAATTTTGTGAAGAGCAAAGAACAATAGAAATATAAGGAAGACGATAGTAGATAGCGACTGACATTTCATTTAAATTTTGTGAAGAGCAAGAACAATAGAAATATAAGGAAGACGATAGATAGCGACTGACATTTCATTTAAATTTTGTGAAGAGCAAGAACTAAGGAAGACGATAGTAGATCATTTAAATTTTTGAAGAGCAAGAACAATAGAAATATAAGAAGACGATAGTAGATAGCGACTGACATTTCATTTTTTAAATTTTAGAAGAGCAAGAACAATAGAAATATAAGAAGACGATAGTAAATGGCGACTGACATTTCATTTAAATTTTGTGAAGAGCAAGAACAATAGAAATATAAAGGAAGACGATAAAAAGTAGATAGACATTTCATTTAAATTTGTGAAGAGATAAGAACAATAGAAATATAAGGAAGACGATAGTGAATGGCATAGTTAGTAGATGACATTTCATTTAAATTTTGTGAAGAGCAAGGAACAATAGAAATATAAGGAAGACGATAGTAGATGGCGACTGACATTTCATTTAAATGAAGAGCAAGAATAATAGAAATATAGGAAGACGATAGTAGATAAAGGACTGACATTTCATTTAAATTTTGTGAAGAGCAAGAACAATAGAAATATAAGGAAGACGATAGTAGATGGCGACGACATTTCATTTAAATTTTTGTGAAGAGCAAGAACAATAGAAATATAAGAAGACGATAGGGAGATGGCGACTGACATTTCATTTAAATTTTGTGAAGAGCAAGAACAATAGAAATATAAGGAAGACGATAGTAGATGGCGACTGACATTTCATTTAAATTTTTGAAGAGCAAGAACAATAGAAATATAAGGAAGACGATAGTAGATGGCGACTGACATTTCATTTAAATTTTTGAAGAAGCAGAACAATAGAAATATAAGGAAGACGATAGTAGATAGCGACTGACATTTCATTTAAATTTTGTGAAGAGCAAGAACAATAGAAATATAAGGAAGACGATAGTAGATAGCGACTGACATTTCATTTAAATTTTGTGAAGAGCAAGAACAATAGAGAAATATAAGGAAGACGATAGTAGATAGCGACCGACATTTCATTTAAATTTTGTGAAGAGCAAGAACAATAGAAATATAAGGAAGACGATAGTAGATAGCGACTGACATTTCATTTAAATTTTGTGAAGAGCAAGAACAATAGAAATATAAGGAAGACGATAGTAGATAGCGACTGACATTTCATTTAAATTTTGTGAAGAAGAGCAAGAACAATGAAATATAAGGGAAGACGATAGAACAATAGAAGGAAGCGATAGTAGATGACTGACATTTCATTTAAATTTTGTGAAGAGCAAGAACAATAGAAATATAAGGAAGACGATAGTAGATAGCGACTGACATTTCATTTAAATTTTGTGAAGAGCAAGAACAATAGAAATATAAGGAAGACGATAGTAGATAGCGACTGACATTTCATTTAAATTTTGTGAAGAGCAAGAACAATAGAAATATAAGGAAGACGATAGTAGATAGCGACTGACATTTCATTTAAATTTGTAGAAAAAGAAAGTAAGGAACAGAAATATAAAGGAAGACGATAGTAGATAAAGACGAGATAGACATTTCATTTAAATTTTGTGAAGAGCAAGAACAATAGAAATATAAGGAAGACGATAGTAGATAGCGACTGACATTTCATTTAAATTAAGGAAGACGAAGAGCAAGAACAATAGAAAAACAAGGAAGACGATAGTAGATAGCGACTGACATTTCATTTAAATTTTGTGAAGAGCAAGAACAACAGAAATATAAGGAAGACGATAGTAGATAGCGACTGACATTTCATTTAAATTTTGTGAAGAGCAAGAACAATAGAGGAAGACGATAGTAGATAGCGACTGACATTTCATTTAAATTTTGTGAAGAGCAATAGAAATATAAGGAAGACGATATAGATAGACTGACATTTCATTTAAATTTTGTGAAGAGCAAGAACAATAGAAATATAGATAGTAGATAGCGACCGACATTTCATTTAAATTTTGTGAAGAGCAAGAACAATAGAAATATAAGGAAGACGATAAGATAGCGACTGATATTTCATTTAAATTTTGAAGAGCAAGAACAATAGAAATATAAGGAAGACGATAGTAGATATGACTGACATTTCATTTAAATTTTGTGAAGAGCAAGAACAATAGAAATATAAGGAAGACGATAGTAGATAGCGACTGACATTTCATTTAAATTTTGTGAAGAGCAAGAGAAATATAAGGAAGACGATAGTAGATAGCGACTGACATTTCATTTAAATTTTGTGAAGAGCAAGAACAATAGAAATATAAGGAAGACGATAGTAGATAGCGACTGACATTTCATTTAAATTTTGTGAAGAGCAAGAACAATAGAAACAAGGAAGATAGTAGATATGACTGACATTTCATTTAAATTTTGTGAAGAGCAAGAACAATAGAAATATAAGGAAGACGATAGTAGATAGCGACTGACATTTCATTTAAATTTTGTGAAGAGCAAGAACAATAGAAATATAAGGAAGACGATAGTAGATAAGGACGACATTTCATTTAATTTTTGAAGAGCAAGAGCAATAGAAATATAAGGAAGACGATAGTAGATAGCGACTGACATTTCATTTAAATTTTGTGAAGAGCAAGAACAATAGAAATATAAGGAAGACGATAGTAGATAGCGACTGACATTTCATTTAAATTTTGTGAAGAGCAAGAACAATAGAAATATAAGGAAGACGATAGTAGATAGCGACCGATTTCATTTAAATTTTTGAAGAGCAAGAACAATAGAAATGAAATAAGAGACTGACATTTCATTTAAATTTTTGAAGATCAAAACAATAGAAAATAAGAAGACGATAGTAGATAGCGACTGACATTTCACAAGGTGGAAGAGCAAGAACAATAGATAAGGAAGACGATAGTAGATAGCGACTGACATTTCATTTAAATTTTGTGAAGAGCAAGAACAATAGAAAGGCGAAGACGATGATAGATAGAAATTTATTTGTGAAGAGCAAGAACAATAGAAATATAAGGGAAGACGATAGCAGATAGCGACTGACATTTCATTTAAATTTTGTGAAGAGCAAGAACAATAGAAAAGGAAGACGATAGTAGATATGACTGACATTTCATTTAAATTTTTGAAGAGCAAGAACAATAGAAAGTTAAGAAGACGATAGTAGATAGCGACTGAGACATTTAAATTTTGTGAAGAGCAAGAACAACAGAAATATAAGGAAGACGATAGATAACTGACATTTAAATTTTGTGAAGAGCAAGAACAAAGAAGACAATAGAAACTGACATTAATTTAAATTTTGTGAAGAAAGCAAGATAGTAAGGAAGAGATAGCGACATTTCGACAATAGAAATTTCATTTAAATTTTGTGAAGAGCAAGAACAATAGAAATATAAGGAAGACGATAGTAGATAGATAAAGGACTGACATTTCATTTAAATTTTGTGAAGAGCAAGAACAATAGAAATATAAGGAAGACGATAGTAGATAGCGACTGATATTTCATTTAAATTTTGTGAAGAGCAAGAACAATAGAAATATAAGGAAGAGTAGATAGCGACTGACATTTCATTTAAATTTTAGAAGAGCAAGAACAATAGAAATATAAGAAGACGATAGTAGAAGGCGACTGAATTTCATTTAAAGAAGAGCAAGAACAATAGAAATATAAGGAAGAATAGATAGCGACTGACATTTCATTTAAATTTTGTGAAGAGCAAGAACAAATATAAGGAAGACGAAACAGATAGAAGACGATAGTTGGTGAAGAGCAAGAACAATGACATTGACTGACATTTCATTTAAATTTTTGGAAGAGCAAGAACAATAGAAATATAAGGAAGACGATAGTAGATAGACTGACATTTCATTTTGTTAAATTTTGTAGAGCAAGAACAATAGAAATATAAAGACGATAGTAGATAGCGACTGACATTTCATTTAAATTTTAGAAGAGCAAGAACAATAGAAATATAAGAAGATAGTAGATAGCGAAATCATTTAAATTTTGTGAAGAGCAAGAACAATAGAGGAAACGATAGTAGATATGACTGATGAAGAGCAAGAACAATAGAAATATAAGGAAGACATTTAAATTTTGAAGAGCAAGAACACAGTGAAGAGCATTTAAAGAACAAGACAATAGAAATATAAGGAAGACGATAGCGAGTGAAGAGCAAGAACAATAGAAATATAAGGAAGACTGATACGACATTTATTTAAATTTGTGAAGAGCAAGAACAATAGAAATATAAGGAAGACGAAGACGACGACATTTCATTTAAATTTTAGTAGGAAGAGATAGATAGCGACTGACATTTCATTTAAATTTTGTGAAGAGCAAGAACAATAGAAACAGGCGAAGACGATAGTAGATAGCGACTGACATTTCATTTAAATTTAGTAGAGCAAGAACGAAATATGACGATATAGATATGACTGACATTTCATTTAAATTTTGTGAAGAGCAAGAACAAAGAAAATAAGGAAGACGATAGTAGATAGCGAAGACATTTCATTTAGAAGAGCAAGAACAATAGAACAGGAAGACGATAGATATGACTGACATTTCATTTAAATTTTGTGAATGAGAACAATAGAAATATAAGGAAGACGATATAGATAGCGAATTTCATAAAGGAAGCAAGAACAGTAAGGAAGACGATAGTAGATAGCGACTGACATTTCATTTAAATATTTAAATTTTGTGAAGAGCAAGAACAATAGAAATATAAGGGAAGACGATAGAGATAGCGACCGACATTTCATTTAAATTTTGTGAAGAGCAAGAACGAAAATACAAGAAATAGCGACCGACATTTCATTTAAATTTTGTGAAGAGCAAAATAATAGATAGTAGATAGCGACCGATGACATTTCATTTAAATTTTGTGAAGAGCAAGAACAATAGAAATATAAGGAAGACGATAGTAGATATGACTGACATTTCATTTAAATTTTAGAAGAGCAAGAACAATAGAAATATAAGGAAGACGATAGTAGATAAATTTGACATTTCATTTAAATTTTAGAAATATAAGGAAGACGTGAACAATGAAGAGCAAGAAAATAGAAATATAAGGAAGACGATAGTAGATATGACTGACATCAAATTTTGTAAGAGCAAAAACAATTATAAGGAAGACGATAGTAGATAGCGACCGACATTTCATTTAAATTTTGTGAAGAGCAAGAACAAAAATATAAGGAAGATTGATAGATAGCGGACTGACATTTCATTTAAATTTTGTAGAAGGGCAAGAACAATAGAAATATAAGGAAGACGATAGTAGATAGCGACTGACATTTCATTTAAATTTTGTGAAGATAAGAACAATAGAAATATAAGGAAGACGATAGTAGATAGCGACTGACATTTCATTTTAAATTTTGATGAAGAGTAAAGAACAATAGAAATATAAGGGAAGACGATATAGATAGCGACCGACATTTCATTTAAATTTTGTGAAGAGCAAGAACAATAGTTATACAAACACGATAAAGATTGACTGACACTCTTACTATAGTGTGAAGAGCAAGAACAATGAAATTAAGGAAGACGATTTTAACCGACATTTCATTTAAATTTGTGGAAGAGCAAGAAAATGAAAATAGAAATATATATTTAAATTCGTGAAGAGCAAGATAGTAGATAAAGGACTGACATTTCATTAAATTTTGTGAAGAGCAAGAACAATAGAAATGTAAGAAGACGATAGAGTAGCGACTGATACTTTCATTTAAATTTTGTGAAGAGCAAGAACAATAGAAATATATAAAAGCATTTACAGATAGCGACTGATACTGTATTTTAAGACAACCAACAGAAATATAAGGAAGACGATAGCATGATAAAGATAGCGATGACATTTCATTTTTAAACTGAAGAGAAATATAAGAACAAAGAAATTTCTGAAACAAGAACAATAGAAATATAAGACAAGTGATAGGACTGACATTTCATTAGACACTGAAGATCTTTACCGAATGGGATGGAAGACGATAGTAGATCGACTTCATTTAAATTGAGATTTCTCGAATAGATGCGACGACATTTATAAATTTGTGAAAGAAGAACGAAGAGATATGAATGGCGCACATTTCATTTAAAGCAGAACAAAACAAACGTTACAAGGAAGACGATAGTCTCTCAAGCACTGTGACGATTTCGCCATTCCACCCTAATGGGAAGACATTTAAATTTTATTGATGAGGACCGTCATTTAAATTTTTGAAGGAAGACAAGAAGGCCCTAGAACAATAGAATATGTAAGAAGACGATGATTAACATTTTTCATTTAAATTTTGTGAAAGGAAGAACAACCGTAAGGAAGACGATAGTGTCGACCGACATTTATTTAAATTTGAAATGGCGAAAAAGTAGAAAATTAAAGGTTCCGCCTTCGGCGATTTAACCCAAGGAATTAATTTAAAGAGTAACGAATTTCAAGGAAATAAGGAAGACGATAGTAGATTCGACTCATTTCTAAATTTTCCACAATGGGCAAACGATAAACCTGACATTTCTGAGGACCAAGAACCAAGGTTATAAGGAAGACGATAGTAGGGAGCATAGAATTTCATTTAAATTCGCTGAAAGAAAGAGAAATATAAGGGACACGTTCAATCTCCTGGTGTAGAAAAAGAAAAGTAGAAATATTTAAGGAAGACGATATTCCGCCTGACATTTTCATTTATTTTATTTGGAACAGAAATATAAGGAAGACGATAGTAGATAGCGATGACATTTCATTTAAAAGAACAATGAAATATAAGGAAGAGAATTTATTTAAATTTTTGGTGAAGAAAAAGAACCGGTGGGAATAATAAGCGACTGACAATGAAACAAGAACTTTAGATAGCGACTGACATTTCATTTTAAATTTTTTAAAAACTGGTTAGAAATATAAGGAACATTTTGGATAGAGATTGACATTTCATTTAAATTTTTTGAAGATCAAGAACAATAAGGAAGACGATAGGCTAAAAACGTTCTTGACGATTTCATTTAAATTTTGTGAAACAAGAAAACAATGAGATTGACATTTCGCAAGAACGATAGAATAGAAGCGACGACATTTCATTTAAATTTTTGAAGAGCAAGAACAAGAAATATAAGGAAGACGATAGTAGATGGCACTGAATTTCATTTAAATTTTGTGAAAGTCAAGCAAGAACAATAGAAATATAAGGAAGACGAGGTAGATAAGATTGATAGTGAAATATAAGGAAGATATCTTCATTTAAATTTTGTGAAGAGCAAGAACAATATAAAGACGATAGTAGATAGCGACTGAATTCATTTAAATTTTGTGAAACAAGAACAATAGAAATATAAATTTTGGAAGACGATAGTGGATGACCGACATTTCATTTAAATTTTGTAAGAAGACGATAGTAGATGAAATATTACGAAACACGACTGACATTTCATTTAAATTTTGTGAAAAAGAACAATAGAAATATAAGGAAGACGATAGTAGATAGCTTTTGATTTTCATTTAAATTTTGTGAAGAGCAAGAACAATAGAAATATAAGGAAGACGATAGTAGATAGCGACTGACATTTCATTTAAATTTTGTGAAGAGCAAGAACAATAGAAATATAAGGAAGACGATAGTGATAGCGACTGACATTTCATTTAAATTTTTGGAAGAGCAAGAACAATGAAATATAAGGAAGACAAGAACAATTTCATTTAAATTTTATGAAGAGAAGAACGAGACGATAGATAGCGACTGACATTTCATTTAAATTTTGTGAAGAGCAAGAACAATAGAAATATAAGGAAGACGATAGCAGATAATGGCGACTGACATTTCATTTTTAAATTTTGTGAGAGCAAGAACAATAGAAATATAAGAAGACGATAGTAGATGGCGACTGACATTTCATTTTTAAATTTTGTGAAGAGCAAGAACAATGTAAATATAAGGAAGACGATAGTAGATGGCGACTGACATTTCATTTAAATTTTGTGAAGAGCAAGAACAATAGAAATATAAGGAAGACGATAGTAGATAGCGACTGACATTTCATTTAAATTTTTGAAGAGCAAGAACAATAGAAATATAAGGAAGACGATAGTAGATAGCGACTGACATTTCATTTAATTTTGTGAAGAGCAAAAGAACAATAGAAATATAAGGAAGACGATAGTAGATAGCGACTGACATTTCATTTAAATTTTGTGAAAACAAGAACAATAGAAATATAAGGAAGACGATAGTGAAGATACGACTGACATTTCATTTAAATTTTGTGAAACAAGAACAATAGAAAATATAAGGAAGACGATAGTAGATGGCGACTGACATTTCATTTAAATTTTGTGAAGAGCAAGAACAATAGAAATATAAGGAAGACGATAGTAGATAGCGACTGACATTCATTTAAATTTTGTGAAGAGCAAGAACAATAGGAAATATAAAGGAAGACGATAGTAGATAGCGACTGACATTTCATTTAAATTTTGTGAAGAGCAAGAACAATAGAAATATAAGGAAGATGATAGTAGATAGCGACCGACATTTCATTTAAATTTTGTGAAGAGCAAGAACAATAGAAATATATGAAGACGATAGTAGATAGAAGTGACTGACATTTCATTTAAATTTTGTGAAGAGCAAGAACAATGAAATATAAGGAAGACGATAGTAGATAGCGACCGACATTTCATTTAAATTTTGTAAGAGCAAGAACAATAGGAAATATAAGGAAGACGATAGTAGATAGCGACTCGGATTTCATTTAAATTTTTCAGAAGAGTAAGAACAATAGAAATACAAGGAAGACGATAGTAGATAGCGACTGACATTTCATTTAAATTTTGTGAAGAGCAAGAACAATAGAAATACAAGGAAGACGATAGTAGATAGAAATTTAAATAAGGAAGAACAATGATAGACGATAGTAGATAGCGACTGACATTTCATTTAAATTTTGTGAAGAGCAAGAACAATAGAAATATAAGGAAGACGACATTTATTTAAATTTTAGAAGAGCAAGAACACAGAAATGTAGATAGCGACTGACATTTCATTTAAATTTTGTGAAGAGCAAGAACAATAGAAATATAAGGAAGACGATAGTAGATAGCGACTGACATTTCATTTAAATTTTGTGAAGAGCAAGAACAATAGAAATATAAGAAGACGATAGTAGATATAGCGACTGACATTTCATTTAAATTTTCAGGAAGAGCAAGAACAACAGAAATATAAGGAAGACGATAGTAGATAGCGACTGACATTTCATTTAAATTTTGTGAAGAGCAAGAACAATAGAAATATAAGGAAGACGATAGTAGATAGCGACTGACATTTCCATTTAAATTTTCTTGAAGAGCAAGAACGATAGTAGATAGCGACCGAATATTTAAATTTCAGGAAAAGACATAAGGAAGACGATAGTAGATAGCGACTGACATTTCATTTAAATTTTGTGAAGAGCAAGAACAATAGAAATATAAGGAAGATGATAGTAGATAGCGACTGACATTTCATTTAAATTTTGTGAAGAGCAAGAACAATAGAAATATAAGGAAGACGATAGTAGATAGCGACTGACATTTCATTTAAATTTTGTGAAGAGCAAGAACAATAGCGAAATTTCATTTAAATTTTGGAAGACGATAGTAGATAGCGACTGACATTTCCATTTAAATTTTGTGAAGAGCAAGAACAATAGAAAACAAAGACGGAAGACGATTTAAATTTTGTGAAGATATGAACGAATTTAAGGAAGACGATATTTAAATTTTTTGGAAGAGCAAGAACAATAGAAATATAAGGAAGACGATAGTAGATAGCGACTGACATTTCATTTAAATTTTAGAAGAGCAAGAACAATAGAAATATAAGGAAGACGATAGTAGATAGCGACTGACATTTCATTTAAATTTTGTGAAGAGCAAGAATAGAAATGTAAGGAAGACGATAGTAGATAGCGACTGACATTTCATTTAAATTTTGAAAGAGCAAGAACAATAGAAAATAAGGAAGACGATAGTAGATAAAGTGATTGACATTTCATTTAAATTTTGGGAAGAGCAAGAACAATAGAAATATAAGGAAGACGATAGTAGATAGCGACCGACATTTCATTTAAATTTTGTGAAGAGCAAGAACAATAGAAATATAAGGAAGACGATAGTAGATAGCGACTGACATTTCATTTAAATTTTGTGAAGATAAGAACAATAGAAAATGTAAGGAAGACGATAGTAGATAGCGACTGACATTTCATTTAAATTTTGTGAAGAGCAAGCAAGAACAATAGAAATGTAAGGAAGACGATAGTAGATAGCGATTGACATTTCATTTAAATTTTGTGAAGAGCAAGAACAATAGAAATATAAGGAAGACGATAGATAGCGACTGACATTTCATTTAATTTTAATGAAAGAGCAAGAACAATAGAAATATAAGGAAGACGATAGTAGATAGCGACTGACATTTCATTTAAATTTTGTGAAGAGCAAGAACAATAGAAATATAAGGAAGACGATAGTAGATGGAAGCGACTGACATTCATTTAAATTTTGTGAAGAGCAAGAACAATAGAAATATAAGGAAGACGATAGTAGATAGCGACTGACATTTCATTTAAATTTTGTGAAGAGCAAGAAATAACAGAAATATAGTGAAGACGATAGTAGATAGCGACTGACATTTCATTTATTTAAATTTTGAAGAGCAAGAACAATAGAAATAAAGGAAGACGATAGTAGATAGCGAGAATTTCATTTAAATTTTGTGAAGAAACAAGAAATAGAAATAAGGAAGACGATAGTAGATATGACTGACATTTCATTTTAAATTTTGTGAAGAGCAAGAACAATAGAAATATAAGGAAGACGATAGTAGATAGCGACTGACATTTCATTTAAATTTTGTGAAGAGCAAGAACAATAGAAATATAAGGAAGACGATAGTAGATAGCGACTGACATTTCATTTAAATTTTTGACGAACAATAGAAATATAAGGAAGACGATAGTAGATAGCGACTGACATTTCATTTAAATTTTGTGAAGAGCAAGAACAATAGAAATATAGAAGACGATAGAACAATAAGATAGACGACTGACATTTCATTTAACGATTTTGCGGAAGAGCAAGAACAATAGAAATATAAGGAAGACGATAGTAGATAGCGACTGACATTTCATTTAAATTTTGAAACAGAGCAATAGAAAAGAGCAAGAACAATAGAAATATAAGGGAAGAACGATAGTGATAGCGACTGACATTTCATTTAAATTTTGTGAAGAGCAAGAACGAAGTAGAAATATAAGGAAGACGATAGTAGATAGCGACTGACATTTATTTAAAAGGAAGAGCAAGAACAATAGAAATATAAGGAAGACGATAGTGAATAGCGACGACATTTCATTTTAAATTTTGTGAAGAGCAAGAACAATAGAAATATAAAGGAAGACGATAGTAGATAGCGACTGACATTTCATTTAAATTTTGTGAAGAGCAAGAACAATAGAAATATAAGAAGACGATAGGATAGAGACATTTCATTTAAAGAAACAAGAACAATAGAAATATAAGGAAGACGATAGTAGATAGCGACTGACATTTTCATTTAAATTTTGTGAAGAGCAAGAACAATAGAAATATAAGGAAGACGATAGTATAGCGAGACATTTCATTTAAATTTTGTGAAGGAAGAACAATAGATAGATAGTAGATAGCGACTGACATTTCATTTAAATTTTGTGAAGAGCAAGAACAATAGAAATATAAGGAAGACGATAGTAGATAGCGACCGACATTTCATTTAAATTTGTGAAGAGCAAGAACAATAGAAATATAAGGAAGACGATAGTAGATAGCGACTGACATTTCATTTAAATTTGTGAAGAGCAAGAACAATAGAAATATAAGGAAGACGATAGTAGATAGCGACTGACATTTCATTTAAATTTTGTGAAGAGCAAGAACAATAGAAATATAAGGAAGACGATAGTAGATAGCGACTGACATTTCATTTAAATTTTGTGAAGAGCAAGAACAATAGAAATATAAGGAAGACGATAGTAGATAGCGACTGACATTTCATTTTTAAATTTTGTGAAGAGCAAGAACAATAGAAATATAAGGAAGACGATAGTAGATATGACTGACATTTCATTTAAATTTTGTGGAAGAACAAGAACAATAGAAATTTCATTAAGAATGAAGACGATAGTAGATGAATGGACTGACATTTCATTTTAAATTTTGTGAAAACAAGAACAACAGAAATATAAGGAAGACGATAGTAGATAGCGACTGACATTTCATTTAAATTTTGTGAAGAGCAAGAACAATAGAAATATAAGGAAGACGATAGTAGATAGCGACTGACATTTCATTTAAATTTTGTGAAGAGCAAGAACAATAGAAATATATGAAGACGATAGTAGATAGCGACTGACATTTCATTTAAATTTTGTGAAGAGCAAGAACAATAGAAATATAAGGAAGACGATAGTAGATAGCGACTGACATTTCATTTAAATTTTGTGAAGAGCAAGAACAATAGAAATATAAGGAAGACGATAGTAGATAGCGACTGACATTTCATTTAAATTTTGTGAAGAGCAAGAACAATAGAAATAGAAGACGATAGAATGGCGACTGACATTTCGAGGAAGAGCAAGAACAATAGAAATATAAGGAAGATGATGGTAGATAGCGACTGACATTTCATTTAAATTTTAGAAGAGCAAGAACAATAGAAATATAAGGAAGACGATAGTAGATAGCGACTGACATTTCATTTAAATTTGTGAAGAGCAAGAACAATAGAAATATAAGGAAGACGATAGTAGATAGCGACTGACATTTCATTTAAATTTTGTGAAGAGCAAGAACAATAGAAATATAAGGAAGACGATATTAGATAGCGACTGACATTTCATTTAAATTTTGTGAAGAGCAAGAAATAATAGAAATGTAAGGAAGACGATAGTAGATAGCGACTGACATTTCATTTAAATTTTGGTGAAGAGCAAGAACAATAGAAATATAAGGAAGACGATAGTAGATAGCAGCGACTGACATTTCATTTAAATTTTGTGAAGAGCAAGAACAATAGAAAATGGCAACATAGTAGATAGCGACTGACATTTCATTTAAATTTTGTAGGAAGAGCAAGAACAATAGAAATATAAGGAAGAGTGATAGCGACTGACATTTCATTTAAATTTTGTGAAGAGTGAAGAACAATAGAAATGGGAAGACGATAGTAGATAGCGACTGACATTTCCATTTAAAGAAGAGCAAGAACAATAGAAATATAAGGAAGACGATAGAGATAGCGATCGACATTTCATTAAATTTTGTGAAGAGCAAGAAATAATAGAAATATAAGGAAGACGATAGTAGATAGCGACTGACATTTCATTTAAATTTTGAAAGAGCAAGAACAATAGAAATATAAGGAAGACGATAGTAGATAGCGACTGACATTTCATTTAAATTTTTGAAGAGCAAGAACAATAGAAATATAAGGAAGACGATAGTAGATAGCGACTGACATTTCATTTAAATTTTGTGAAGACAAGAACAATAGAAATATAAGGAAGACGATAGTAGATAGCGACTGACATTTCCATTGAATGAAGAGCAAGAACAATAGAAATATAAGGAAGACGATAGCAGATTGGACATTTCATTTAAATTTTGTGAAGAGCAAGAAACAATAGAAATATAAGGAAGACGATAGCAGATAGACTGACATTTCATTTAAATTTGTGAAGAGCAAGAACAATAGAATAAGGAAGACGATAGTAGATAGCGACTGACATTTCATTTAAATTTTGTGAAGAGCAAGAACAATAGAAACGTGTAAGGAAGACGATAGTAGATAGCGACTGACACATTTGAAGAGCAAGAACAATAGAAATATAAGGAAATTTAAATTGACATTTCAATAGAAATTTAAATTAGATGTAGATAGCGAAAGACACAATAGAATTATAAGGAAGACGATAGTAGATAGCGACGACATTTCATTTAAATTTTGTGAAGAGCAAGAACAATAGAAATATAAGGGAAGACGATAGTAGATAGCGACTGACATTTCATTTAAATTTTGTGAAGAGCAAGAACAATAGAAGTGTAAGGAAACGATAGTAGATAGCGACTGACATTTATTTAAATTTTTGTGAAGAGCAAGAACAATAGAAATATAAGGAAGACGATAGATAGCGACTGACATTCATTTAAATTTTGTGAAGAGCAAGAACAATAGAAATATAAATGAAGACGATAGTAGATAGCGAATGACATTTCATTTAAATTTTGTGAAGCAAGAACAATAGAAATATAAGGAAGACGATAGTAGATGGGACTGACATTTCATTTAAATTTTGTGAAGAGCAAGAAATAATAGAAATATAAGGAAGACGATAGTAGATATGCGACATTTCATTTAAATTTTGTGGAAGACAAGAATAGAAATATCGATAGTAGATAGCGACTTTCATTTAATTTTGTGAAGAGCAAGAACAATAGAAATATAAGGAAGACGATAGTAGATAGCGACTGACATTTCATTTAAATTTGTGAAGAGCAAGAACAATAGAATTTAAGGAAGACGATAGTAGCGACGACATTTCATTTAAAGAAACAATAGAAATATAAGGAAGACGATAGTAGATGGCGACTGACATTTCATTTAAATTTTGTGAGCAAGAACAATGAAAATAGAAAGGTAGATAAGGAAGACGATAGTAGATAGCGACTGACATTTCATTTAAATTTTGTGAAGAGCAAGAACAATAGAAATGTAAGGAAGACGATAGTAGATAGCGACTGACATTTCATTTAAATTTTGTGAAGAGCAAGAACAATAGAAATATAAGGAAGACGATAGTAGATAACGACTGACCCATTTAAATTTAAAATATAATGAAGACGAAGTACAATAGCGACCGACATTTCATTTAAAAGAAGAGCAAAGAACAATAGTAAGGAAGACGATAGTAGATAAAGGACTGACATTTCTATTTAAATTTTGTGAAGAGCAAGAACAATAGAAATATAAGGAAGACGATAGTAGATAGCGACTGACATTTCATTTAAATTTTGTGAAGAGCAAGAACAATAGAAATATAAGGAAGACGATAGTAGATAGCGACCGACATTTCAAATTTAAAATTTTGTGAAGAGCTTAAAGAACAATAGAAATGTAAGGAAGACGATAGAAGATAGCGATAGCGACCGATTTCATTTAAATTTTGTGAAGAGCAAGAACAATAGAAATATAGGGAAGACGATAAGATGATAGTGAAGATAGCGATATAAGGAAGACATTTCATTTAAATTTTGTGAAGAGCAAAGAACAATAGAAATATAAGGAAGACGATAGTAGATAGCGACTGACATTCATTTAAATTTTGTGAAAGCAAGAACAATAGAAATATAAGGAAGACTGATAGTAGATATGACGACTGACATTTCATTTTTAAATTTTGTGAAGAACAATAGAAATATAAGAACGAATAGACGACATTTCATTTAAATTTTGTGAAGACGTAAACAATATATAAGGAAGACGACTGACATTTCATTTAAATTTTGATGAGCAGAACAATAGAAATATAAGGAAGACGACAATAGAATTTCATTTAAATTATGAAGAGGAAGACGATAGAAATATAAGGAAGACGATGACGATTTCATTTCATTTAATTTTGTGAAGAGCAAGAACAATAGAAATATAAGAAGACGATAGTAGATAGCGACTGACACATTTAAATTTGTGAAGATAAGAAAATTAAGGAAGACGATAGTAGATAGCGACTGACATTTCATTTAAATTTTGTGAAGAGCAAGAACAATAGAAAATATAAGGAAGACGATAGTAGATAGCGACTGACATTTCATTTAAATTTTGTGAAGAGCAAGAACAATAGAAATATAAGGAAGACGATAGTAGATAGCGACTGACATTTCATTTAAATTTTGTGAAGAGCAAGAACAATAGAAAATAAGGAAGACGATAGTAGATAGCGACTGACATTTTAGAAATATAATATAAAGGAAGACGATAGAAATATAAGGAAGACGATTGACATTTCATTTTTTTAAATTTTGTGAAGAGCAAGAACAATAGAAATATAAGGAAGACGATAGTAGATAGCGACTGACATTTCATTTAAATTTTGTGAAGAGCAAGAACAATAGAAATATAAGGAAGACGATAGTAGATAGCGATTGACATTTCATTTAAATTTTGTGAAGAGCAAGAACAATAGAAATATAAGGAAGACGATAGTAGATAGCGACTGACATTTCATTTAAATTTTGTGAAGAGCAAGAACAATAGAAATATAAGGAAGACGATAGTAGAAAGCGACTGACATTTTCATTTAAATTTTGTGAAGAGCAAGAACAATAGAAATATAAGGAAGACGATAGTAGATAGCGACTGACATTTCATTTAAATTTTGAAGAGCAAGAACAATAGAAGAGCAAGAACAATAGAAATATAAGGAAGACGATAGTAGATAGCGACTGACATTTCATTTAAATTTTGTGAAGAGCAAGAAGAGTGTAAGGAAGACGAAGAACAATAGAAATATAAGGAAGACGATAGTAAGGGAAGAGATAGATAGCGACTGACATTTCATTTTAAATTTTGTGAAGAGCAAGAACAATAGAAATATAAGGAAGACGATAGTAGATAGCGACTGACATTTCATTTAAATTTTGTGAAGAGCAAGAACAATAGAAATGTAAGGAAGACGATAGTAGATAGCGACTGACATTTCATTTAAATTTTGTGAAGAGCAAGAACAATAGAAATATAAGGAAGACGATAGTAGATAGCGACTGACATTTCATTTAAATATTTTGTGAAAAGCAAGAACAATAGAAATATAAGGAAGACGATAGCAGATAGCGACTGACATTTCATTTAAATTTTGTGAAGAGCAAGAACAATAGAAATATAAGGAAGACGATAGTAGATAGCGACTGACATTTCATTTAAATTTTTGAAGAGCAAGAACAATAGAAATGTAAGGAAGACGATAGTAAGGAAGACGATAGCGACTGACATTTCATTTAAATTTTGTGAAGAGCAAGAACAATAGAAATATAAGGAAGACGATAGTAGATAGCGATTGACATCATTTGAAGAGCAATTGAAATTAAGGAAGACGATTTAAATTTTTTGTGAAGAGCAAGAACAATAGAAATATAAGGAAGACGATAGTAGATAGCGACTGACGATTTCATTTAAATTTTGTGAAGAGCAAGAACAATAGAAATATAAGGAAGACGATAGTAGAAGAGCAAGAAGATAGGAAGACGACTGACATTTCATTTAAATTTTGTGAAGAGCAAGAACAATAGAAATATAAGGAAGACGATAGATAGCGACTGACATTTCATTTAAATTTTGTGAAGAGCAAGAGCGACTGACATTTCATTTTTAAATTTTGTGAAGAGCAAGAACAATAGAAATATAAGGAAGACGATAGTAGATAGCGACTGACATTTCATTTAAATTTTGTGAAGAGCAAGAACAATAGAAATATAAGGGAAGACGATAGTAGATGGACTGACATGATTTAAAGCAAGAACAATAGAAATATAAGGAAGACGATAGTTTCATTTCATTTAAAATTTGAAGAGCAAGAAGAAGACGATAGTAGAAGAACAATATTTAAATTTTGTGAAGAGCAAAGACGAAAGTAGAAGCGAAGACATCATTTAAGATAGCGACAATAGAAATAGAAAGGAAGACATTTCATTTAAATTTTGTGAAGAGCAAGAACAATAGAAATATAAGGAAGACGATAGTAGATAGCGACTGACATTTCATTTAAATTTTGTGAAGAGCAAGAACAATAGAAATATAAGGAAGACGATAGTAGATAGCGACTGACATTTCATTTAAATTTTGTGAAGAGCAAGAACAATAGAAATGTAAGGAAGACGATAGTAGATAGCGACTGACATTTCATTTAAATTTTTGAAGATTAAAGTAGACGGGAACGCATGAAGTCGAATGGAAGTCCCACAAACAACAAGTAGATTTGCTTGTTTTGTGTGTTGGCGTTGATATTTTTTTTTTTTTTTTTGATGTTGTTATCTTACGCCGCATTTCCGCTTTATGGGTTATTTAAATCGGAAACACATTTCGGATGACGGAGGTCGCTTACAATACCTTGTGTTTCCTGGCGGTCCCCCATCTAATTACTAACTTGGCTCGTCACTTCTTAACTTCGGTTTTTTCAGCCTACGAAACGAAAGAATAAACAGGAAAGACATTTTTGTTTTGCAATGTCCCACCACCCTGGAGATATCTTATCGTCTCGCAATGTTCATTTTCACATACCTTTCTATGTTGAACTCATTTTCTTAGATAACAAACTTGTTAGAATATCTCCGTTTCTTTTATGCCCATCAACTTATATAGATTTACCTTGAATGTTGTTGTCGCCCCCCCCCCCTTTCGCAGCGAGACTGTAACCTCTCTCCCTATTAACTTTCTTAGATAGCGTTGGAGGAGATGGCTGAGAAGTAATGAAAGTTTGATAAGGCTATTCACGTGAATTTGGTAGACACCCGCCCACTTGACCAGAAACTCGTCCATTGCAGCTCAAAGGTGATTTGACCCTGGCGAGATCTGGCAAACCTGGTTGCACTGGGCTGTCGAATGCTTGTTCTGTCAAGGTCTACCTTGGTCACGTCGTCCCGACTGGTGCTGCCTTCTTCCACCAATTTGGTCTTTGTGATCGTGTACATCTTTGCCTATGCCACTGTTAGGAATCTTCGGGTGTTGGTTATATTCAGCCCGGTACCTTCTCCTCGACCTTACCGCCATACGTGACCCTAAATGAGTTAGGACATGGCAGTCCATGCAGATTGCAATATATCTTTGAAGATCTTTAAAAAAAAAACTATCAAAATACAAGGACGTTGGAATCGAAATCTCAAAAATGTGGCGCATGAGGACATTAATAATTCCAGTTGTACTTGGAACCCTGGGATTGATTGGAAAAGATCCCAATAGACTCATTGTAAGGGTTCCTGGTAGCCTTAAAGAAACACAAAAAAAAATTACTCACAAGTACAGCCCACACGTTGCGAAGGGCTTTATCTTCGTAAAATGTGTACGATTTAAAAAAAAACTGCTCAATGGAAAATATCATGTTGCCATTTTTGACAACTCAGAGAAACCAACCAGTTGGCCAGAAGCGCCTCCTTCGTTCAAAGCGGATTGAGACAGGCGAGATCTGGCAAACCTGGTTGTATCGGGCTGTCGGATGCTTGGTCTGTCAAGGTCCGACTTGGTTATACCAGCTCGACTGGCCCTGCTCTCTTCCGCCGGGTTGACCGTTGTGATCGTATAGATCTTTTTCTATTCCACCATTGGTGTCTATTACTTCCTCTTCGACCATACAGTCATTTTGATCCTACATGTGTTAGAACTCCAGAGCATTTCACTTTTGAGATCACTTGAACAAGAAACTCTCTAGTATGACAAGGAACGACCATATATATTTTAAACTGGATGTCGGAGTGAACAGTTCTTTATCAAATGTGCCAGTTTGACTTATCAATTTAATGACACTAATAGAAACCAATCAGTAAACAAGAAAAAGAATAGAAGTATTTTTTATGTAAGACGTAATTTCGCAACTTGTAGGAAATGCATTTTGAGTCATAATGCTTTTATCATTAAGTATTGGTTCAGTATCGTCGATTTCTTTCCCTATCTTTTATCATAAACAACATCCTGATCAGCAGGTTTCTCATTCGTTTTAGTCTAATTGGCAACTGATCTGGTAACTGAAATCCAATCCGTTGTTAATATGTGCAAGGAATAACTTCTAAATTTTAACGTCACCAAAAATACTCTCTTGTAAGTGTCTTAGAGAACAATTTTTGCCTCCCATCATTATGGCTGATACTAACCCCCAGAAACATAATAGCGCTTTCATTGGTCTAACTCTTTTACCTGACGAATTTACACGATTATTTCAGGCTTGCTGCTAAGAATGTTAGCAATATGTATCGGGCTAGACAATATTTATCACCCGAATTTGTCTTGCACGATTTACCATTCTTCTCTTACATTGAAAATTATTATCGCCACAACTGGCCATGTTAATCCTCTATAATTAATCTAGAGATTGTTACCATAATTCACAGAAGATTCTGATTTTTCAGTCTTGAACTGATATCTCCAAGCACCGTAATGTAGCTACCGTCTGTAAATATTTTATGGCAACCGTTATGTTAAGCTCTCCATTTTGCTACGTCGACTTTTAAGCGTAGTACTAGATTTACAAATAGTTTCCAACGGTTTACTGTACACATTTCTAGATGTAAACCTAAGTTTTATTCTAATAGCTTCTTCTCTCACACTTCTCACAAATGGGAATCTTTTCCATCTTCTTTCTTACCTGTCAAACATGATCTTCAAAAATGTAATTCTATGTCAACTGTCATTTTTCTCCTTGAATTTTGTTCTATTAGTGTCGTTTTCACTAAAAAAGGTTTCGTAATTTTCTTTCACTGACAGTAACCCACTACATAATCGGGGCTTTGTCGCCTTTCTTGGGGTGAAATTATTTTAAAAGTATTGAACTAATTTAGTGAGAGATATAGTATAGTGATGTCATTTGATAAGAAAGTGCACGCGTTTGGAGTTTTCTCAAACAGGAGAGTAAGAATTAATAGAGAAATTATAATATATGTTATATAAAAACATATTTTATTTCCTTAGCAAAACAAAATTGAATGAATGAGACAGCTGTGAATGAAAATGTGTTTGGGTAGAAATACGCGCGTTTGTGATAAGTACATGAAAAAAGATGGCCAGAGACTTATTAGTGTTCCTTTGGAAGGCTGGCGAGATTAATAGACGAGCCTCGTGAAACAGAGTGTCACTTGTAGCATGTCTCACTGTCGATGATGCTAGGTAATAATTTTGTCATCATTGCAGCTGGAAGAGGACAACAAAAAAATGTTTTTCTGTTTATAGATACTTTGTTCAAATAAATGCAATATTCTTTTAAATCTTGCATAAAAAAAATGATAAAAAAAAGTGACCCAACTCTAATGAAAACATTTACTGTTTTATAAATTTCAAAATGATTGGCCAACATCCGATGTTTTACCGACCGTTCCAACAAACAATATATTAAAAAAAATGTTGATAAGAATGTTTTTTATTTGTTTTTGTTTTTTTAATCGGTAGAATCATTTGTTATGCCTGTGCATTATTCCGTAAGTTTACGGCATAGCATGTGTGAATAGACTTCGGCCTCACGATTTCTACTAAGAAGGCCGAAGTCCTGCACCAACCTGCACATGTGGTTCGCTACATGGAACCTCACATTACTGTCAATGGCCAGAAACTAGCAGCTTCAGACAAGTTCATTATATTATTTCTTTATCTTTACAGTCTCCACTTTTTTTCACTTAGTTTTTAATCTATATCACTCATCTCATACATCATACCGTCCTGGGTATGACGATAAACTACATCCGCGTCCTTGGTAAGACGATAAACTACGTCCAGCAGCAAGAGCCCTGATCAGGAGTTTTTGAGGAGCACGAATCCACCTCTTAATTGCTGGTCTTCCCAGGGCCACAGTGACCCTGGGTAGTAGCACATGTTAAGTTTTCAGGTATGGGCAAATAGTTAACCCCCAAACTAAAAGTGTAAAATAGTGTTTTAATACATGAAAAACATTGTAAAAAAATATCAGCAGCAATAATTTTTTGAAGAAAATTTCTTACCAGGAATATATTTTTACCAGCAAGAGATTTTTGAAAAAATATTACCAGCAATACCTTAAAAAAATCTTACCAGCTATACCTTTTTGGGAAAATAAATACCAGCTATATATTTTTGAAGAAAAAATATTACCATAAATAGATTCTTTGAGGGAAAAAATATTACCACCAACATCGATGACTAAATACACGACAGAATCGCCAGAACCAGCTAGTCCTTCGGTAGAGTGAAGAATAAATCCTGGGAGCAACGAGGATTGAGCCTTAACACCAAGCTACATGTGTACGGAGAAGTTATCCTACTATGCCTGCTCTATCCGTGTGAGACGTGCACACTCTACAGCCGGCATGTTAAAGAGCTACATGCCTTCGATGTTAAATGCTTCGGAATCCTGCTCCGTGTCAAGTGAAAGGACAGAGTCCCTGACACTGAAGATATACAGCCTGCTACGATGGAAAGCACCTGTATCATCCAACTGCGCTATCAGCTCCGATGGGCTGGTCACCTCAACAGCCCTAGTGTGCCAGTTTAATCGCCGGCAACTCTGCCCTAAAGCAGGTAGTACTGGATTAAAGGTTACTTGTAGCAGATCTTGTGACCTGACCATTGTGACCTGATCTGACATTTAATCTACTTTGGTAGCAATCGGTCATGCTCTTCCAACATCGACGAAAAAATGGCCTACAGAATCGTCAAAGCCAGCGCGGCCTTCGGTAGACTGAAGAATAAAGTCTGGGAGCAATGAGGACTGAGCCTTAACACCAAGCTCAATGTCTACGGAGCAGTAGTCCTACCATGCCTGTTCTATGCGTGCGAGACGTGCACACTCTACAGAGGGCATGCTAAAGTGCTAGATGACTTCCATATTAAATGCTTCGGAATCCTGCTCCGCGTCAAGTGACAGGACAGAGCCCTAGACACTGAAGATCTTTACCGTGCTAGGATGGAGAGCACCCGTACCATCCTACTGTCGCTTACTATAGAGATTTCTCTATGGCGAGCTATCCAAAGGTAAGCGCTCACTCGGCACGCCAAACAAACGTTACAAAGACACGCTGAAGGAGTCTATCAAGCACTGTGACATTCGCCATTCCACCTGGGAAGAGTCTGCTGAGGACCATGCCATCTGGCACTACCTTGTAGGGTCCAAAGTGTCTGATTTTGAAGAGAAAAGAATTAGGGACAAAGAAAAGAAATGCCGAAAAAGGAAAGATTAAGAGGATTCCGCCTTCCGACTTGATTTAACCCCCAGAATCCCATTTCACATCTGTAACAGATTTTCAGGTCGGAGATCCGGTTCAATAATCATCTCCGCACAATGCCCACAGCCTTTCAATTCGAATTCAAGGTTATCAAGGTTATCTTGAGTTTGCATAGAGATATGTGGTTCGCTGGACTCCCAACACCTCGAGGCTAAAAGAGACACGTTCAATCTCCTGGTGTTACAAAAGAGAGAGAAAAAGAATGAGGCTTTTACACTTTTATACGTACTATTTGTTGGAACAGCATTCGGCGATTGTTAGCAGAATTTCTTTGGTAGACAAGTGGGATAATCCCACATTAGAATATCTTCCTGATGATATATAAAATTAAACTGGTTAGTAGAACATTGGATGAATTGAGATTTTTAAATCAGGTAAAATCCGTAAAAGAATAAGCCTTTTGCATTCTTTTCATTTCTTATTCTTTTTGTCGACACAATCGTTAGCTGAATCCGTTTGAAATAGAAGTGCGATAATCCCACAGAAGAAAATGTTCATAATGTTATATTGTTATGGTCCGGTTCCTTGTGCCACGGTGATAGTCCAAGGTAGAACCAATAAAGAAGAACTCGAACACAGGTATGGAAAAAACACAGATATATTACAAACAGGAATATATACAGAGAAGTAGAAGTGTTAGTATGAACAATCAGGTTTAGTAGAGAGAACAATGTAGTCTCGACCAGTATCACTATTCCAATGTCTTTCAGTAATTGTCTGAACGTGACTCTGTTTCGGACTGTCTCTGACTCGACTCTTGACTCGACTAGAACTACTGACGATATTCAGTCACCCCCCACGAGGGTGTCATGTGGCACGAGGCCTTTTTAACGTGGGCAATTCCCAAGCCATTAGGCTCGGCCAAAAAAATAGCCCATTCGAACCCGTATAAACGGGTTCAGAGCCACTTTACCTCGAAGGAGGCCAAAAAAAATAGCCGAACATTCAGACTTGAACCTGACAATATTAAACGGGTTCATGTGTGGCACAATGCCGGTTTTGGGCATTCCCCATGAAGGAGACTCCAGCCCATTTCGTATAAACGTAGGCCTCCTTCGGGTTCCTCCTCCCGCCCGTAGGAAGAGAGTTTAACCGAACAGTCGGTTCAGACTTGAACTACTGACAATATTCAGTCACCCCCCACGAGGGGTCATGTGGCACAAGGCCTTTTTAACGTGGGCATTCCATCTGAAGCCGGGTTTGGGAGCCAGCGGCCTCCTTCGGCCAAAATAGCCCAAGAGGGTTGAACCCGTATAAACGGATGAAGGGCCGATATTCACCCTACCTCCCGAAGGAGACTCCACCGTGCAGTTTTTCGGCGTAGGCCATTTGAACCCGTTCGGGTTCCTCGAGTTGCCCGTAGGAAGAGAGTTTAACCGAACAGTACAACGGTTCAGTCGGTTCAAAACTTGAACTACTGACAATATTCAGTCACCCCCCCCACGTGGGGTGGAATTCCTTGAGCCATTGTCGGGCACAATGCCCATTTTTAAACGGGTGGGGGTTTTATTCCCGAAGGAGAGCCGTAGCCTCCTTAGGTTCCTTGGTAGGAAGAAAAACCGTGCAGTCGGTTCAATTTGAAACTGACGTATAAACGAGGGTTCATGGGGCATTTTTAACGTGGGAATTCCCGAGCCATTAGGCTCGGGCAAAAATAGCCCATTTGAACCCGTATAAACGGGTTCTGGGCCAATTGACCTCCCGAAGGAGACTCCGCCCTTCGGCGTAGCCTCCTTCGGGTTCCTCCCGCCCGTAGGAAGAGAGTTTAACCGTGCAGTCGGTTCAGGTGAACGACTTGAATTCAGTCACCCCACTGACGATATTCAGTCAGGCTCGGCTGTAATAGCCCATTTGAACCCGTATGAACGGGAGGGGGTCCCCGAAGGAGACTCCGCCCTTCGGCGTAGCCTCCTTCGGGTTCCTCTCGCACGTAGGAAGAGGCCTTTTTCAAGGTGAAAGACTGGGAATTCAGTCACCCCACGAGGGTGAGCCATTAAGGCATTCTCATTAGGCTCGGCTAAAAAATAGCCCATTTGAACCCGCATAAACGGGTTCAGGGCCGGTTTAAACCTTCCGAAGGACTCGCCCTTCGGCGTAGCCCATTTGAACCCGTTCAGATGAACGACTGGGTTCGAGGGGCCGGCACAAGGCCTTTTTTTGGGCAATTCCTAAGCCATTAGGCTCCCGAAGGAGACGGTTTAACCTCCCCGACTCCGCCTTCGGCGTAGTCCTTCGGGTTCCTCCCGCCCGTAAGGGAAGAGAGTACAACCGTGCAGTCGGTTCAAAAGCTTGAACGAACAATATTCAGTCACCCCCACTCATGTGGACAATATTCAGTCAGCCCATTTGAACCCCCACGAGGGTGCCCTTCGGCGTAGCCTCCTTCGGGTTCCTCCCTGCCCAAGGCTTTTTAATATTCAGTCACCCCCACGGCACAAAGGCCTTTTTAACGTGGGCATTCCCGGAGCCATTAGGCTCGGCCAAAAAATAGCCCATTTGAACCCGTATAAACGGGTTCAGGGCCGATTTTACCTTTGAACCTTCGGCGTAGCCTCCTTCGGGTTCCTCCCGCCTGGGTGGGAAGAGTTTGAGTCGGAACACTTGTTCAGAAAGTGAGCGACGACAGATATTCCACGCCCCACGAGGGTGTCATTTGGCACAAAGGCCTTTTAACGTGGGCTCCCAAAGCCATTAGGCTCGGCCAAAAACAACCCATTTGAACCCGTATAAACGGGTTCAGGGCCGATTTTACCTCCCGAAGGAGACTCCGCCCCGGCGTAGCCTCCTTAGGTTCCTCCTCGCCCGTAGGAGAGTTGAACCGAACAGTCGGTTCAGAGGTGAACGACTGACAATATTCAGTCACCCCCCACGAGGGGGCGTCATGTGGCACAAGGCCTTTTTAACCCTGGAGCCATTAGGGTGGGAATTCCCTGGAGCCATTAGGCTCGGCTGTAGGAAGAAAAACCGTAGTCGGCCTTGAACGATTTCAGAACCCGTAGGCCTTTTAAACAGGTTCATTAGGGGGCCAAAATAGCCCATTTTGGGCGAACCTCCCCGAAGGAGACTCCGACCTTCGGCGTAGCCTCTTTCGGTTTCTCCCGCCCGTAGGAAGGAGTTTAACCGAACACTCGCTCAGAAAGTGAAAAGTGACAATATTCAGTCACCCCACGAGGGTGTCATGTGGCACAAGGCCTTTTTAATGTGGGCACCCAAGCCATTAGGCTCGGCAAAAAAAATAATTTGAAGAACGGGTTCAGGGTTTAACCTCCCGAAGGAGACTCCGCCCTTCGGCGTAGCCTCCATCGGGTTCCTCCCGCCCGTAGGAAGAGAGTACAACCGTGTAGTCGGTTCAAAACTTGAACGACTGATATTCAGTCACCCCCACGAGGGTGTCATGTGGCACAAGGCTTTTTAACGTGGGCATTCCTGAGCCATTAGGCTCGGTCAAAAAATAGCCCATTTGAACCCGTATAAACGGGTTCTGGGCCGTTTACCTCCCCGAAGGAGACTCCGCCCTTCGGCGTAGCCTCCTTCGGGTTCCTCTCGCCCGTAGGAAGAGAGTTGAACCGAACAGTCAGTTCAGAGGTGAACGACTGACGATATTCAGTTACCCCCCACGAGGGTGTCATTTTAACGTGGGCAGCCAAGGCCTTTTTTAACCCGTAACGGGGGCATTCCCGAAGGAGAGCCATCGGCGGCTCGGCTAGGAAAAGTTTAACCGTGCACTCGGTTTTGAACCCGTATAAAGGGGGTTCAGGGCCGGCATTTAACCTCCCCAGAAGGAGACTCAAAATGAACGGGTTCGCCTTCGGAGTAGCCCATTCGGCCTTCGGGTTCCTCCCGCCCGTAGGAAGAGAGTACAACCGTGTAGTCGGTTCAAAACTTGAACGACTGACAATATTCAGTCACCCCCCACGAGGGTGTCATGTGGCACAAGGCCTTTTAACGTGGGCATTCCCGAGCCATTAGGCCCGGCCAAAAATAGCCCATTTGAACCCGTATAAACGGGTTCAGGGCCAGTTTTACTCCCCGAAGGAGACTCCGCCCTTCGGCGTAGCGTCCTTCGGGTTCCTCTCGCCCGTAGGAAGAGAGTTGAACCGAACAGTCGGTTCAGAGGTGAACGACTGACAATATTCAGTCACCCCCCACGAGGGTGTCATGTGGCACAAGGCCTTTTTAACGTGGGAATTCCCAAGCCATTAGGCTCGGCAAAAAATAGCCCATTTGAACCCGTATAAACGGGTTCAGGGCCGGTTTTACCTCCCGAAGGAGACTCCGCCCTTCGGCGGAGCCTCCTTCGGGTTCCTCCCGCCCGTAGGAAGAGAGTTTAACCGAACAGTCGTTCAGAAGGTGAACGACTGACAATATTCAGTCACCCCCCACGAGGGTGTCATGTGGCACAAGGCCTTTTTAACGTGGGCATTCCTGGAGCCATTAGGTCGGCAAAAAAATAGCCCATTTGAACCCGTATAACGGGGTTCAGGGCCGGTTTTACCTCCCGAAGGAGACTCCGCCCTTCGGCGTAGCCTCCTTCGGGTTCCTCCCGCCCGTAGAAGAGAGTTTAACCGTGCACTCGGTTCAGATTTGAACGACTGACAATATTAAGTTCAGGGTGTCATGTGGCACAAGGCCTTTTTAACGTGGGCATTGCCATTAGGGCTTGGCAAAAAAAATAGCCCATTTCCACGAAGACTCCGCCCTTCGGCGTAGCCTCCTTCGGGTTCTCCGCCCGTAGGAAGAGAGTTTTCGGCGTGAGCGAGTGACAATATTCAGTCACCCCCCACGGGGGTGTCATTTGGCACAAAGGCCTTTTAATGTGGGCAATTCCCCCATTAGGCTCGGCAAAAATAGCCCATTTGAACCCGGCGTAGCCTCCTTCGGGTTCCTCCTGCCCGTAGGAAGAGAGTACAACCGTTTAGTCGGTTCAAAACTTGAACGACTGACAATATTCAGTCACCCCCCACGAGGGTGTCATGTGGCACAAAGGCCTTTTTAACGTGGGCCGAGCCATTAGGCTTCACAAGCCCATTTGAACCCGTATAAACGGGTTCAGGGCGGTTTTACCTCCCAGTAGGGAGACTCCGCCCTTCGGCGTAGCGTCCTTCGGGTTCCTCTCGCCCGTAGGAAGAGAGTTGAACCGAACAGTCAGTTCAGAGGTGAACGACTGACAATATTCAGTCACCCCCCACGAGGGGGTGGCACAAGGCCTTTTTAACGTGTGGGCAAGCCATTAGGCTCGGCAAAATAGCCATTTGAACCCGCATAAACGGGTTCAGGGCCGGGAGTTTTACCTCCCCGAAGGAGACTCCGCCCTTCGGCGGCCTCCTTCGGGTTCCTCCCGCCCGTAGGGAAGAGAAGTTTAAGCGTGCAGTCGGTTCAGAGGTGAACGACTGACAATATTCAGTCACCCGTCAAGGCACAAGGCCTTTTTAATAGGCTTTCCTGAGCCATTCGGCGTAGCCCATTTGAACCCGTATGAACGGGTCCAGGGCCGGTTTAACCTCCCGAAGGAGACTCCGCCCTTCGGCGTAGCCTCCCGGGTTCCTCTCGCCCGTAGGAAGAGAGTTGAACCGAACAGTTCAGAGGTGAACGACTGACAATATTCAGTCACCCCCCCCCACGAGGGTGTCATGTGGCACAAGGCCTTTTTAACGTGGGCATTCCCGAGCCATTAGGCTCGGCCAAAAAATAGCCCATTTGAACCCGTATAAACGGGTTCTGGGGTTTACCTCCCCCGAAGGAGAGCTCCGCCCTTCGGCGTAGCCTCCTTCGGTTCCTCCTCTCGCCCGTAGGAAGAGAGTTGAACCGAACAGTCGGTTCAGAGGTGAACGACTGACAATATTCAGTCACCCCCGAGGGTGTCATGTGGCACAAGGCCTTTTAACGTGGGCATTCCCGGAGCCATTAGGCTCGGCCAAAAAATAGCCCATTTGAACCCGTATAAACGGGTTCAGGGCCGGTTTTACCTCCCCGAAGGAGACTCCGCCCTTCGGCGTAGCCTCCTTCGGGTCCCTCTCGCCCGTAGGAAGAGAGTTGAACCGAACAGTCAGTTCAAAGGTGAACGACTGACAATATTCAGTCACCCCCACGAGGGTGTCATGTGGCACAAGGCCATTTTTTAACGTGGGCATTCCTGAGCCATTAGGCCCGGCCAAAAAATAGCCCATTTGAACCCGTATAAACGGGTTCTGGGCCGGTTTACTCCCTGAAGGAGACTCCGCCCTTCGGCGTAGCCTCCTTCGGGTTCCTCTCGCCCGTAGGAAGAGAGTTGAACCGTGCAGTCAGTTCAGAGGTGAACGACTGACAATATTCAGTCACCCCCACGAGGGTGTCATGTGGCATTACAAGGCCGTTTTAACGTGGGCATTCCAGTTCAGAGGTGCCGATATTAGGCCCCGGCCAAAAATTAGCCCATTTGAACCCGCATAAACTGGTTCTGGGCCGGTTTTTAGACTTCACCCCCGAAGGGGACTCCGCCCTTAGGAAGAGGCGTAGCCTGAACGACTTCGATATTTCCACGAGGGTGTCATGTGGCACAAGGCCTTTTTAACGTGGGCATTCCTGAGCCATTAGGAAGAGAGCCCATTTGAACCGAACTCCCCGAAGGAGATTCCCCTTCAGTCGTAGGAAGAGAGTTGAACCGAACAGTTCAAAGGTGAACGACTGACGATATTCAGTCACCCCCCCACGAGGGTGTCGCGGCACAAAGGCCTTTTTTTATAAACGGGGTTCAGGGCCGGTTTTACCTCCCTGAAGGAGACTCCAGCCCTTCGGCGTAGCCTCCTTAGGTTCCTCTCGCCCGAACCAAAAGTTAGGTGAACGACTGACGATTTCAGTCACCCCCACGAGGGTGTCATGGGAACCGTAAGCGCCCATTTTGAACCCGTATAAACAGGTTCAGGGCCGGTTTACCTCCCGAAGGAGACTCCGCCCTGGGCGGCTTCGGGTTTTAGGGAAGAGAGTTGAACCGTGCAGTCAGTTCAGAGGTGAACGACTGACAATATTCAGTCACCCCCCCACGAGGGTGTCATGTGGCACAAGGCCTTTTTTAACTTCGGCAAAAATAGCCCGTTTGAACCCGTATAAACGGGTTCAGGGCCGGGTCCCGGCGTAGCCTCCTTCGGGTTCCTCGCCCCGTAGGAGAGAACCGTGCAGTCAGTTCAGAGGTGAACGACTGCAGTCACCCCACGAGGGTGTCAAAGGCCTTTTTAACGTGGGAACGAGCCATTAGGCTCGGCAAAAAAAATATTGAACCCGTATAAACGGGTCAGGGCCGTTTAACCCCGAAGGAGGGTCCGCCCTTCGGCGTAGCCTCCTTCGGGTTCCTCTCTTAATAATAGGAAGAGAGTTGAACCGGCAGTCAGTTTGAACGACTGACAATATTCAGTCACCCCCACGAGGGTGTCATGTGGCACAGGCTTTTTTACGTGGGCATTCGGAGCCATTAAAAATAGCCCATTTGAACCCGTATAAACGGGTTCTGGGCCGAAGGAGACTCCGCCCTTCGGCGTAGCCTCCTTCGGGTTCCTCGCCCGTAGGAAGAGAGTTGAACCTCAGTTCAGAGGTGAACGACTGACAATATTCAGTCACCCCACGAGGGCGTAGGCCTTTTTCGTGGGCATTCCCGAGCCATTCGGCCCCGTTTGAAGTATAAACGGGAGGGGAGTCCCCGAAGGAACGGCGTAGCCTCCTTCGGGTTCCTCTCGCCCGTAGGAAGAGAGTTGAACCGAACAGTCAGTTCAGAGGTGAACGACTGACAATATTCAGTCACCCCCACGAGGGTGTCATGTGGCACAAGGCCTTTTTAACGTGGGCATTCGAGCCATTAGGCCGGGCCAAAAAATAGCCCGTTTGAACCCGTATAAACGGGTTCAGGGGGCCGAGTTTTACCTCCCCCAGGAGACTCCGCCCTTCGGCGTAGCCTCCTTCGGGTTCCTCTGCCCGTAGGAAGAGAGTTGAACCGAAACAGTCAGTTTTGAACGACTGACAATATTCAAACGAGGGGTTCTGGGGCACAAAAGGCCTTTTTTAACGTGGGCATTCCCGAGCCATTAGGCCCGGCCAAAAAAATAGCCCGTTTGAACCCGTATAAAGGGGTTCGTGAAGGAGACTCCGCCTTCGGCGTAGCCTCCTTCGGGTTCCTCTCGCCCGTAGGAAGAGAGTTGAACCGAACAGTCAGTTCAGAGGTGAACGACTGACGATATTCAGTCACCCCACGAGGGTGTCATGTGGCACAAGGCCTTTTTAACGTGGAATTCCCGAGCCATTAGGCCCGGCCAAAAATAGCCCATTTGAACCCGTATAAACAGGTTCAGGGGGTTTTACCTCCCCGAAGGAGACTTCACAAGCCTCCTTCGGGTTTTCGCCCGTAGGAGAGAGTTGAACCGAACATTCCAGTTCAGAGGTGAACGACTGACGATATTCAGTCACCCCACCACGAGGGTGTCATGTGGCACAAAGGCCTTTTAACGGGCATTCCCGGAGCCATTAGGTTTCGGCCAAAAAATAGCCCATT
>CAHIKZ030000132.1:1412500-1432500 GCA_903632075.3 Acanthosepion pharaonis
AATAAATTTTAATTCTTACATTTTATCTAAAAATATTTTCTGCTCCGTTGCAATCACATCCGGTAAAATTTGAATATTTCTGTATGACTTCTATCGTTTTTTTCATTGGCTGAATTGTTATCAACATTTTTTCTTTTCTTTCTTTTCTTTTCTTTCTCTTTTTTTTCTTTTTCCTTTTTTTTTTTGTATTAATTAATTTTGATATACTACTACACTTCGTTTTTCTCTTCTTTACTTTTTCTTCCTTTTCTTCGGAGTAGGGATGATTTATTTATGTCTTTTTTCTTAACATTTTTTTTTTATATTTCTCTTTCTTCTTTCTTTTTTTTCTTTTATTGATTTCTTATTCCTTTTTTTCCTGCTTTAACCTGCTTATAATATTATGATTTTTCTTTTCCTTTCATGTAAAGTTTTATATATTTCTTCTTTTCGTTTAATGGCAATTCTTCAATGTCTTAAATTATGGCAATTCTTCAATCTCTTAAATTTTCAAATAATGTAAAAAGAAGTGATGTTTCATAAGAAAGATTTTTTAAAAAAAAACGTTTATGACCATCTTTGTTCACCACCTGATGAGATGCTTACCTTTAAGCATCGAAACAAATACGCATCTTTGTAGTGATTACTTTGGTTGTTCGTATGTAACAACTTATAATAAAAAACTAATGCTCAAGATTTGGTATTTAGCCCTCTTTTAAATTAATGTTATGAACGTATGAATTTATAATCGTTTCGTTCACATTATATATATATATTATATTATATATAGTTCCATATCACGTGACGTCCGCGTCTCGCGAAGGACGCTACTTGCCAACAAACAGTAATTTTAATTTATTTGTAACAAACAGTTATTTCTGATGAAAAATTGAGGACAATTTGAAATATCAAATATATATATAAATAAATAAATACTTTCATAAAATAAAACATTATAATTTTTAATTTGAAACTTTTTATTATATATATATATATATATATATATATATATATATATATATATATGTCCAGGTAAAATTAGTAGTTTATCGTCGACCGAGGAGACACATTTGTAGTGTCGAAACATCACTGTTATTTTATAGCGATTTTTCTCATGTTTTTGTTTTAATATCCTAAAATAATATATATATATATATATATATATATATATATATATATATATATATGTGTGTGTGTGTGTGTGTGTGTTATATGTCGATACCGACACACGAAGGGGAAACAGTAAAACGTTACAGAAGACGAATCTCGTTACAGTAAACAGTCAAATTCAACGAGATGGAGGCGGGAAATGTTCTGAAATAATGTTAGAATTCATTGTTTGTGCCAAAATATATTTAAATGGATAGGATTTCATTTTTAAAAATTGAGAGACTAACACATCCTTCCACTTTGATGATAACATATTTAGTGTCATAGCGATTTCTGTCGACAGGAAAACCAAAATCATTCGTCTTATATATTGTGGCAGGCTTCATTTATAATCGCCAGACGTAGACATTTGCCTGTAGCAGTTATACCACGCCCAGTTAAACTTCAGACATTTCTCCATGAAATTTTGCAGTTTTTTAAGCGCTTCCTTTAACAAATAGCTGCTTGCAGTCGGTATTCTCGTCATTGTAATACAGGAAAGAATCAATTTTGAAATGTCGGGAATTAAAGTCATTATTAGTAAGATAAAACACTGTTTTTGTTTTAGGAATATTTTTCACTATAGAAATACAACGTATATCATTTGAATACAGACACAAACAAATTTGAAAGAAAGAGGTTCCTTGTTTGTTTTGTGTTTTTATCCATAATGCTCTTCCTATATAAAACGCAAGAGCCACTCGATGTAGAGTGTTACGAAGTAAGAGGTACAGTTTACGGGCATAGGTGGGTAAGATAACTGTTAAAACGTCACGGGCAACACAAGTCGCTTATACCACAACCCACACGTCTCTACCTTGAGTGACACTTGCAACTTTTTTTATTGTGTGAACATTATTTACACTTTTTACATTGTTCAGATCGTTGTCTTCATATTGCCATATTAACGACATTTCGGCCGTTGTACGCTCCGGACTTCTTCAGGAGTTTCGAATTGAACTATTTTATTGATCCATAGGCGTAGATTGTTCTATATCCGCGTGCTGTGTCTCTTCCGGACGTTTCAGTATAGGTCATCTCTCTTTAAATCAACTCTCAAACTGTTTGTTAACCTCTGCTGTGGCCAGGTATTGAACTCGCAACTATTTGGCTCAAGTCAATGGATTCAACCAACGCTTTTATCCACTGGACTTCGAGGCGTTCAAACGTCGTGAATATGGCAACTAAGAGGACAACAATCGGATAAACGTAAATTTTGCAAATAATTACAATACTTGATCTCGGCAACAGGCACACATGTTGGGTGAATATTAGTCAAATAAAAGACTGCCTTGATCGTTTCCAATGGTGTTGGAAGTTACCTAGGCCAGGGGTCGGCAACCTTTTGCTAACTATGTGGCGACTTAGGGTTTTTCAAATCATTCAGTGTGCCAACGGCATACGTATTTTTATACGTCCATGTCAAGATACCTGTCTATATATTTGAGATGAGGTATTATGTAGATTATTTACATTATTCGGACTATTGTCCTCATTTTTGTCACCAAATTTATTAAATCGTTTCGGCTGATGTACGCTCCGGTCTTCTTCAGGTGGTTGGAATGTCGAACTGAACCCTTTATTTCGCACACTGGGGTAGATGGTCTAGTTCCACGTGCCATGTTTAACGGATGTCAGTTATCAGTTATCTCCTGTTAATTTCTCTCTGAAAGTTTTCCACTGCCTTAACCGGGTATTGAACTCACACTCTTTGGGTCCTGTCACTGGATCTAACTAACGCCTTTATCCACTGTGCCATGTGTCCTTGAACATGGCACGTGGAACTACCCCAGTGAGAGAAATAAAGGGTTCAGTTCGACATTCCAACAAACGTTGTAATAAATATGGCGACAAAGATGAGGACAATAGTCCGAATATTGTAAATAATATCAAGATACTTGTTCCAAAATATATTTTATATCGTAATATATAGTACTATCAGCATGGCCCGGCGTTGCCCGTACTTGATTCCAAAATCGTACGACTCATACAGCAATCGCTATCACTTGACTTTATGCTTGTTAACATTCGTGTCAGTCAGCTGTTGGCTCTCACGCTGGCGAAGAGAATCTTCCTGTCTATTCGTGGCAGCCAGCTGTTGGCTATCACTCTGGCCAGTACAAAATGGCTGAAAACTACATGAAAACCACCGTAGGAGCATGAAAAATCAATTATTTACGCTAGCAATGGGATAAATTTTGGTGCAAATCCGTCGAAAATTGTGAATAATGTACATAATACCTCAACTCAGAAATATAGAGAGATACTAAATTAAAGCAGTTATTAAAAAGCGAAGTAGGGATTTTTGTCAAAGTATTTTCCAAACAAATCAGCTTATTAAAATTTCGTCGATTCGATTGAGAAACTCAAGGAAACGTAGATTTTGTAAATCTTGACAAAAGATTTTAGTGATAACACAGCAATATTAAATACTGTGACGATTTCAACCCGCGCGAGCGTGTTGCCAAAAATTCTACTACAGAATATTTTCCAATTGACATTATCAAACATAAAATACTGATTATAATAACTTATAAGTTACCAACTTAGGTAAAAGAAGAAGAGGCAGGCAAAGAAAAAAAAAAAAGACACTAACAAATTGCGTTACACAGAATCTGTCCATTTTGTCATTCAATTGTCTAACATTGTCCTGATATATAGAAATTTATCTATGTATAAAATTCTGTGACTTCAGTCAGTCTGTACTTCACATCCTCTAAAATAGCAATACATTGACCGATCGAAACTAAATTTTGGAGAAAAGTGTAACCAGGTAAAGGGGAAGAATATATAGTTAAAATCCGCGGAGATTTTTTTCAAAGTATTTTTCAAAACAAATCAGCTTCTTCAAATTTCATTGGCTGATTTGAGAAATTGAATGAAATGGAGAGTTTGTAAAGATTGACCCGGGGTGGTCGAACCTGTTGGGACCCCATCTATGGGTAAATAGTGAAGCCCTAAACATAAACAAAACATTATGAAAGAATAAAATACATTTTACTCGTAAAAATAAAAGCAATATAGTTTTATATAAAAAATGATCGACAATATATATTTTTAGTAAAATGAACAACATTATAATTTTTACAATAACGTTCAAATTATTTAGATTTTAGCATTGACCAACAGACGATGATATTCACAAAAAATTACTGACAAGAGAAATTTGAAAAACTATTTATTCAGTTTTTTATATCCGCGATTATAAATTTATAATGTGTAATTAACCATAATTATATGGAAATTGACATTTTGTTGTCATTCTTGTTTCGTTTCGAACAGTTACCGCCACCCACAGTAATTAGTATGTTTTTTAGTTATTATTGATAGAAAATCTCTATCTATAAAAGGCAGTGTGTGTGTGTGTGTGTGTGTGTGTGTATAACGAATGCATGGCCGCAATTTTCGACGGATTTGCACCAAAATTTACATGCACATGCTCCAAGATAGTGAGAAGGCCAAGACCGACTTTGCATTTCCCAACTCCCATGAATAGCGGAAATAATCGATTTTTTTTATTCTTCTACGGCAGTTTTCTGTAGTTTGCAGCCATTTTGTACTGGCCAGAGTAAGAGCCTATAGCTGGCTGACACAAATATGCAGGAAGATTCTATTGGCCAATGTGAGAGCCAACAGCTGACTGAAACGAATGTTAACTAGCATTAAAAAAAATAAACGATAGCTGCATTCGTCACAAGTGGGAAAAATTTAAATCTGCATGGCACTTTACTCCAATTGGCTCATCCGCTGGCTTAAACTCAACGGTGATTCTGATTCCGCAGAACTGGGTTGGGTGTGAAAAAGTATTTGTTGTTAACATTCTTTTTTTTATTCGGTTTTTCCAGTTACGAGTCCTTTTATAAAGCTGATCGTTTTGTGTTCATTTTGCTTAGTTCTTTTTTCGTTACAGATTTAATGTTTAGTATAGAGCTTGGAAAAAAATTCGCAGTGTGAGATAGGCAAGAAGTAAGGCATGTATCAACATCAGCACGGCAAAGGGCACTCCTTTAAAGGAAAGGAAGGTCAAAAATATTTTAAGTCAAGTGATAGCGATAGCTGTATGAGTCGTACGATTTTTGAATCAAGCACGGGCAACGCCGGGCCATGATGCTAGTTATACTATTAGAATTGATACATTCTTTTTCTAGCTTTAACAACATCCTCTGAATACGTCTTGATTTAATTCGTTTCAAAAGAGGCTCCTACATCATGTAGCAACAAAGACTATGGTCGGGAGATTGAAGGTTCTGGGGAGCCTAGAGCCATCTATTAATTGCTCTTGTTCCCAGGTCCGCCCTGACGCGGGATGGTAGTACCTACTAGGGTTCAATCTGTGTGCAAATAGTGAACTCCCCCCTCCTCCAACAAAAACAAAACGCTATGAAATTATATTAACAGCAATGCATTTTCATATCGCAAAGTTACCAACCAACATGTTTGTACTAAAGTAACCAGCAATGCGCTTTAATACAAAATGATCATCAATACATTTTATAGTAGAATTATAAACAGTATATTTTATCAGTAATTGAAGGCATACAATTTCCTTCAACATACATTTAGATAAAGCCATATAATTACTTACAAAATATTTAGGCATTAAATAGCTCATAGAGTTTGATAAGTCGCTAAACAAAACCAGTCAAACAACCAACAATAAAAGACTCTTACATGACAGCGATTCACGTAACAATTTCTTAAAGAAATGAAAATATATAAAAAAAAAAAGGCACATTAACCCCGTCTAATAATTATGGTTTGTTTTGTTTTGTTTTACGGCATATCAACCTCAATGGGTTATTTAATGCCGAAAAGATTTTCATTGCTGGTAATATTTTTGGTTTGGTTTGGTTTGTTTTACGGCATATCAACCTCAATGGGTTATTTTATACCGACAAGATTTTTATTGCTGGTAACATTTTTGGTTTGGTTTGATTTGTTTTAAGGCATATCAACCTCAATGGGTTATTTAATGCCGACAGGAATTTTATTGCTGCTATTATTTTTGGTTTGGTTTGGTTTGTTTAGTTTTACGCCATATCGACCTCAATGATCAATTTAATGCTAAGATTTTCATTGCTGATAATTTTTTTTCCAAAAAATTATTAAGGCTAATATTTTTCCTTCAAAAATGTATTGCTGGTAATAAATATTTACAAAAATGTATTGCCGGTAATAAATATTTACAAAAATGTATTGCTGGTAATATTTTTTCTTTCGAACAATGTATTGCTGATAATAATTTTCCTCAAAAATGTATTGCTGGGAAAATGTTTTTCCTTAAAAAATGCATTACTGGTAATATTAGTTTTCTTCAAAAATGTATTCCTGGTACTAATTTTTCGTCAAAAAAAATATTGCTCGTATTAAAACATGTTTTTACATTTTCATGGTCTTTTGACCCCAGTTTTGGGGTTAACTCTTTGCCCGTATTTGGAACCCTAACAGGCGCTACCAACCCTGTCAGGGGGAACTTGAAAACACCAGCAATTAAGAGGTGCTTCTACGCTCCTCAAAACCTCCAGATCAGAGGCCTTGCTGTTGGACGTAGTTTATCGTCTTACCAAGGACGCGGATGTAGTTTATTGTCTTACTTAGGACACCGGATGTAATTTATCGTCTTACCCAGGACGGGGACGGGTTTGGGGATTAAGTATTCGCACATAGCTGGGATCATAACAGGCGCTACCATTTCGGTTCAGTGTGGACCTGGGAACACCAGCAATTAAGATGTGGTTCCGCGCTTCTAAAATCCTCCCGAACTGAGGCCTTGCTCTCGTATGTAGTTTATCTTCTTAACCAGGACGCGGATGTAGTTTATCGTCGTACCCAGGACGTTAATAATTTTGTCCACATAAACATATACATGCAGAAAAGCTGAGTATCATCTACCATGTATTCAACTGTGAAAGGAGAAGAACATATTTTTATTATTTCGAAGCTCTCAAGAAAATTAAATTTCTGCATTTCATGATCTATAAGGAATTTATAAGCCGTTAAACAAACTCAACTCCATCAAAAGATAATCAGTTCGCTATTTAATTTAATATGTCATAATTTTTTTAAATTTTGAAGTAGCTTTTTAAAAAACTAAAAGTTAGGGATGGAATATACGGTTAGAGTGAGCTCAAGAAAAAAAACTCTTTTTACACAAGTTATTCTCTTTAATTACTACGATGCTCAAAACAAATTCAACACATCTCATAACAATGAACATAAAATCGCAATTATTTCCGCATGACTTATCTTCTTGGCTGTTATATTTTATTTGAAAAACGAGATTTTAATTAAATTTAATTCTTAAGAGAAAAATAAATTATATCCAACGAAAACTAGGATTATATACGCGTTGATTGTTTTTGAGTATAGTAGGGTCAGTTGGGCACCGATTGTGAGAAAAAAAGCATCGTGATGCAATTCAATCCTCCAGAAATTTTGAAACATGATGTACTGCTTGGTATTCGCGCTGGACGCTCCAATACGGTTTCGGCGTGTTTGTGTGAGAGTGCAGAGGATTCGGAAAGATTTGGATGAGTCTAATAGCGATTACGAAAGTTGTGAACACTAGTGGTGGCGATGTTATGCCTCTATTCGTCTTCATACAGAGACTCAACACGGAGGCCTACATCAAGTACCTTGAGAGAGTAGTATAGTCCTGGGTCAAGAAAGTGTCTGCTGAAAGACCCTATATCTGGCAACAACACTCTGTACCATTCCACACAAGCAGGAAAACCGAGTCATAACTGTCAGAAAATTTCTACCAACACAACACCCCTTACATCTGTCCACCTATCACCCTAGACTGCAACCCCCTTAATTATTATGTGTGACGCGGTTGAGCCAACAAAACTCCTTGTAACACTTATGATGAACTGAAGGCAAGGATTATAACAGCATTCTCCAACTTAAAAAAACGAAACCGTCAAGAAGAATTTGCAGGAGATTCCGAAGTGGTCTTGAGGACGTAATTGAAACTAATGGCGATTTTATTGAATAAATTTACTCTTTAATATTTCAAGATATTTTTGAGTGATTTTGGTAAATATATCTGTTAAAATGGGATATCAGTGTTATTTTTATTTTTGCGTAATTTAGACGACAATTTATCGCAAACTACATTTTTCACTGGATTTTGAAGTAAACAGTACCACATTATCATTATTATTAGTTGCTGTAACGAAAAATGAAATGAGAAAATGATAAGACTATAAAATCATCATGGACTGTTTGGGCGCATTTTTATCAATGATTTTATTTTTATTTTTTCCATTGGTTCAAATCAGAATAGTCAATTTTTTAGTCTGTTATTTTTTGTTTTAAATATTTTACCTCGAGATACCAGTTAAAAGTGATGAACTAGTTGTTTAAATCCCACCTACCTGACAGCATTATACTAGCTCCTGCGGGGTATTCTAGATTGTGCCTTCATCTCAATAGTTAGGGAGGAGTAGATGCAATAGACAACAACAAACTACAGAAGAACTCAAAATTGATTGTTGCACACTAATCATGGGTATATAGTACCCAGCGCAAATTTTCCTATTTTTAATTACAATTTTCAGTACCTGATTTTTTTACCTAAATAATATGTTTTTCAGTTCCTATTAATGTTAACTCAAAGTACAAAGTTTGAAGTGTCTGCATGTAAAATATTTCAAATAAAGATTCATATTTAATACTTTTTTTGATATTTTCATAATCGGGTATAATATACCCATGGTTATTAGTGGTGAAATTTTAATTGATGGTTAGTGTTCTAGGGTTAAGTATTGTATTAATATTTAAGCTTAGCTTTTAAAAGTTCAACGATAACTCTTCTGCCGACACATAATTTGAAGACAATTAGATGTACGTAGGTCCTTACTTTTTCTACAAGCAATTATTTTTATTTCATAGCTGACTTTTGCTTCATTTGGCAATTAATTTCAATTATTCCAACATTTTTATCCAAGTTCTCAAATTTGTTATTATACAAACTCATTCGTTGCAAAAAATCACGTAAAAATATTGCCGAAAACAATCAATAATAAACATAAAATAATAATAATAATAATAATAATAATAATAGTAATAATAATAATAAACATAAAAACAATCAATAATAAAAACTTGGAAATCCTAAATTTCAGGACTGCAGATTCGAATCTGGCCCGGAATGATTTTAATTTGTTCACGGAGTCGGCCTAATTTCAAAATTCTATGATATGTTGGGCTACGGCCTCTGGGAGTAAAGTTGAAAAAGTGTGACACACTGACATACTGACATTCGCATTTATTATATAGGAGAAAGTTTGGAAAAGTTAGCTCTCTCAAGAAGTGTAAATAAATGAAGTAATGTTTTTTTCAACAAGTTCATGATTTACAGATAGGGGTCGTAAATAATAGTGCGTCATTTACGACCACTATTTCTAATTGAACAGATTCCTTCACTCATTCTTGTGAGACACCAGTTATTTTCCACACTGCGGCCGCTTTCCGCACAGACGCAAAATTACAAGCCTATCGCTTCTCCAACGCTATTTCCTTGACAAATGTTCAGGTGATCTCCATTTTTAGCTGCGCTACAGATGTGGATGAATTCCGAGAATATTACCGACCCGTCATGTAAGCAACGATAATTTTATTTTTTGTCGATATAGTGAAAGGAAAATTACAGTTAAATTAGAAAGAGAAAGTTGAAATATGGGAGAAATATAAGGAGAAAATAAAGACTTGTAAATGTGATACTCAGCAGTACGCATTGAAGGCAAGAGGGGCAGGTGAAAGCAGCGAGTAAACAACGTAATAACATTGAGCTAATAGTCAGCAGAATAGGGAAGTAATTAAAAGCAAAGAGCTAGAAGGGATGAAAGTTGTGGAGAGCCACGTTCTGTACAGACACGGAACGTAGAAATACAGTTCTGTGCAACTGGGAACATCTTTCGCAATTTCCATATCTATCGTCATATATATATATATATGTTCAGTTGTCATATATTAAGAAATGGACAAAGTCCGACAATTTATTTATTAAAGACATTTTTATGTTTAACGTTCTTTTTTATAGATACAAGTATTTAAGTAAATGCTCTGTTTATAATAAACAGTATTAAATAACATTTACCGGCCTGAATGAAAAATATAGATATATATAGAAAATATTCGTCCTTTGACAGGATTCGAACCTGCATCCTATACGGAACCGTCATTTACGCTGACGTGCCTTACAGTCTCGGCCATAAAGGAGCGTTCGGTAGGCAAGGTCGAATTTACTGCTTATAAACTTCAATCTTCCATGAATCTCGTACATTCATAACTGATCTGGCGTATCAAATTTCTATGAAAATTTCTCGGACATTCAGGCCGGTAAATGTTATTTAATACTGTTTATTATAAACAGTGCATTTACTTAAAGACTTGTATCTATAAAAAGATAAAATAAAAAAGAACGTTAAACATAAAAATGTCTTTAATAAATATATGTTCAGTTGTATGGACATGAATTGTGACCCTGAGATTCACGCTTTTACGATCGTCAGACAAAATCCTCAGGCAATGAGTTTGTCACTTAATTGCAAAAGCGGGAAAACCAGGGTCACAAACATACAACTGAATATGTTAGCTCTATCACTGATCATTTTCCAATAAGTAGTGCGCATATAAATTATATATATATATATATATATATATATATATATATATATATATATATATATATATATATATATAAAATGAGAACGAATCGAATATAAATCATATATGCATCGTTTCTTCTACATGTTTGAATGTTATACCCTTAATATAATATATATATATATATATATATATATATATATATATATATATATATATATATATATATATATAATGCCAATTCCGTAGTTGGTTCTGGTTATTCCAAAGAGATATTTTTAGTATAAAATATATTAAAGAGTTAAAACCATGAGAATTTTAATAATGGTAGATTTATATACAGATGAATATAAATATTTCAGCGTTTTTGGCATGCGCACATACACACACACACACGCGCGCAGCACATACGCACACACACACGCGCGCACACACACACACACACACATATATATATAGAGAGAGAGAGAGATAAAGAGTGAGAGAGAGAGAGAGTTGCATTGATGTGAGTTTGTGACCCTTGCAAATCGCCAGTTGATTTGTCTGCCGATCGCAAGGACGTGAAACGCAGGGTCACACACTTCCACCAATCCAACTAAATATGTTGGCTCTGTCACTGATATTGAGCGCTTTCCAATAAGTATCGGTCATATATAGATAAGATTTTCATTTATTGTCATCCACAGACAGACTTCTTCGCTGTAACACGGCTTTTTAGCTAGACATCCGATTACTTCAGGACGGGATCGAACCCTGACCGATTGACAGCAGTCAGAGATCCTACCGCTAGGCTATCGTTGCATGGAAGATGGGAAGCGTAATTTTAACGTTTTCCATACGAAATACGCCAGGGGCCGGAGAACTCAATTCGTACTTGAAGAGCAATGCATTGATAGCTGTAGGAGCCAATGTCTTAAAACCCCATTTCTCTATCGAGCTTAACCGGATACATACATACTATACATACATACATACATACACATATACACATATATATGTGTGTGTATGTGTATGTGTGTCTCTGTGTTTGTCTGTCTCTCTCTATCTGTGTCTGGGTCCCTGTGTGTGTCTCTCTGTGTGTACCTTTTTGTGTGCTTGTGCAGATGAGCCAACTAGTTAAATACATTAATCATCAATGACAACTACTGTCATGGAACGACTTCACTTGTTCATAAAACAATCAATAGTAATTAATTTTTTTACAGTTGAATTCCGCAGTTATATGAACTAGTGAAAATTTGACTAAACTTTGATGGCGTCCTTTTTGTCAAGCTCAGGAACTTGCTTTCTATTGCCATAGCAATTCAGTACGTGGGCGATCACTTCTCTCCACAACTTCCTATCCAAATTTTCCCTCACTGCTATGTTCGTGATCTACCTTGAAATTATACAAGCTCTTTTCAAAAGTTACTCGATGATAACCAACTGTGCAGGTTGCCTTCACCCTCTCCTGAGAGTGTCAAATTCTACAAGGCTCCTTTCTATATTTTATGCATCATAGATTTTCACTGTCTCTTTCTGATATTAAGCAAAACTCTCCTTTTAGTTCGTATATAATAATTTCAGCATTACCCACATCTTCAGTTCACGCTATTCTTAGTATTTCTATGTAGAACCAGGTTTCTATGGCCTCAAGTCTCTTCTTCATCTGAAAATATATTTTTAAACATTTTCTACTGTTATCTATCCCACATATCCTCATTATTAGTTCTTAATTCTTATCTACTTTTACATTCCTTCAAACCTATTTAGTAACTCTCTACATTGAGTGGCTCCCGGGCCTTGTATTTTGTGACCATTTTGAAAAAAAACAACATAAATGACTCATAAACTGAATTGGCTGAACAAATTTTAGCTTCTTTAGTTGTACGAGAAAGGAAAAATCGTCAATCGGCTGAAACGGTTTGGACAGCTGACACTTATCAATACAAAAATAAACGGAAGCTTTTACACCCAGTCAGAAAAAGTGACATTCGAATGTGTCAGCTACGAATTGGAGGCGCCAAAATCAAGCAAGTACAAAGATTTATCTCTTTGTGTAGTGTATTAAATACATTAGAAAATGGAACAAATAAATTCGATGAAGCATGGTAATAGCTAAAAATGGCTTCCGGAAAAGAACCAAAGGATTAAGTGTTATACAAATATATTCGGAAACAGAAGTGTATTAAGTTGTTGCATAAATTCGTTGACTTTTTATCATTTATTTTACTACGTATTATTTATTAATAGCTCTGATGAATAATTCAGCCATATATTCCCATTCATTGTTTACGACGTCCCACCAAATATGCACTAACTTTGCAATTCTCCGATGACAGAAATCAAGAGATATTGACTCAATAATAATTAAGTAACATTTTAAGCTTCACATCGTTGTTGAATGAAACACCCCTCAAATTATTAGAAAGCGACCAAAAAAGTTGGTCCTCTAGAGGAGCTAAATCAGGATAAAATGTTAGTCCTATAGAACCTCGCAATGTTGCTCTTTTATTGCGTTTTGTGATGTTAGCGACGTGGGAACGAGGATTTTCATCTTGAATAACCACACTGTATCGCCGGTTAGGTAATGTCATATGAATTTCCACTTCGAGCCTGTTCATTTGTTTAACATATAAGATGTACATTGACTGTTTGTTTTAAAGCATTTCATCTCCGTACACAGCGCAACAATCCTGGGCAGCTTTGGGACATTGATTTAAGGCAAAGAGATGTCGAACATTATCATTCTTGTCTACTTGACATTGCATCTCAAAGGAGTGTCTAATCTTAAATAAAATTTCATTAACATTAGACAAGAGTTTGACAGGATGACAAGAGTTGATAAGAAGCAAAAAATGCTATGAAACATATTTCGAGATCATTCGCGGAACATAAAATATATGAAATAATATATGTAATAACCTAACAATAAGCTCTTATATGACAGAATTTCCCCACAGATGAATATGAGACTTGATATGTTGTTCTACAAAAAGATACTGACGATACAATGTACAGAACAAGCGCGCAATGAGCAAATAAAATGAGGCCGAAAAGGAAAATCAGTATGAGAGAGACTGGAAAACAATGCACAATTGAAAACTCAGGGTATACTGATGAAAATTAGCATAGAGTGAAATACTGAGTACACCATTTAACGATTTTGGGTGAACAGATATTACAGCGTTGTATTTGGGGAATAGCATGCGTAAATTTTTATTTAAAGCTACAGTGAACGAGAAGATATGGAGTGCCGTGTTCACCCACGTCTTCAAGGAAATCAACACAAGAAGGCGAAACGACATTAACAAAATTTATAGACATATTTAATGTTATGCTCCAGGTTAGGGCCAAGGAAGAAGAACACGAACACAAGAGTAGAAATAACGAAGGTATATTACACGAAATACTAATACAAGATGTGGAAGGTGTTAGTATGACTGTCAGTTTGGTTTGGAGTGAACTACTATCAGCTCGACTCGATTCGTCCCTCTCTCTTGAGAGGCGTAGTATACATAGTGTTAGGAAGAGTTCATTCTGTAGTTATAGGTAAGGACCCATGACATTTAATAAAGTTCAGGAGAAAATTTGTTGCATGACAAAATAAAACTGATATATTTTTATTCTTCTATGTGACATCCCATTTCAGTATGCAGGTGATCATGACACTCCATCTTTTCATATACTTTTTAGCTCTTCACAATTTTTTTTTTGCTATCTTATCCTAATCCCTCTCCTGCCAATCATTTACACAAGCTGGTTATATAGGTTACGCGCGGCTTTCCACCTACTTACTTGCCTTCATTATATATGTGAATATAAAATTTTCTAAACCTTCTTTCTTCATTATATTTCCTAGAAATTTCAGTTGTCACTTTTTGATGTTAACTATAAGTGTCCTGTGTATTCCCATTTTATTGAAAACATCGGCTTAGCAGTAATGTTATAAAAACATCACAGTATTCTAGTAAGATATATTTAATCATTTCTAAGTTGCAATGGCTCAGAGCTTAATCTAACAATTAAATAATGTTTCTGTTACACGTTTTGGACAATTTTGCTGTTACTATTTTAGACAATTTTGTGTTACACGTTTTGGACAATTTTGCTGCTAAACCCGGTACATACATATGTTAGACAGTTAATTGTCCGATGATGACATTCTAGTTCGGATCGCTCCATGGTAAAGTTGTAAGGAAGTTGACGTTTTTCTGTTACAAGTCTGGAATTTCCTTACGGATGGCAACATTGGAAAAGGCTTGAAATAACGGACGACGGGTTTACCCAAACTTTTTCCCTCAAATTGCGGAATCGAAACTGTTCAGTGTTTGGGCTAACAGGAAATCACAAATCATCCTGCATGTTGGCTTCGGCATATATGCTATTTTCCATGTGTTATTCAATGTTATTATGCCCCCTCTTTAACAAACTGTACATAATATTCGCTCAGTGTTGTGGTAGTATAAATCAAGGACGTACACTCTGGAAAACCTGTAAACTTCCAATATATATATATATATATATATATATATATATATATATATATTTTAAAGACATTTTATGTTTAACGTTCTTTTTATAGATACAAGTATTTAAGTAAATGCTCTGTTTATAATAAACAGTATTAAATAACATTTACCGGCCTGAATGTCCGAGAAATTTTCATAGAAAATATTCGTCCTTTATTTACTTGTATCTATAAAAAGAACGTTAAACATAAAAATGTCTTTAATGAATAAATTGTCGGACTTTGTCTATTTCTTAATATATATATATATATATATATATATATATATATATATATATATAGTGGGTAGCAAAAGTATTTAACACATTGGTTTTTATTACATATCTCACAAAATAACAGATCAATTCCAACGAAATTTATAGGAAATATTTAAACGAACATTGTCGATCAAAACATAAAAGGAAAATTGAACAACCCCTGTTTTGAGAAATATTTATTAACAATAAATAAAATAACCCATATGCAAAAGTATTTAACACACTTTACTAATATCTAGTTCAGTAGCCTCTGTTCTGCTTCACCCTCTCCAGTCGTTTCCCTTAGTCTTCAACTAGTTTCTTGCAGGTACTTGTTGGTATTTTGACCCATTCTTCTTCACAAATTTTCTTCAATTTGTTTAAATTCGATGGATTTCTTTTATGAACTCGTAACTTCAATATTTTCCACAAATTTTCGATTGGATCTACATCCGGTGACTGTCCCAACATGTCCCAATAATTTCGATTGATATTAATGCGAATTAAGTTTAAGCGTCTAATGATTTTTTTTTTCTTTTTCTCTCTGATTTTGAGATCTGGGAGGAGAAGAAGAGGATTCATACCTTTCCCAAGAGTCATTCAGTCAGTTATGTGCCATGCAGGATACACGCTTAGGCGATCATGTATCTTTCGACACGTGACTGACGAGGCAGATATTATCCCGTAGTAGGTAGCCATTTCTTTCTGCGGTAGACCGGTTGCCATCCAAGACACCCCAGTCTGTCCTACTATTTACCAATAACTCGGATTAATATCTTTCCCAAGGGTATTATCACATCATAAGTGAATGTAATGGAGTCTACTGGAGATAGATATGAGCAGAGTGAAATGTATAGATATATATGAACATTTGGGCATTTGTATATTTGGGCGATATTATTTTTCACATATAATTGCCATGACTTAAACGACATGATGCAATATAGATATAATTACATTTTCACCAATAACACTGAATTATTTACTACTGCCTTTGATCCCTCTTAATGAAACACCTTTTATATTTATATATATGGTAAAAATATATTTAAGGTAAGTTATATTTATTAAATGCTAGATATCAGGAAAAGAATGTATGTGAATAAAAAAAAGAGGAAAATGATGTCAACACAAACATGTTTAGTCCACTATATTCTCAGCACCCTTCTGCAGAACCACGTCTCCTTTGCTATAAGACTTCTCTTCAGCTGTGAAGAGATTTTTAACTGCTATACAGTAGGACTAATATTCCGTAACATTTCAATAGACTTATTTTTTGTTTCTAACTTAATTTGTTTCTGGCTTTAAATATCATTCAAAGGTTTCATAAGCCGTATTAAATGAATGAATTAATCAACCAATAAATCTCATATATCAGTGATTTCTTTAAGCAATATTATGCATCCTGTCATGTTCTACTGGTATTAATTTAAGAAAATAGTCTTCACATGTTGCTTTGAAAAACTCCTACATGGCTTGCATCTTATGGAATATTCCTAGAATAGTCGCTTTGCAGAAACAAAGACTTGTGTAAGTATTAAGGAAACTGTTGTTAATATTCTGGTAGCTGCTTCCATCAGGCCAGGTTCTGCAAATTCCTGGTCTGAATGCAAAATAACATGAGCAGAAAAATAATAAAAAAAGCCGTTTTCTTTGGAGAACTAAGACTATGTAAATTTGGAAAAAAAAACCAGAATGCATGGTTGTTAGCAAAAAGAACAACCAACATGCACAATAAATATTGGATATACGAAAATCATGCAAGTAGCACAAGTAGTCATGGTGGCCTAATGGATAGCATCTCGTATTGAGGAATGAGAGAGCCGTGTTCAAATTCCACTCAAATCCATTACCTTCACTTATGACTCAACCTTCCAACTATCGGTCTATTAGCCTCTACATATTTTTGGGAAACTCCTAGAGGTCCTAATTAATGCTGAATGGGGCCATCATCTCATTGCGGGACTAGTAATATGGCTTTAAATTCTCTAGTTCTACTCCAATGTACAGATGATATTTGTGGAAAGACTTTATCATGCTCTAGATAAAAACATTGAGACCCCTGGGAAAGGTATGAATCATTTTCTTCACCCCCACAGCTATGAGCAAATAGCAAGAATGGCCGGGTTCTGATCTACTGCAGAAAGAAATGGCATCCTATTTAGTGAAAAAATCTGCCTCGTGTTCATCTTCACGTGTCGAAAGATACATGATCGCCTAAGCATATATCACGCATGACTGACATATCTATCTCAATCTGTTCACCTCTCTCTGTCTCTCTCTGATACTCTCTGTCTCTCTGTCACTCTCTCTCTCTCTCTCTCTATATATATATATATATATATATATATATATATTTATATATTTCTGTTCATATCTATCAACCTATCTATCTGTTGATATATATATCTATGCATTTCACTCTGTTCATATCTTTCTCCAGTCGACTCCATTACATTCACTTATGTACTAATACCCTTGGGAAAGATATTAATCCTCTTCTTCTCCCCCGAGTTATAGGTAAATAGTAGGACAGACTGGGTTGCTTTGGATGGCAACTGGTCTACCGCAGAAAGAAATGGCAAATTACTTCGGGATAATATCTGCCTTGTCAGTCACGTATCGAAAGATAAATGATCGCCTAAGCGTGTATCCTGCATGGCACATAACTGACTGACTGACCCTTGGGAAAGGTATGAATCCTACTCTTTTCCAACTAGCTATGAGTAAACGGGCAGACGGGGTTCTATAGTCTTGGATTGCAACTGGTCTACTGCAGAAAGAAATGGCAACCTACTGTGGGAAACAAATCTGCCTCGTCAGTCACGTATCGAAAGATAGATTATCGCCTAAGCGTGTATCATGCATGGCACATAACTGACTGACCGACCCTTGTGAAAGGTAAAGAATCTTCTTCTTCTCCACCCAGCTATGGGTAAATAGCAGGACAGACCGGGTTCTATAGCTTTGGATGGCAACTGGTCTACCGCAGAAAGAAATGGCCAGCTACCGCAGGAAAAATTCTGCCTCGTCAGTCAGGTATCGACAGATACATGATTGCGTAAGCGGGTATCACGTATGGCACATAATTAAGAACTATTCAAATGGGAAGTGTTTTAACAGAGGGCAGTGAAGAGGCATTGGGATAGGGAAATATGTCTTTAAAAAGCTAAGCAAGGCATTAAGAAACAGAAAAGAAACAAAGAAACGAGAACTGCACTGTTACGTAATATCCACCATCGTGTATTGCAATGGAGGTTGCACGATCTATTCACAGATGAAAGCGTTAGGGAAAATTATGTTAATATGCTGGTAGCTAACACAAGAAAGAAATACTGAACGTTTGTAAATCCCTGGTCTGGAAACTTAAGAACTGCTTGCAAGGCCCACTTTATTAGACAAATTTGGCACACTGATCTGGTTCGGCCATGCATATCGAGATTTTCCTTCACGATGTTTGTTTGATGCAAATTCACTGTCTGCTGCACTGAAAATACAAGGGGAATGTCTTCCTGCAGGAGGACGTGTAGGAACTGGAAAATGCTCTGTCTTTACGATGAGGATTTACAAGTCGGCTGAAGGCCATATCAAGTTGAAACATTGGTGATCGTACCGGAAGTTAAGCATCGTCAATCCTGTTCAGTACCTAGAAGGGTGACCGTTTGGGAATACGAAATCTTGGACGTACAAGTGGTGCAATGGCTAACAGTTCGAAATTCAAGATCAGAGAGCGTAGTTCCAATTCCAATTGGGTTCTTTCTATTCACTTACGGACAAATATGTTTATATGACACCATTTCTTTTCCCCAGCTTTATATTATCTAAAAAGATTCATGCAATTTAAATATTTCATGGCTTTAAATAACCAGCAAAGTGTTGATAAGCAGTAAAAATATACATAAATAAATTACACATTAGATCTTATTTTGCGGATTTTTTTCGGAATGTTAAGTTTCATTTTTGCTTCTACTGAGTGCTCCTTAAGAATGTGAGCACTCAGAATTCTCCACAATATCCTTTCTTTGCATCTAGAAGTTATGTTTGTATTTTAATGTCACTCTGAGCCCTTGTTCTTCCCTTTAATATCAAATGTATCAAGATCTTCAAGCCCTCGTTATGAGCACCAGAAAATGCATCTCTCACTACCTGGTTTGACAACGACGGGTTATCGGCTAACCTCCATAGGACTACTACTGTACTGTACTGATGCGGCATTCACCCTGGGCGGATTGAGCCGGCTTCTTCCTGTTATGAGAAGAAGATTCTTGGGATAAATTACAGAAGTAGGGTACCCAGGCCTACTCGGATAACGTTCTTGCTTGCCGCGGATTCCCACAGAGACGCAGAGACAGGAACGACCAGAAGCCGCCGGTTACCGATGCAGACGCTCCTTGGATTTTCACCAGAGCCCTTTTTTAGTTGGCGTGTGTGTCAGACCTGTCCGCCTTTGGGTGGCCCTACCAGGAACGAAGTTCCGGCGGCATAGCTCTGACACTACCGTTTTACCCCCAACC
>CAHIKZ030000132.1:1437500-1537500 GCA_903632075.3 Acanthosepion pharaonis
ATCTTTCAACGTTCGTGTACTATAAACACACTACCCTCGGTATTCCTCTTTCTCCAGACATCATCTCTCCTCTCATCTTTCACAAAATTATTTATTTCTATTTCCATAAACGCATCACTGTCTTGTGTATTCCACACACACACACACACACAAATATATATATATATATATATATATATATATATATATATATATGTATATTTAAGCAGCAATCCTTCCTTTTATGCATGTTTCATAAAAAACGACAGACAAGGTACTACGGTTGAGCTTTTTTATTTAATTTTTCTTGTGTTCTGACAAGAGCTTTCTTTTCTGGACAAAGGTGTGTAAGAACTGTCCGAATGTTTTGTATTTCCGAGCGCTTTCGGCTATACCTTTAGCCATTATCAAGGATGATTCGATTATCAGCTTAGTAGAGTGTGTGCATTCTGTGTATGTTCAGTGTGTGGTAGGGATGTTTTTAATTTCCGAATACGGTTAGCACATTATGGCTTTGTTCATAGTTAATATTGTATCTGATCACAGCTCCATCAGAACACATTTAAACACACACTCAGATTTACCCGACACTATTAGGAACATACTAGTAGAAAACACAAATATATTAACTGCATCCACTTGCAAAAAAAAAAAACTAAAAATAATGGAAGCTCTAATAATAAAAAAGAAAAAGCCAACTCCTAACAATATTAACTATGAACAAAGCTCAATTAAATAAAAAGCTCAACCGTAGTACCTTGTCTGTCGTTTTTAATGAAACATGCATATATATATATATATATATATATATATATATATATATATATATATATATTGAGACATGTCTCATTAAATAATTCAGAGACATTTTATCTACTTATTTTGGAATAGGTTCCTCTCATATTCACCCTTGTATCCTTCTAAAAGGAAGAAAGAAAACTCACTTGATGATACATTCATAGATTCCGAGTACTTTCGACATTAGCGCAATGTCATCATCGGGGTGTTGTTATTTTTTTACATGAATAAATTGTTGTGTTCATTTGAAAGTTATTTTTTTTTAACTGTGAAGTGAAAAAGGATAAGGCTATGTACTGTACGACTTAAATTTCGTGATGTAAACATCAGGGTAGGTAACCAGGTCTTGAAATGCCCATATATTTTAAATATATATATATTATTGGAAGAAGAATCAAGCCTTTTATCATTTCTCTCTCTTTTCATATATAATTGTCTCTCTCATTTGATAAATACTTCTTCACTGCTTATCATTTTCTACCACCTCGGTCTCTCTCACTCTCTCTCTTACACAGACATAAACCCCGCACACATTTGACATATACACACACATTTGCCTGTTTTTGAAGAACGAGATTCTTTTTTTCTTATTTCTTTCTATGTATTTCACTATCATCAAAATTTACAGAACGACTCACTTACTCTGTATGTCTTCCTTATCCACTTCTCCATCTATTCACTCTCTTCAGCCACCGACACGCACACAGACAGACGAATCCACACACACACAAAATGTCAATACATCTTTGTAATATTTTTTTTATTCTTTATGCTTTAAATATATTTGCTCATTCTATACTATAAAATTAAGTGCATTTTACGGTACGCGGAATTTACATTTCTAAGCCATCATCTTTCTCTCAGATTTCTCGTTCGTTTTTATTTGTATAATTTTCTTGTTACTTATGATGTTTCTTTCTTTATTGTATAATGTGTCAGTTTTTGAGACGAGCTCAAATGAAAGATGGCTCGAGGTTTTAAATATCACGGCCTAAGGACTCGGCCAAGTGGCTTGATTCTTCTTCCATCTTTGATCTTGAAATGTTCTTTCAGTTTTAAAACATTTCTTTCTTTTGTCAATTCATGACACTTATTCTTCATTTACTCTCTTCTTTCAAAGGCAATTCATTTCCGATTTTCTTCATTCTTTCTTTCATTCTTTTATTCTTGCTTTTTCTGTTAGTAAATTTTCAGGTCTTGTTTTTTTTTGTCAAATATTAAATTCTCTTTATATTATCGTCTCGTTTGCATTCGTTCTTCTTTACTTCTTCCTTCTCTTTCATTTTTCTTTCTTTAACACTATTTCTTTCTTTCTTTTTTATTTATTTCCTTCTTAACTCTTTGAGTCCGACCACTACTTTACCAGTGGTAGAGAAAAATGACGTAATGCCCAGTCACCGGCTGAAGGGTGTTAGAAAAAATGACGTAATGCCCAGCCACCGTTTGAACGGTGGTAGAGAAAAATGACTTAATGTCTAGCCACCGGTTGAACGGTGGTAGAGAAAAATGACTTAATGTCTAGCCACCGGTTGAACGGTGGTAGAGAAAAATGACTTAATGTCTAGCCACCGGTTGAACGGTGGTAGAGAAAAATGACTTAATGCCCAGTCACCGGCTGAAGGGTGGTAGAGAAAAATGTCTTAATAGCCAGGAACCGGTTGAACTGTGGGTAAACACTTGTAACTATTTTTATATCTACCGTGAAACATTATATACCAATTATTTGCGGATTTTGACTGAGGAGTTCAGGTAGAAGGGTTAAAATTTTTCAGGAATGTGGGACTGAAAGGGTTAAACTTCCATTGCCTCTTTTTATTCTTTTATTATTTTGTTATTTTATTCTTGCCTTTTCATTTAGTAAATTTGCAGTGCTTGTTTTTTTTTATCAAATATTAAAATTTCTTTGTTTTATCAAACCGTTTCTATTCGTTTTTCTTACTTCTTCCTTCTCTTTTATCATTCTTTGACATTATTCCTTTCTTTTTCATTTATTTCCTTTTTTAAAATACTATCACCTCTTTTTCAAGTCTTTGTTTTTTCTTCTTCCTTTCTTTAACATTATTTCTTTCTTTCTCTTCCCTTTAATACTTTTCTGTCTTTATCCTTTTCTTTCCTCCTTTAACAAATATTTTTCTTTCTCTTAAAATCCAGTCTTGTTATCCTTCTTTAGTATTGCGTTTTCGCAATTTCTTTATCGATTATTTAGTTTTATTCTCAATCCTTTTTCAACGCTTCTTTTGTTTAATACTATTCTTTCTTTCTTTCTTTCTTTCTTTCTTTGCCAATTCTTACTTTTTTACTATTCTAACATTCTTTCTTTTTTCTTTCTTTCTGTGTCCCTCAAAGCACATTTCTATATATTTTCTTTCCTTCGTTATTACATTCAAAATCTTTTCTTTTAAAATTCTTTCTTTTTATCTTTGGTTAGTATTGTTATTTCAGTAATTCATTCTGTGCTTACAGCTTCAGGATATTGGAATACCAGTTTCCATACGATCACCGGACATAAGCAAGGTCAAGCACATTCAGTACCTAGAAGGGTGGCCGCTTGAGAATAACAGGTGTTGTAAGCTTGCATGTGAGGTAGATGTAATTGAAAACGGAAAGGAGTTGTTAAGCCTAATTCCAATACAGGTTGGGTTCGTTTTTATTCACTTAGGAACAAATACCTTGGGAAAAGTATGAATCCACCTATTCCCCTCCTGCTATATATTAATTAGTAAGACTTTATCACTCAAACATTATTATCTAAAAAAAATATTTCAATTTCAAAGATAAAGAATTAAAATAAGCTTCAATGGGTTTATAAGCTGTAGAAAACGAATGAATTAATCAATATAAATTGGTGGAATTTATTTAATGAAATATTTAAGCTTTGAGACCTTGTAAGGGGTTACCAATTTGAGGAACGTGGAACCACCTCTTAATTGCTAGAGTTCCCAGGTCCAACCTGACCCGGGGTGGTAGCACCTCTTAGTGCCCGAACTGTGGGCAAAGAGTCAACCCTCAAACTGGGGTGAAAAAACTATCAAAGTGTAAAAAACTCCATAAGTAAATTTTTTGGAAAAACATATTACCAACAATAAATTTATGAAGAAAATAATTGTTATCATCAATTCATTTTCGGAAGAAAATATTACCAGCAATAAAAATCTTTTCAGCATTATATAACCCATTTGAGGTTGATATACCGTAAAAGAAATCAAATCAAATTAAAATCAAATTCAGGCGAACGACCTCGCCACCGCTTGTAACAGCGGAGAGAACGGAGAGCTTGACGATCCAAATGCCCGCTGGTGTCGACAAAATGTAAAACACATTTCCGTCCGACTTGCAGGAATTTATTGAATAAGTGAGAAGCATGACAATCCTTGTGACAACCAACCACTTTTAATATCTTATGTAACGAGCATGCGCGGAAGCGTCCTCGAACTGCGTGTGTGTGTTGTCGCCGGTACACCTTGGAGTACCAGAATAAACTCGACCGAGGACTACAAGAAGAAAACGCGAGAGTCGTTTGGCGTCTTTTCTTGGGCGACAAAAGCCGTTCCGGTCGGTCGTCCGTCGGCAGCAGTCTTCGGTGCCGTTTGCTGTCGTAAAGTGTTCGTTCGCAAGAGACGGCGTTCGTTTCAGGTTCGCAAGGAGAAGTCTTTTTTCCCCGTTTACTCACACACCTTATCGGGAATTGTCCTATAATTTAATCTCCATTGGCGTTACCATAATAATTAATAGCGACACATGGTAATCGGATAGATATTATGATTTATATATATCTACGTAATTGCAATACTTTGTTTTTTTGTAGTTACTTTGTCGTCTGTGGAATTTATGAGTGTTGCACTAAAGTTACCCTGTCGCACAAAGAAACAACTCCAGTATGAATTTTAGAGTTTGGTAATTTTGTCAGTTGCTCGAAAGTGGGTCGAACAATAAATTCAATAACTAACCGCGATAATAAGAAACTAATAGAAGAAATGGTTTGATATCGCATGGAAATAAGTTTCTTCTGTGTAAAATTAATCCTGAGAAGTGGCATAACTTGTGTCTCTTTCGTAAAAAGTGACAGCATATCAATTAACAGTTCTGTTTTAGATGTAGTGATTTCTCTATCATTTTACAAACTCATTATTTTGGCTTTTTACATGAATGTCGTCCATCTTGATGATCACCATTAATAATATGTTTCATAATTCTGCTTGTGCCTCCTGTAGATAACACGACCCTTACGCCCTGCCAATGCCGCATAAATAATGTATTATTTTGATCGAGTGGAAAGACGGGAAATATCAGAGATGCTATTTGGTTTCAGTGAGAAAATGAAGAAAGAAAGAAATAAAGGGAAAAAAAAGAATATATACGAAATAATGTCTCCTCATAAATAATGGACGATTCCACTTTGTTCGCGTGGAAAGATGGAAAAAGACTTATCGGGGACGCTATTTGTTTTCAGTGGGAAAATGAAAGACTGGAAGAAGATATACGTGTTTAACGACTCCTGTTAATACCTCGTAAAAATGGACTATTCTATTTAGACTGAGTGGAAATACGGTAAGGACATATAAGAGATGCCAATTGGTTTAAGGGAGAAAATGAAAGAAAAAGAGAGAAAAAAAAAGATAGAAGTGTTCAACGTCTGCTGCCAATACCTCATAATAATAGTAATGGACTATTCTATTTTGATTCAGTGGAAATAAGGAAAAGATATATCAGAGACGATTTCGGTGAGATGGTTTCAGTGAGAAAATGAAAGAAAGTGTTTGTATAACATTCATAGTTGCTGGTTAGTAAGACTGTAAGGAAAACATTGGAAACAAATGGTTGAAAGAAGAAGGGCTTAATCACATGAGAAAAGGAACTGAGAATAAAGTAGCTCAGTACTATAAAGCATGCGAATGAAAAGAGCTAAGTCTTTGCGATTCACTTTTTGCTTCTATTCCATGAACAGACATTCCACTCATAGCGTGTGGACAAGTCCATGTTTTAATAATAAGTGTAGAGAAGGTGGGTTTGTCTTTCTACACAACGGAAACGAAGGAGGGAAAACAGAATTTTTCAACTACTGTGTCAGTGAAATTGAAAATTTATCAAGTTCAAGCCATTTTCATTTGTATCCCCTTACTTCTTAAAAATGCCCAGTATCCATATTTATGATTGTTATTGCAATATGTTGTTAAAGTTAAGTTCAAATATTTAACGATGCGATAAAGGAATTTATACGGTTATTTTATTGTCGTAGAACGCATGTGCTTATTCATTCATTAACTGAAGAATTAAGATTCATCCGAAAATTCACATAGGATAACCGTAAAATTTTCATGGGTTTTTCTAGTCATTATAGCATAATTTCCTTTGATTTCTTGTGTATCCTCATTATATTTCCGTGTCAGCATTAAATAAAACATATTGGTTAATATATCGCACAACGAATACGACCGGCAACCATGACTGGCATTAATCAATATAAAAATTGAGAAATTTATTTATTGAAAAAAAAAAGTTTGAACAAAGTAGCTATAAACATTTTTTTTTTTTTTGCTATTCTCGGCCAGCCACAATGATGGAGAAAGCAATACCTCGAACCATCGCCAGTGAGACACGCTGCAAGAGCCACTCCGTTTCGTGAGGCTCGTCTCTTAATCGAGACGCAATCGCGCCAGTCCTCCGAAGGAACGCCATCGAACAAGGGCCAATAAACCCTGAAGTCTCCACTGCCACATGGATAAAAAAAAAATCGATCAGCAAGAGAAAAATATTTAACTATTTTTTATCTCTGCTTTCCGTGCGACGGACCCCGGCTCAACCGCGGACCTGATCAAATTACAGACCGAATATATATCCGCACAGATCGCATCCCAAATCAACGACTTCCCCCATTTTAAAAGGGAAAATGGTAATCCCATCCGGCCGCTTTCCATCACCACGGTCGAGGCCTACGGGTTCGTTTTGGGAAGGGAACTCAGCTTCATCCAAATCTTACAATATCCTACAATTTCTTAAATCAAACTCTATTCAAAATATAAATTTAACAAAACTTAAACATAAAACAAACATATCATCACCCATAATCATTATGTCAAAACAAACATGTATATCCCCAAAAGCTGAGTATTATCTACCATTAATTTCATTGTGAAAGCAGAATATATATATATATATATATATATATATATATATATATATATATATATATATATATAGTACTTCAAAGCTCCTAAGAAAATTAATTGTCGGAATTAAATGACCCATAAGGATGTTGATATGCCGTTAAACGCACGAATCAAGCAATCGTTACGTTCTTCTTGAAAGTCGACACCTGCTCAGTCTCGTGTTGGCGACATAAACAAAGCATTTTCTTTCAAAAATGGATTTATTTTAATCCGAGATTTTTATTACTTCAAACTTTATTTTTTGAATACCCATTCGGGAAATATTTCCAACACGTGTTATACATTAAAAGTAACTATTTCATAAAAATGTCGGATTAAAAATATACCCATTACCTCATTTACGCAGATATGTATGCATGTATTTATAAAAAGTTTGGTTTGGTTTGTTTTGATTGATGGCATATCAACTTCAATGGGTTATTTATTGCCGACAAGACTTTTATTGCTGGTAATATATTTTTCTTCAAAAATATATTGCTGGTAATATTTTTTTTTCTTCAAAATCATATTGATGGCAAAATTATTTTCTCCAAAAATGTATTGCTGATAATACTTTTTCTCCAAAAATATATTCCTGATAATATATTTTCTCCAGAAATTTATTGCTGGTAATATTTTCTTCTACAAAAATGTATTGATGGTAATTTTTTTTCTTCGAAAATGTATTGCTGGAAATATTTTTTTCTTCAAAAATGTATTGATGGTATTTTTTTTCTTCTAAAAATTTATTGATGGTAATATTTTTTTTTAAATATATTGTTGTTAATAATGTATTGTTTGTAATAATTTTTTTTTCAAAAATGTATTGCTTGTATTAAAACCTATTTTTACACTTTCATAATGTTTTGACCCCAGTTTGAGGGTTAACTCTTTGCCCACAGTTGGGACACTAAAAGGTTGGATCTGGGAACACCAGCAAATAAAATATGGTCCCATGCTCCACAAACACTTCTGATCAGAGCTCTTGCTGTTGAATTTAGTTTATCGTCTAATTATGGACGCTTTATAAAAGGTATTTTGTGATGGTCATTTTTGTTTAATTACAAGTTTTATTAAAATGTATTCAAGGGTCATTGATATGTACATTTATAAAAATTTTCCCGCTTCTGACAAGCTGCTTGATATCGAAATCGAGGCTGTATATATCGTGGGCTAATTCTAGAATTCTGACATTGACATTGAATCTAATGTCTAACATAACGCATAAATACATTTAGAAACTGTGAATATATTTTTAGCCAAACAAATATAACCTTTTTCTGAGAATGTCTTATGAAAGCCGAAAGCGTTTAGAATTAGAAAAAAAATTTCCATAGACTCAATCCTTATATCAAACATTTTGACATAAGGAAAGAACCATTGAATAATATATTTAACATTGAACTCGCGTTGTTTTTCATTCAAACACACACACACACACACACACACACACACACACACACACACACACACACACACACACACATATATATATATATATATATATATATATATATATATATATATATATATATATTAAAATAATTGGAAAGAGCAATGAGATTTATAATTATAGTCCTAAGCATTTATTTTTTATAAATAAAAAAAAAACAGTGATCGATACAACAGTAGAGCAAAATATTATAATTATTTTTTTAAATATATAATCGCAACACCGAAAATAGCATGTTTCAAAACTGAAACTTTAAATTAAAATCAATTATACAAATCAAACCTAAAATACAAAGGTCCGTCCTATTATCAAGTGATACTAAGAATAACTTTTAGATGCACCGGGTATAGCAGCAAAATTGTCCAAATCGTGTAACAGCCTAATTGTTCATCCCATAATATGTTTAATATCTAAAAAACACTTAAGTGATTGACTTTCTTTTTTTTTATACATATTCAGATAAGACTTTTATTTATCTTGCTACCATATGTCGAAAGAATCACTAAAAAACCCTTTGAGTTTTTTCAGCTAGGAAGAGAGGTTAAAATGGTTTTATGTCAGCCCCACAACGACTTCGCAAATGCGCAATCGTGAGACGAAAACTATTATTCAGACCTTCAGTAATGGTACCAATATTCATATTCTGGCTTCCATCTTCAAAGTCAATTCAGTAACTATCAAGAGAACGGGTAATAAGTTTTTAAAAGGGGAAATAGTAGAAAAATAAAACTGGATCATGAGGACAGAAGAGAAAGAGGGATCATCTTTTCAACTTAGAGCCAAAAGAGATCAATTAGAAAAGATCAAACTCAATCCGTAAGTCGTTTCGCGCGTGAGAAAGGAATTTCAGTTATGGCAGTCCAAATCGCAGTGGAAAAAGAACTTGAAAATGAAATCGTACTTGAAACCTGTGAGGCAGGCACCTTGTTACTCCAGGACAAAAAGTTAGACGGTTAGAGAGGGCGAAAATCATCTTGCATAATTTAAATTTTAGAGTAATACTATATTAGCTGTTAGGTATCATCATATTACATGTGAAATGGTGAGATTTAGCCGTAAGTTTTTTGCTAAAAGTTTCTTCCATCAACTCGGCTGTTGCTAATTTCAAGATGATTAACTTACTGCATGTTTATGATCTCATTTCGTTTTACCCTGACTGAAGTTGACCGATTATATTAAATCAATAGTTAAGTTTGTTAATTTATCTCCTAGTAGAGCTAAATACATTCTTATTGTTTAGAATCCAACAACGTTATAAATATCTCGGAAAATTCCATTAAGATATCTTTAATCATATCTAAAATACAACGGTTCAAAGCATAATCTAACAATTGGATAATTTTGCTTTTACACGATTTGGAGAATTTTGCTGTAATACTCAGCATATTATCCAACCCATCTGGTGATCACTAATTCAATTAATTTCCAGACAGCCTCTGTCTCAATAAGCTACGGAGAATCAACCAGCTCGTACATAGAAAGGTTCGTTAGGAATTCTGCTAAGATCCTCATCTAATGTAGAAGTCATTTTCTTTTTTAATTCCTCATTTACAAGGCCCAGGGGTATTAAAGTTGAGGCTTATGTTAAGGGGTATTTTATAGGGACTGTAGAGGAAGATAATAGTTTACTCTAGTTTTGAAAAGGTTAAGATTGTAATGATCATGGAAACTGTTCGAGTGTAGCTTACTCTTTACTGATGCAATACGAAGGAAATATGGGTGGTACAATGTAAGTGAAGTTTAGACCAAGAAGAACCAACGAATGTAGTTTGTCCGATCCCTTTCCATGCAAGTAGAAATAGAGCTGTATGAGACACGCCACACCCCGCCTGTGAGAGAGATACTGCAGGTAAAATAATTTGTCAACCACAATTACTCAGTGGAGTTTTGGAACTCTATCAAGATTGGAAAGTGAGAACTCGGCAGCTCCCGCCCAAATTTGACAGTAATATTCCATATTTCACCCAAAGGTTCGTGCTATCGTTTCCAGAAACCGATCAGGGTTACAAAGGGATGTATTCACATCTTTTGAGCGAGAAGACAGCGGGCCATAAGCATCACGCAAAGGGCTGTACAAGATCTATCAACCACTCATGTTTGGTGAAGTCTATATTTCTTCAGCTGTGTCATACCGTAATTTATCCTATGTTTGACTTTCTTCGCATTATTTATCTGATCATTTTACTTCTCGTCTTCGCATTATTTCTTGACTCTTCAATCTTTGAATTATTATCATCAAACACATGTTAGCGTTTTTTGTCCACCATAACTGGAACCTCACGACTTATGCGAGTTACATATTTTCTAAAATCGGGATGGAGTTTATCAGTCAGCCTTATCCATGCGATCTTTTGGGTACTTCGATGTCATGTAATAGTTAACAAGCTTGTCACGCAAGATAAATTACTGAATACTGATTTCAAGTCTCAGTGGCTGTCCCATACTTTCGGACTTGTGCTGTATCTAAGTTACACTCAGAAAACCAACTTCTAAATTATTTCTAAAGAGGATACATTGAGTACCATGGGAATGAGTAAATTTAAGAATAACAGTCTAATATGCAGCCAACTACTGACCTCATCTAAGGTTTTTTTCTTAACACCTGATCACCTGTTGTCTGGATTTCTGGGATGAGGAGTTATTATTATTTACACTATTTATATTCGGACTATTATCCTCATCTTTGTTGTTTTTATCACCTGATTGCCTTCGGTCTGGATTTCTGGGATGAGGAGTTATCATTATTTACACTATTTATATTCGGACCATTATCCTCATCTTTGTTGTTTTTATCACCTGATTGCCTTCTGTCTGAATTTCTGGGATGAGGAGTTATCATTATTTACATTATTTTATATTCGGACTATTATCCTCATCTTTGTTGTTCTCATCCCCAGATTGCCTTCTGTCTGAATTTCTGGGATGAGGAGTTATCATTATTTACACTATTTATATTCGGGCTAGTATCCTCATCTTTCTTGTTCTTATCACCTGATTGGAATTTTTTGACATTATTCTTTTAAAGAAAAAATTAAAGAAACTCAGTATTCTTAATGTCACGTCCAAGAGCCTTGAGTTGCTTTCCACACGCAATCACACACAGACACACCAAGACAAACGCACACACATATATATATATATATTTAACATGTTTACCCATGTTTCATTTAATAATATAGACATTATGTAGATTTATCTTTATAATTATCCTTTCTGCTTCTCTAATTATCGTCTTTATGTTAAATTGAAATTAATCAAGGCAGGCGCCGTAGTTTTTGTTAACCCAAGTCTTTTTGATCTCCTCCGAGATTATCTTGAGGGGTGAATTGCGAAGACAATCATTATGTAACTGCGGTCGTTGTATGGACGCATTCTTCTATAATTATTTTAAAATGAACCCTTGTAGATATGGTGTTTCCTTTTTGTAAACAAACGCCCACAATATAAAGGAGCTGAACAAAATAATGTGTTGAATAGGTTTCTATCAGCATTTTGTTTTTGTTAAATTGCCGAAATCTACTATTACTTTTTGAATAACTACATACACACACAATATATATATATATATATATATATATATATATATATAAAATACTGTAAATACCTAGCAATCAGCGAAGAAAATGGAATACAGCAATACCCAAATGAATGAGAAAGTGACAAAAGAATACTACAGGCGTGTGCGTTTGGTATTAAATACCAAGTTAAATTTACATAACTGAATATCAGCTATGAATACTTTGGCGTTTGATGTGGTACAATGCAGTTTCAATATCGTTACCTGTATCATAGCTGATATTAAGCGAATGCATGTCAAAATGAGAAAGCTTGTCACTTGCCGACGCAAGCATCATCCTAACGCTGGTCGTCTGTATCCGCGTCGAGATCCGATGGAGGCAAAGGATTAGCTAAAAAAAGAACTGCCCTACAAACAGACAAAAACGGTCTTTAAGATACCTGGAGGATCTTTGTCAAATAACATGAAAGAAATAAGAAACTTTATTCCGTAATAAAGGAAGACAAAAAAATCACAAGGGAATTTCAAATGGATGAAGAAGTGCAAGCAAACCATAATACATCTGCAAAGGCAACAAAACTTAAAAAGAAAACAAAAGCAAATGCAATAAACCAACTATAGAAACGATGGCAAGATAAATCCCTTCATGGTCAACAGTCTGACGAAACATACTGATGTAGACAAACCCCGTACCCCTTCAGTAGATACGTAGTCTTGGATTAAAAGTTTTAATCTTGCTACACAGGACCAATTCTTGATACCTTGAAATTACCAAGCGCATATACTGAAACATTGTGTTAACCAAAAATGCAGATTCTGTGATAAATATCCAGAAACAATTGACCATATTGTATCAGGTTGCACGGTGTTCGTACCAGCAGAATACAAAACTCGGAATGATCGAATGGGTCATATCTGCACTAAATAATATGCAAATTTTACAGGAAGGAAACTAAGCAACTGGTCTGAACATCACTCAGACCCGGTGAGAGAAATAGGATCTGTAACAATTTTATAGGCCTTTGCAATACACACAGAACAATCAAAGCTAATCGCCCAGACATCACAAACAGAATGGGCTTTCTTATTGGCATGATAGTATCTGCAGATTGAAATGTATTTTTGAATGTCGTCAAAAAAATTATCACAATAAAAGGATCTGGAAATGGAAATCTGAAAATAGTGGCACATGAGAACCTCAATTATTCTTGTTGTATATGAAGGCCTCGAATTTATTGGAAAAGATTCCAATAGACGCATTGGAATGATTTCTGGTATTCCATAAAATTGTACTCACAAGTACACCTCATATATTTCGAATAGCTTTATCTGTGTAAAATGTGTGTTATAATGAGCAGTGGTAAATGATATGAAGCCATTTCTGATCTTATGTCTCCGGAAAGAAATGTGTATAAAACGAAAACAAAAATCAAAAATAATACCGTAATTTCTCGAAAATAATACGCACACTTAAATAATAAGCACCCCAACAAACGATTCAAAAATTAAGAAATATGTCTATCCCTATGTATAATACGCATCTATAAATTTTGTACAAAACAAAATAATAACAATTACGAAGACATTTTTGTCGAAGTTGACATTAAGAATAAAATCGTAACTGATCGGCTAAAATAATGTTGAAAATTACCATTTATTTTAGCGCCAAAATGTCGTCAAAACGTGCGCATTATAGTACAAATTTTAACCAAAAAGTAATAGAATTAGCAGAAAGAATAGGAAACAGAGCTGCAGTTAGAGAATATGAGTTGAATGAGGCTAACATAGGTTTATGGAGAAAGAATAAAAATTAACTAAAAAAGTGTAAATCAAGTGTCAAAGCTCTAGGTAGAGGAAGAAAATCTCAATATCCAGATAAGTTTACTTGAATTTGTGAAAGAAACACAATCAAGTGGATGTTCCATAAGTTCTTCGAAATTGGTATTTTTACAGATTTTTCATTTTTTCACCATATAAAAAATGCCGTTACTTATAAACATAAATTTATTGACAAAAATGTTACAATCGTTATTGATTGATCTAAAATGAAAATTAGGATAATGTATTTCGTATTTTAGAACAACAATTACGTCATTTATTATTATAAATCAATAACGAAAAAATATTTTTGCTTAAACCTATTTATAATACGCAACCCTACTATCACCTGTAATTTACAGTAAAAATACGTATTATTTTCGACAAATTATGGTAATAACTGGCTACTGTCACCACAATTGTACTTTCAACATCAAAACAGGGTTTTTCCATACATTTATTTGTCAATATATTGAGTATTCCACTTCACATAGCATGGGAAATAGAAGAGATATTTTCATATGATTTCCCATGTGTATTTGCGGTGAATTGAATATAACGAAACTGAACTGAAAGCGAACTGAGCCCGCTATACATTACACCATCCGCACATCCTTCAATGTCATAGCCTGGCATCTAGAAGTTATTTAAAAATAGATAAAACGATCAGGAAATACCCTCGCCACGTATAACACGCAACATTGATTTTGGGAATTAATTTCCTTGAGTTATATAGTCCTTCCTTCCCTCCTTCTTTGCTACAACTATATCACTGTTATATTAATGATTGTAGTGAGTCTTGGAAAGTGGAGAAGCCCAAAATATCCATATACTTTTCTTTCTCTCTTTCTCCCCCCCACTCTCTCTCTCACACACACTCATCAGTCGATCACTTTAATAAATAAGCAGTTTCTAATGAAATGCTACATAGAAATATGGTTAAATAATTCCCTTGTTTTACCTGGGAATTTATCTCTTTGCGTTATATTAGTCCTTCCTTCCGTCATATTAAGATGTTACTATATAAGAATTTGTTTCAGAGTTTGTCTAGGGGCCTATAATGTCTTTATGGTTTATTTAATGTGGAAAGTTAATTTTCTTGGGAACATTAGTACTTTTTTATAAAATGTATTGCTGTTTTTTTTTGTTTTTTTTTTCCAAAATCTTATTGCTGGTAATTTTTTTTTACAAAATTGTATTGCTGTAATTTTTTTTCTTTTAACAATAATGTATTATTGGAAATATTTTTCTTGCAACAACGTATTGCTGGAATTTTTATGCATTGCTGAATATCTGTTTTCATGTATTACAGGTAATACGTTTTTTATGTATTGCTGATAATATATGTCATGTATTATTGATAATATGTATTTTTATGTATTGCTGGTTATATTAGGTTGGTGCAAAAATAATGACGTAATAATGTCATTTTTTGACGTATTTTTAAGGTCAAAAAACGACATTATTACGTCATTATTTTTGCACCAATCTAATACGTCTGTTTATGTTTTTCTGGAAATCTTTCTTGTACTGCTGTTAATATGTTGTCATACATTTCTTGCAATATATTTTTAGATATTATTGGGAAATGCATTTTCAAGTATTGCTGGTAAAATGTTTTTTCCTGTATTGCTGGTAATATTTTTTGCTTGTCATATGTTTTTATATATTGCTGGTAATACGTTTTTACGTGTATTGCTGGCGATACATTGTTATGTAATGTTGACAATCTGTTTTTATGTATTGCTGGTAATAAAATTTTCAAGTATTGCTGGTAATATGTTTTACATGTATTTCTGGTAATATTTTTGCATTGCTTATCACACGGTTTCATGTATATCTGATAAAAAGGTTTTTATGTATTACTGGCAAAATGTTTTTATGTATTGCTGATAATATTTTTATGTATTGCTAGTAATCAGTATTTATGTATTGCTGGTGTTATGTTTTTATAAATTGTTGGTAATACATTTTCTATGTGTTGCTGGTAATATGTTTTATGTAATGCTAGTAATCCTTTTTATGTACTGCTGGTAATATGTTTTTAAAGCATTCGTGGCAATATGTTTCTTTATTTTTTAGATGTATTGCTGTTACATTTATTTACTCTGAAAATGTATTACTCGGAATTTTTCTATAAATATAGATTTTGAGACTTTAATAGAGTCATGACATCTGTTCGGGGTTTAATAACTAGGACCCTAATTGGTGTTACTACCCCGGGTCAAGATGGACCTGGAAACAACAGCAATTAAGAAGGGGCCCACGTTCCTCAAAATATGTGTTTTATCGTCATACCCAGAACAGTGTTAAATCACGGATATACTAATGCCTACAGTGGAACTTGGAAACTGGAGAAGAACAAAACATTTCCTTTCACTTTCCAAGCACATCACTACATTCAATATGTACAATAACTTTCTAAAATAAAAAATAACACCTATTACCTCATGTTTCAGGTAAATAATTTTGCAAATTTGATTATATTAACCAGCAAACCAGTATAACTGGAAAATTTAATTATATTTAATAAATTGGATGTATATTTTATCGTAAGTAGACACAGTAAGTAATCCTACTGAAGGTATTGAAGGAAAGCGTGAAGAAAAGACTAAATGTCAACAATAAGAAGATAGAATTAATGCAAATTACAAAATGGGAATACCAAAAGCAAACACTTACAATTTATTATATCTGGAAATTGTTTTAACAGAGGACAAAAAGTGCAGCAGTGAAATCCAATGAGAAAGACGAACGATGCATTTCAAAAGCTAATCAAAATATTAAGAAACAGAAAGGTTTTAAAAAAAAATACAAAGAAAAGAGTACTGGACTGTTATGTAATATTAGTCCTCCTATATGACAGTGAATGCTGGACAATTTCTGCACTGAAGAAAATGAGACTTGAAGCAACAGAAATATGTGTCACCAGAAAGTTGTTGAGAATACCCTGCACTGGAAGTATGAACAATGCTGAAGTTTCAGGGAAATTGAAAACAAAAAGGAGACGTAAACTTAATATCGGGAATAGTTGATATTTCTAGGGCACATTATGAGGAAAGATTGTTTGGAAAATTTGAGACTCACAGGACAGAGGAAAATAACACATAAGCAGATAATGAGTTTCAGCAAATGGAAGGAAGTGCTAGGTTTAAGATAGATAAGAAAAAGACAAAATTTATTAAGAATTACAAAAATAAGAAATTGTGGAATGAAAAAGCCAACGTCTGAAGGGAGACAGTATATAGAAAAATTAGATATCTTTCCGAGTCGTATTTGGAAGGATATTCGTTTTTTGTTTTTTCTTAGATTTCCTTAGATTTTTATGATCCAGTGTTAAATTCCTACGGAAACTAGGGGATAAATGAGAATATGGTAAGAAAGTAGTGAGAGAATATGGTAAGCATTCACAGACATCTAAAAGATGTATACAGGCAGATTATGTTGCCTAAGACATGATTATCAATTATAAGCATGAAACAAATTGCTCAACCATGCTGACTGAAAGAAAAATAATGATATGGTAAAGAAGAAGTGGTGGTGGTGTTTTGGGATTGTACAATGATTTGAACTGAAATACCAAAGAAGAAGAAGAAGAAGGTGGAAACGGAGGAAGATTTTTGTTGATATATTGGAACAATAATAAACTCAAGATTATATTTTCAGGAAAAAATCTGATTAGGAATGATCTCAAAAGATGTAAAAAGAAAAAAAATGGCAATGAAAGCAACAAAAATATCGTGTACTAAAAAAATGTTTGGCTTTAAAAAGCTTACCGCGTTTGTGTCACGCGTTTGAAGAATCTTGATGCGACGGGGGAAATCCTAAACGCAGGTGTCCGTATCAATAGGCGGAATCACAAGGTCATGGAGAGGAAAAGAAATGCGAGGGGAAAGAGATGTATACATAGAAGCAGGAAGAAGAAGAAGAAGAAGAAGAAGAAGAAGAAGAAGAAGAAGAAGGAAGAGGAGGAGGAGGAAGAAGAAGAAGGAGGAGGAGGAGAAGAAGAAAGGGAATAAAATTCTAGTAGCATTAAAAAAGTCGAATATAAAAGAGCGATAAAGAACATAATGAAATAAAAACAATGTGAAAGCCAAGAAGAAGCAAAGCAAAAATTAAATGTAAGCAAATATTAATTATAAGAAAACTCCCAAGGAGTCGAAACCAGCAAGCAATGTGAACAGACACACGCAGTAGTAGTAGTAGTAGTAGTAGTATTAGCAGTATTAACAACAAAAGTAATTTAGTAGTCGTAGTAGTAATTAAAGAAGAAGAAGAAGAAGAAGAAGAAGAAGAAGAAAGCAAATGAAAATTATAGGCTTATCCCCAAGTGGAGAAATCTGAAAACGAGTAAAGGATTTTAAAAATAAAAAGTGTAATGTACTATTTATCCTACGAATACCACTTCTTCTTCTTCTTCTTCTTCTTCTTCTTCTTCTTCTTCTTCTTCTATTACAACTACTACTACTTTTACTAATAATGATACTAATAATAATAATGAGAAAAGAAGCGGGAAGGCAAAAGCACTGTGGCAAAGCAAAAGATGAAAAATAAATTTCCATATAAATAACCACCAAATATATTTTCCTTTTCTACTACTACCACTGCTACTAATACTACTAATAGTATTACTACTACTACTACCGCTACTACTACTACTAATAATAATAATGATGCAACTAATAAGAAGTAGAAAGAGAAGAAGAAGAAGAAGAAGAAGAAGAAGAAGAAATGTAGAAGGAGAAGAAAAAATGTGGAAAGAGAATAAAAAAAAAAAAAAGGAGAAAAATTAAGAAAATCAAACTGGAGGTAAACAAGGAGAAGGTGGTCGGCGGTGGTAGGAAGAGGAAAGATCAACTCTGATAGGCGAGGCAAAAGTGACAAAGCGGAATGATGACTAAAATAAAAAGACTATTAATGCATGTAGGATAAAAAATAGTCATGAAAGAATAATCCTGCGAGGAAGAAGAGATAAGACGGGAATAAGTGTCGAGTCATCGGTGGGTGAAGAACGAGAGAGAATGAGAGAGAAAGGAGTCGGAGAAGAAAGAAAGAAAATAATGCCAGTAGAGTAAAATTGGAAATATGAAGGAGAAAATAGTGAAGTAAAAGAAGGAGGTGGAGTAGGAGAAAAGAAGAAGAAAAAAAAAGTTGAGGGAGAATGAGGAGAAAACAATGGGTATGTGGAAGAGAAGGAGGTGAAAAAGCAGGATGAGGAGTAAAAAAGATTGTCGAAGGTTGGAGAAGAAGAAGAAGAAGAAGAAGAAGAAGAAGAAGAAGAAGAAGAAGAAGAAGAAGAAGAAGAAGAGGGAGCAGATGGAATAAAAAGGAGGATAAAAAAGAAGGAGAGGTGGAAAAGAAGAATTAGTCGGGAGAAGAGGAAGAGGGGCAAAAAGAAAAACGGAAAAGAATTCTGAAGTATAAGAAAGAGGAGCGAAGAAGAAGAAGAAGAAGAAGAAGAAGAAGAAGAAGAAGAAGAAGAAATAATAATAATAAGAAAGGTAGAAACAGAGGGTCTGTAAAAAAAAGAAATTATGATGAAAGAAAAAAAGTATAAAAATTAAAAAGATTCAAACGTAAAAATGATAAATCAACAGGTGTGTTTTACGTTGCTATTATTTGAAAGTAGTTTCGAGTTTCCTTGTGACTTCTTCAGCAATTGTACCGAACACAAAACAAGTGCAGCAATAAGCGTTACGAATGAAAGAAATGAAATGAGAAAATCCAAGAATAAAAACTGAAAATGGAAAGAAGTTAAAATATTATTTTCGAAAATTATAAAAGTAGGACACCCCCGCAAATAATTCAAGAAAGAAAAGAAAAAATGAAAGTAAACTTAAAAGTAAAAAGTAGGAAAACAAAAATTGCAATGAAAAATGTAAGTAAGAATTTACATAAAAAAGAGCTTAATAATAATAATAATAATAATAATAATATTAATAATGAAATCCCGAAAATTGTGGCACATGGGAACATCAACAATCCCTGTTGTAGTTGGAGCCCTAGGGCTGGTTGGAAAAGACTGCAGTAGACTAATTGAAGGGATTCCTGGAAGTCCATGCCTCAAGGAGATACAAAAAATTGTTCCGACAAGTACAACCCACTCTTTACGAAGGGCTTTATCTATGTAATTTTTTTTTTTTTTTTTTTTTTTTTTGTCAGTGGAAAGTGTCATGTTGCCATTTCTAACCTTAGGTCCCTGGACGGGACCCGGAAAGAAATGTGTACACGCCAGAAATCAAAGAAAATAATAATAATAATAATAATAATAATAATAATAATAATAAATCAGTAGCTACGTAGTACAGGGTTAAAATACGAAACTGAAAGTTTTATCCTTACTGCACAGGACCAATACGTGTTAACTAGAAATTATCAAGCACACATACAAAATAAAATATTGCGTTAGCCCAAAATGCAGATTCTGTGATAAATATCCATAAACAATTGATCATCTTGCATCAAGTTGTACAATAGTGTCACCCATTGAATATAAAAACAGAGTGGGCCAATATCTGCACTGGAAAATCTGCAACTTCTAAGGGAAGGAAACTGAAAGATATTGGTATGAACGCCACTCAGACGGAGATAGGGCATGATACAATTTTACGGGAATACACACAGACGGAAGAATTAAAACTAATCACCCAGACATTGTTATTAGAGACCGCAAACAAACAAAAAATACCTCCTTATTGATATGGCAGTCCCTGCAGCCTGCAATGTATCTTTGAAGATCAGCAAAAAGCTATCAAAATAAAGGGCCTTGAAATCGAAATCACAAAAGTGTGGCACATTTGAAAATCAACAATCCCTGTTGTAGTTGGAGCCCTTGGATTGGTTGCAAAAGATTCCAGTAGATAAATTCAAGGGATTCCTGGAGGCCCATGCCTTAAAGAAATGCAAAAAATTTTCTCACGAGTACAGCCCATAAATTACGAAGCACATTATCTATGTAAAATATATCTGTGTGTATGTTGATTTTTTTTTTTTTTTTTTTCATCAGTTAGAAACGGGTTGTTGGGTGAAAATAATTTAGTCCCCACGAGGACGCGAAAATGCTTTTGAAATATACCGTAATTCCCCATGTATAATACACGTTTTTTTTTTTTTCTAGAAAATAATAAGCAAAATCAGGGGTGCCTATTATGCACAGATTCAAAAAGTCTTTAAAAACTTGCCGTGAAACAAAAGATTTATCATAAAACTAAATTAGAATAATATTATTCTATGTTCAAAACCATTTTTAAATAAGAGTAGGAAACGCTGACCATAATGAAATTGAAGAGGTAAAATGTGTAGGGTTTGATTACCAAACAAGGGGCACGTATTATGCGTGAGCAAAATCATTTTCGCACACTTTCAGCACAATTTTAGGGGTGCGTATTATGGATGAAGGCGTATTGAAGAGGTACAATGTGTAGGGTTTCATTAACAAACAAGGGGTCCGTATTATGCATGATTAGAAGCATTTTTCCACATTTTCAGTTTTAAGGGTGCGTATTATGGATGAAGGCGTATTACACATTAGGAATTATTATATATGGAGACAGGAACGTGTATATTGAGAAACTGCTTCCGTATCTGAGAGCAATTCTCTATTTGTTTTAATAATTTCACCTCAAGCAAGGCAATAAAGCCACTAATACGAAAGAAGTTATTGAGTGTTAGAGAATATGAAGAACAAAAACACGATTACTGAGGAGCGAGGACAATAACAGAATAAGAATAAAGAAGCGATAAAAGAAGCTGTTAGCATAGAACTTACGGTTCAATTCAGTCTTTCAATAATTCAATTTTCACTGTCTATATTTCTGACATGAGGCATTATGTACATTATTTACATTATTCAGACTATTGTCCTCATTTTTGTCACCATATTTATTACAAAGTTTCAGCCCTTGTACGCTCCAGCCTTCTTCAGGTGGTTGAAATGTCGAACTGAACCCTTTGTTTCGCTCACTGGGATAGACTGCTCTCGTTCCCCGTGCCATGTTTAATGGATGTCAGTTATCAGTTATCCCCTGTTAATTCCCCTCTCCAAGTTCTCCATTGCCTTAACCGGGTATTGAACACAAACTCTTTGGGTACTGTCACTGGATCTAACTAACGCCTTTATCCACTGTGCCACGTGATGACTGACATCCATTAAAGATGGAACGTGGAACTAGAACAGTCTACCACAGTGAACGAAATCAAGGGTTCAGTTCGACATTGCAATCACTTGATGAAGGCCGGGGCGTACAACGGCCGAAACGTTGTAATAAATATGGCGACAATGATGAGGACAATAGTCCGAATAATGTAAATAATGTTAATTTTTACTATTCAACTGTAAAATGATGAGACCTTGCCGGCAATCTAGTACTGCGCTCAAATTCCTAATGTTTAGTTTCCACAGTGGAAAGGAAAGGATTTATAGAAAAGTCACAGGGAAGCTAAGTTACGGCGATAGGAAAGTGATTGAACCCTAGATGCCAGGTCAGCACTAAAAACATAGCAGATTCTTCTTTGGATTTCATCAAGAATCTCTAAATATATAGCAGGAGCACCAGACTAAATGTGGCAGCAATATTCAAAGCAAGGACATATGATAGACTTCTAAAGATGTAACATAGATTCTAGCGATTTGGTTCTTTAAAGATTGTGTGACAGCGGCAGGAATCAGTCGCTGACTGGGACGCTACAGATAACCGACCATTTTTCCGGCATCTTTAATGTTGGATAATATTTACGTGGCACTGAAATAACCATTGCTAATAATTGTTCTACAGAAAGCATTACAAATGCAAAATAAACTTGTTGTTATTGGTCACCAATTATGGCAAGTGTTACTGAAAAATCAGGACAATTAGCGTAAATGACCTTCTAATGATTTTACTTTAGAAATAATTCATAATTTTTTTCCAAGCTTTGCGACGACACGGCTGCGAGAAAGGTGCTGTACGGGTGAAGATAATTCGTCACCCATATTGACGAGGATTCTTTATCGTAAATGGAAAGCGAAGACATATATGACAGCGCAACTACAGTAAATACGCGTTTATAATCACAGATTATTTGCTGAATTTTAAGCAGTCAGGTATCTTTCCTCGTGAATGCCACATTGGGCATATCTGTTGAGGAGCAAGAGAGAATGGAAGTTTCATAGTCTAGCGTTGAGTGGGTTGGTTTATTTTTTTAAGTTTTAAGGATGAATCAGGTAATGTGATTAGGGAATCACATCTAGATATTTATGAATAAACTTAATCGGAGATGGTTTGAGCGAGTTGTGTTACACGATTTGAGTGTATTTCTAACTGGTACGGGTCGGCAAGTTTTTCACTGCTTTTATGGAAACCTTTTTTTATCCTATCTTGCAAATTTGGCTCTGATATATATATTTCAATTTTACACTAATGCCTCTTATTTCCTGGAGTCATAATCTGCATACTGATCTTGATATATATGTAACCTAGCATCATTTTGTTGTCGTAGTGATCATTCAATAATAATAATAAAAAGAAGAAGAAAAAAGAAAAAAAAAAGGAAAAATATCAATAAATAAAATATATATTGAATTAAAAGTTCAGTACAATACATTGTCCTTCGTATAGAGCCGGAAGCGCTTCCCATGATGAATACAAGCCTATTATGAGAATTTGAAAACTGGTAGTCGAAGTGTCGCCATTGCGCAATCGGCGAATACAGTATGCCCATTTGGTCTGATTATTTATATTGGTTATAGAACTCAGTGTTCCTTTCCATTTAAACTATATTAAACGGGCAGAAAAGACGCTTAAAATATATGACACGAACACAGCAATACAAAGTTAAGAAGCTGGTTAAGATAAAGCAGTATAACATTTCTAATAATTATATTACAAACAGGCACACGCCTCACCTACATATTATCTATCTATCTATCTATCTATCTATCTATCTATCTATCTATCTATCTATTCTTCAAAGAATTACTATTTTCCCAAGCAATGATACATGCTTAAAAATGTTCCAAAATTGAAGGCAAAAGTTTGAATCCTTATTCAAAATATACAACAGAGAAATTAATCTCAAAGTAATAGAAATACCAAGATGCATAAGAAAAATCATAAACGTCACTTACACACTTACTTTATTATTAGGCATTGAATTGTGTCACATAGTGTCCTCCATAATTTGCCAGACTTTTCAGCTAACCTGATTGACATTTATGAGCGATCTGAAAAATAAAAATGTTGAATAGTCAATAACATTTTGGCTCTTGTATATAAATAGATGTAACAAAATAAGTATCCTTACATTTGCGTTGATAGGTTTCCATAGAAGACGAAACATGTCGTCTAATTTTTCCTTTTGTCTTTATTCATATATGTATATATATATATATATATATATATATATATGTGTGTGTGTGTGTGTGTGTGTGTGTGTGTGTGTGTGTGTGTGTTTCTTTTCTGGATATAATTATTTACCAACTGCCCCACGCAGCAAGATGTGGCAGAAGGCCGAGTTTAATGTGGGGTATCCGAGCTCGTAGTCTCGGGCAAAAATGCCTATAGACCACGTAAAAACGGAGTCAGTTTCCCGAGACGAAACTCTGCACTTCGGCAGAGCCTCATCTGTGGATACCCTCTGACATATAACTTTATAGTGTCTAAAACTTTCTAAAAATGTTCTTTATATCCGAACACTTTCAGCTATTCGCTTCGAAATCTAACAAGGATATTTTTTTTTATTTGTTTCTTAATATGTGCATTAACATATATCTATACTGATAGGAATGTTTTTTTTTGTCTTCTCCGAACACGGTCAAGCACATTGTGCTAATAAAAAAAAAAATCCCATCACTATAGATACTCATATATAAAAATCTGCATCTTCCCCAAAAATACAAAAAAAAAAAAAAATCCTTGATAAATTGTAATAGACTAATAGTATAGACGAAAGCGATCGGAAATATACAATATTTGAAATGATATACACAGACAGAGCATAAATTCTGAAACCCTTTTTCTTTTTTAATCATTACACCCAAAGCAAAGAGGGAATTCGACGAGTACGCAGTGTTGGTGGGGGGGGGAGGACAGAGTGAAAATGGGAGAAAACATTAGGTATAGAAGGTATTGAGGAAAGGTTAAAAGATGAACGGAATTCAAGAGGCTAGAAGATGAAGACTGACGCTGCATTTAAAATGTCGAAGATTGCAGTTATCCGGTAAGCAAGTAAAAGGAAGGGAGTTCCACAGAAAAGAAATTGTTCAAGTATTAGTGGCGGTTGCATTCCGTGCCATTATACATTACACCACCTGCACATCCAAACTTACATCAACTTGTATTCCCAAACTCACACCCATCAAGCTACTGACCAGGCTTGTTTCAGCATGATGCGGCCGTAAGCGTCAGATAAATAAATTTTGCAAATAATTCTATTGATTTACATAAGAAATTTCATCACTGCTACTTCCAAAGGGAAACATGAAAATCAAGTAGAATTTTAATGAACACAGATTTTTTTAATCATTTCACCCCAAGCAAGGCAGGAATGCCACTACTAAAGAGTCGTTTAAAGAGAGTGAAAGTGAGAGAAAAGATTAGGTATGGGGGGTATTGAGAAAAGGATAAAAGTTTAATGGGATTCAAGAAGACAGAAGATAGTGATTTATATTGCATCTAAATTTTAGAAAATTTTAGTTATCAGGAAAGCAATTAAACGGAAGGGAGTTCCACAGAAAAGATATTGTTCAAGTATTAGTGGCGGTTGCATTCGGAGCCATTATCCATTATATCACTTGCACATTCAAGCTTACATCACTTTGTATTCCCAAGCTGTCACCCATCAAGGTACTGACCAAGCTTGACGTTGCTTAGCTTTGTTGATGATACAGGAACTGTTGTTTTAGCCTGACGCGGCCGTAAGTGTCAGATAAATAAATGTTGCAAATAATTCTATTGATTTACATAAGAAATTTCATCGTTGTTACTTCCAAAGGGAAACATGAAAATCAAGTGGAATTTTAATGAACACAGATTTTTTTAATCATTTCACCCCAAGCAAGGCAGAAATGCCATTACTACACAAGGGTTTACAGAGAGGAAAATTGAGAGGAAAGACTGCGTATAGGGGGAGTGATGAAAAGAATAAACATTGAACAGGATTCAAGAAGATAGAAGATGGCGATTGACATTTATTTTTTTAAAGATTGTAGTTATCAGGGAAGCAAGTAAACGGAGGTGAGTTCCACTGTCGGTAAGTGCGAGAAAAGAAATTATTGGAGTAGATGTGGCGGTTACATTTAATATTTTTAACAGTAAAAGGAAGCGACATTGATGTCAATCTAGTAGCACGCTTAAATTCGTGGAGTCGGAGAACCGTGTGGAGTGGGGAAGAGACATTTTCATCTTAGTAAATTGTTTTGCATTTTAATTAGAGAAGCATTTCTTAAATCAAAATTGTAATCAATCTCGTTATGGTGAGCAATTAATGCATAATTTGCGTATTCGCTAGATTAACCAGAGAAAATTTGCGTCCAGGTATTTACAGCGTTTCAGTTTCCTTGGCAAATTTATTATAACAATGTCAGATATTTCATTAAAAAAATTGATGGAAGCATAAACGCGTATTAAACGAATCTAATTGCATTTGGTTAGATTATATGCCCAATATAATATATATATATATATATATATATATATATATATATATATATATATATAATTATTTATTTAAAATATGATTCCAACTCGCGACATAAGAGGTCTAATGTTTCAAAACAAGAGCCGAAAACTTCAATATAATTATTTGAATTAAATTGAATTAAAGTAAACTCTGTTCCATCTTCAAGCGAAATTTGTTTGGAAATAACGTATTTCTGAAATTTACGTGTTTTAATAATTGAAATTAAAATTTCCATGGTAACAGCTAGGGCGAATTGTTTAAATTGGGTGGGCGTGTGTTAGGTGTTAATAATAAGTATCAGTATAGAGATTTCATAGATGTCAAGTCAGGGTAATGGGGGTGTATAAATTTGAAACGGAAGATGTTTTAGCCTAGTCTGGTTTACGTGTCTATGGAGATTTTATTAATTTTTTTTTATTTTATTTCTTTATGAAAGGGATCTGCATATATATATATATATATATATATATATATATATATATATATATATATATATATATATATATACTTATTATTAACACCCAACACACGCTGATTTCAATTATTAAAACACGTAAATACGTTATTCCAGAAAAAAAAATTTGTTTGAAGATGGAACAGAGCTTACTTTAACTCAATTTAATTCAAATAATTATATTGAAGTTTTCGGCTCTTGTTTTGAAATATGAAACTTCTTATATCGCGAGTTGGAATCATATTTTTAAATAAATAATTATATTTATGCTCTACTTTTGTATCGAGCACTATTTTTTAAAAATAATAACTAAAATACTAAGGAACTTTAGATTATTTACCTAACCAGTTCTTTCCTATTTTCCATGTATTCACACACACACACACACACATATATATATATATATATATATATATATATATATATATATATTGTTAAATATAACAGGCATCCAATATCTATTATGTTTGATCATGAGGCGTTCAAAATCCCGTGTAGTTGCATTAATTTCAGGAGAAAATAAAGAAAATAAATGTCCAACATTTGGGTATTTTTAGTATGCTTTTCCTCGATCTAAGCTTTCGACTCATATGAACCATCTTCAGAGCGGTTATGCAGACATTTAAACAAAGAAATACACCATCAAAGATGATATCCTGTTATGCTACATAGAAGATTGCTATGCGATGATAACGGCCGCGTAATAGCAGACGCAGGTCGGATAAATCATCTTTGATTATGAATATCTTTGTTTAAATATACATATAAGCGCTCTGAAGATGGCTCATGTGTGCCGAAAGCCAAGATCAATAGCATAATAAAAAAACCCATCAAAATGTTGGACAATTATTGTCTTTATTTTCTTCTGAAATCATAGTAACTATATGAAGTTTAGAATGGTTCCTGATCAAACATAATAGACATTCGATGTCTGTTATATTTAACAATATATGTTAGAATAATGATCTGCTGCCCAAATACACTAAATTTATATATATATATATATATATATATATATATATATGAAGAAATATGGTATTAAGATGTGCGATATTTATGGGATAAAGTGCTCAATATCAGAGATAGAACGTGTATAAATATAAAAGTGAACAGAGAATCAACACTTAGAGGCGACAGTCTGTTTCATGCTAGATGCAATCGTCAGGCCACGAGTGCTGTTATTTTTCTCGGCTATTTATATATACCGGTCAGTGGTGCATTGTGGGTAGTCTATTTTGGCGGTTATTTTACCGGATGTCGTTTATTTGTTTATTTATTTATTTGTGTTAAATTATTTTGCTTGTTTTTATTTATTTTTTTATTTTTATTTTTGATTTTTATTTCTTATCGTATATATTTATTTATTTTTTATTTTAATCGGAGTTTTTATTAACATAGTAAAAATTTGTTTATATCGCTTATTTAATAGTTTTGTTTTGGTTTGGGAAGATAATTAAAGCTATTTATTCAATTTCGGGGTTGATTGTTCTAGTTTATTCTAACTATTATTGGGTGGGAACAGTTTTTACAAATAAATAAACGACTTCAGTTAAAAGAATCGCCAAAATAGACTATCCACAATGTACTAATGACGCGCATATATTAAATAGCCGAGGAAAATAACACCACTCGTGGCCTGACGATTGCATCTAGCATGAAACAGACTGTCGCCTCTAAGTGTTGACTTCTATGTTCACTTATATATATATATATATATATATATATATATATATATATATATATATGTATGTGTGTGTGTATTTGAAAATTAAATTGTCAGGATCCCTTTTGGAGTCTGTCTATATTTCTGAGATGACGTATTATGCACATTGTGATAATAAGTGTTAAATATGGCGACAAAGATTAGGACAATATTCCGAATAATGTAAATAAGGATCTCTTTTGTCCGATCGTATGTGAAGTAGCATAAACGGAAACATCACTTTTCGTTCCATGAAATTATAAACGCCGAATCGCGTCACAGGAAAACTTATATTTCCACTTTGTCATTCTTCTTTCTACTAAATTCGTTTAAGTTTCTTTTGCTGTGGCCAAGTGATCAAAGTTTGAGCCTGATCGCGCCTGTTTTCTTGCTGCTGTTACAGTGTAAACATGGCCGCTCCTGTAGCAGTTTGCACCAAGGTGGTACAAACGGCCTAGAACAGGACACAGCCCTGATGATAATTCGTCAGTTCGCTATTGCCTTCACTTGGGTTGGTTGAATCTTCTTCTCAGTGGTCAAGGTTGACTGGCGTCCTGCATCTTTTATTCGTGCGTCACTCTTGTCCGGCCACATTTAAAATTCGCACTTCACTCATAGACACTTCTAAGCGGCAGTGCACTATTCGACGTATCATGTTAAAAGCCACGTGACAACATCACCCGACCGAAGAATCGCATATCCGCTCAGCCTAGCTGCAGTTTGTACCATAAAACAGACATCTAAAGCAGAGACTGGCTAGCCATATTACTAAAGAGAAAATACAGAAACAATTACCTGCACACACGCACGCAGACGCGCGCGCGCACACACACACACACACATATATATATATATATATATATATATATATATATATATATATATATATATATATAATTTCATTAGGTTTACCCATACGGATTATCTAGTTTTTCATAAACTATATATATATATATATATATATATATATATATATATAAACTGCAGTTCAAAAGATTGAGACCTTCTCTAGTATTTTTTTTTTTAAAAGTTGTTTTTTTCTTTAAATAATTATACTCTTTTTAAAAAAGTGGATCAGGATTTTTTATTAGAAATCTTATTATGACAAAAACAAAAAAAAATCATGTTATAATTAAATTTTCCTCTTGTCAAAATATCCTCCTTTAGCCTTGATTACTGCAGCACAATTTGGGGGCTTTCGTTGCAAAAGCTTCTCAAAGTTTAAGTTTGATGATTGATTCCAGTCTTTTTCAACAACTCTAGGAAGACTTTTTTTCATTTATTTTCACTCTCCATTCAAGTTCATCTCATGCTAACTCTGAGAGTGGGTTCAAACTATTGAACTGTAGTAGTATATATATATATATATATATATATATATATATATATATATATATATATATATATATATATATGTAATTTATCTGTAGAACAACATTTCCGCCTAGAAAACATGATTTTAAAAGTTATGCAAAATTCACTATAATTGAAAGAATAGAAATAGAAAAGATAATCTTACTAAAATATTAGAGGAAAATGGCGAGAAATGGATTTTCCGCTTCAAAACACTTTGTCGAGACGAGCTTAACTACAAATTTAACAACATACATAGAATTGATATATGACCACATGAAACAAGCCCTATCCACATTTCTCACCCACACAAGACAGACATGCTTGCAGAGATGTTGAAGCCTCACACATATACACACAGTCATATTAATAAATACACATACACACACACTCCCTAAGAACTAAAAGATAACGCACACACATACCATTCCCAGCAACCAATAAAACTGTCAAAATGAGCAAGGAGGGAATTCTTAAAGTCAGGACTCTCCAGTCCTCTTTCTTAACACTAACTTGAATTTCCCGTTTGACAAACACATGTACTGTCCAAAATGAACGACAAAAAAAAGAAAAAAAAAGAAATGTACTTTCAATTACTTCAGAAACAGTCATTAATTCCTGTAGTTCACTGCTACTAACAAGCAGGGTTTATATTTTCTCCTGATGATGGCCATGCTCACCGAAACTAGAACCTAACTGAAATAATAAAACAAAAAATGTTAATATGCAATTCAATGTGTCTGAAAATTTTAATTCTTTAATGTTATTTATTGTTCAAAAAATATATATATATATATATATATATATATATATATATATATATATGTATATAGAAAAAGTTGCAAATTAAAAAAAATAATAATGTTTTTTATGAAAGTATTTATTTATTTATATATATATTTGATATTTCAGATTGACCTCAATCTTTCTTCAGAAATAACTGTTCGTTTACAAGAAGTGTCCGTCGCGAGATGCGGACGTCACGTGATACGGAACACCACTGTGTTCGAATATTCTTAACGTAAATCTAACTGTAATAATATTTTAGATGTTGTTTATATATATATATATATATATATATATAGAAACAACATATATATATATATATATATAGAAACAACATATATATATATATATATATATATGTGTGTGTGTGTGTGTGTGTGTGTCTGTGTGTGTCTGTGTGTGTGCGTGCGTGTGTGGGGGGGATGCTTAATAGTTTTCGACAAAAAGAGAATATAGTGAGACAAATTAGAGAAACAAACGGATAATCGTTCATATGACATATTGCGTCGAAGTTTCGCATATAAACCGCTCCTCAGGATCAGATGTCTTATAAATCCTGCCTTATAAATTTACATGGTGTAGTTGATAAAGGTAGACAATATCCGAGCCAAAAATTGATAATGTCTGACAAAGCTTTATCTAATAAAAATTCATTATACAATTACTACTAGTACGATAAATGACACAAATGAAATTAAGATGGAAGAAATACAACAATAATAATAATAATAATAATAATAAAAATAAGAAGAAGAAGAAGAAGAAGAAGAAGAAGAAGAAGAAGAAGAAGAAGACTTAAGCTTAGTTAGCTTTTTCTCTCGCTTTGTGAGATGCAGTTTTCTGCAGTCATCTGCAAGAATGGGAATATATTCGGTAATTTTACAAGCGAAATCAATGTTCACTAAAATAAATTAATGATGAAATGAAAGAAAGACATAACTTTCGAACATAGAATTTTTGGCATATTCCCATGGCATCACAGTTGCGACGGAATTAATTATTCGAATTGATGAAGTGATGCTGGAATATATAATGTAGTTTTATTTTATTTTTTTAAAATTAAGTCCAACAGACAATATCATTTCTGGCCTGCAACTCAGTGAGAGAGTATAATGAACTTGTAAAGTAGTTATTACAATATAGATAAAAAATATAGATAGATAAAATAGATAAGAAAGGATTTGGGATGACAATATTCTTAATCCTTTGCCGGTCCCGCGTATTATATTTGATACACAGTATATGGGATTTCCACTTCCGTGCGTCATAATTAGAGACACAGGAGCCATGATTTTAAAAGCGTTGTAAAAGTAATGATGCTTAAGAAACGAGACTCTTATTGAACAAGCCGTTTGAGGAAAGGCGTAATCTAATATTTTGGGCATCATAGCTGACCACAGGACGCTTGACTGATAATATAAGGTCTCAAGTGAAAGACATTTATTTTTCCACTCTTTATTAAATGATTTTTTTACATTTGCATCATATATGATGACCAGAGCGTAGTGTAAATAACTTATTTGTATGTTCTGTTTTTTTGTTTATGATGTGAAACGCTATATATTACGATATTCTGTTTGTCAAATGGAGCTGAGTTGCCTTGCAATGGTTATAAAGCTGAAAACAAGCATAAACGTTTGGTCAATACTCACAAATATCCCCTGGACAGGCAAAGGGTTAATGACATGTCACAAAGAAAAATAATACTTCTTTTTAATTTTATTTTATTCTATTTTTTAATGTGCATGTTGGAAAGAGGTTGAAGGTCACCCTGAAAAAATGTTTATCTTCAAGGGATTCCCGCTCTCCGCAAAACTCACCCACACGATGGTTCACTGCAGGATAGAAAATGAAATTCTTTTGGTAGATATTTACATGTATTTTATCTATGCATGAAATGACTGGCTCCTGATTTATGACCAAATTCCCCAGCAGTGGGAACTAGCAAATCCGTATTACAAAGGCCCGTTCAATGCACAGTGTCGATTGTAGATTATATTACCACTATAACAAAACTCATCATCCGTATTCTGATAAAAAGAGCGCGCAGCAGATTCATCCTAGAGATAGGACAGGAATAGTGCGGGTTCGGTAAAGACACTGGAACAAGGAAAGCAACTTATACAGCGAGGCAATTCTGAGAGAATTAGATATCCACCCGGGATTCAGCATTGGCGAGCACAAACTTAACAACATAAGATACGCAGATGACGCAGTACTCTTTGACTTTCGCTGAATTCATGTAGAACCCATTTATGGTGTTTCTTCACTTTGCTAATTAAAGATCGTCCGATATTGTTGGCATGCTGAAACCTATGAGACATTTGTCAGATACTTTGTATAAGATCCGAAGTCTCATTGGATGGCCAATGACGCATTCCAAAAAGCTAGGAAGATTATTGCGAGACAGGAGGATTTCTTTGGTAACAAACAAAAGATTACTGAGCAGCTACTTGACATCTGTCCTCCTTTACGGCAGCGAATGTTGAACGGTCTCCTTAAAGATGAAGAACAGACTCGAGGCAACGGAGGTATGGTTCTATGGAAGGATGCTACAGAGCGTGTGAGCAATGATGATGTTTTGAAGAGGGTGCAAACAAGTAGGAAGCTTATACTTAACATGAGGTAGAGGCAGCTGAAATATCAGAGACACGGAATGAAAAGGAGGGCTTAGAGACTCTGATACTCATAGATGGAATAGAGGAAAAGAGAGACAAAGGAAACTTTCGCATGACATATCTAGCGGGTTTAAGCAAGTGGATAAAAGGACATGATCAGGGAGAAGTAGCAAAGGGACAACATTTATTGAGAGCTTCAATGGATAGGGGTAAATGGAGAGCCATCATCGCCTGCGTCCTGAAAGGAAACGGCACATAAAAAGAAAAAGAAATGTTTTCATATATGTTATGGTCCGGTTCCTTGTACCATTGTGATATTCCAAGGTAGAAGCAATAAAGAAGAAACTTGACCACGGATATAGCATAACACAGATATATTACAAACAGGAATATATACAGAAAGGTAGAAAGTGTTAGTACGAACAATCAGGTTTAGTAGGGAGAACAATGTAGTCTCGACCAGTATCACTATTTCAATGTCTTGTAGTAATTGTCTGAACGCGACTCTGTTTCGGAATGCCTCTGACTCGACTGACTGACCCGCTCGCTCTGACTGACTGACAGACTAGTGACGGATCTCACTCCAGACTTCAGACTGAATTCTCTGCTTCCTCTTGGGACGCAGTATTTATTACGTATGGAATAGTCCATTATGTTATTATGGGTAAAGTCCCATAACAATATACTGTTTGTCAATTGCAGATATGCCCTCTACCTCCTTGATCGTTAGAAGTTGGATCACCACTGCGGAACTTCCGCAATCTGTGTCTTACAGTTCGATCACAAGTAGATCTTTCCCCCGATGCACTGTTTCTTTTGGCAAAGTTTTTTTAAAGGCATTATAAGTAAATTTGAATGCATGTAAAATAAAGTAAATGCGCCTTTCTTTTTCCTATTCAAGATGAGGCCTATATAAGCTTGATATAAAATTAACAAACAGGAATATTTAATTATTAGGAATTAATAAAATATTTTTGTTCAACTATTTTAATAATATATTAGAAAAAAATGTTTATTCCAAAATCTATTATTTTCCGAACAACAGAAATGTTCTGTGGTACGCCCATCTCAAGTATCGATTCAGATTGGTTGAATTTTTAGAGATTCCATTCGCCCTCAAAATATGACAGATATGATACACGCAAATACCTGGCGGGGGTAAGCAAGTGGATGACAGAACGTGAAAAGTGGGAGGTGCAGAGGGACGAAACTTATTGATAGCTACAAAGGATAGGGGAGAAGTAGAGAGCTATGATCTCCTGCGTCCAGAAAGGGCACGGCACATAATGTTGAGCAGACCTTGTTTATAGTTTTCTGGGAGATAAATTATAATCTAAAATCTCAATTTTTTTTTAATAAAGCGAGTATGATCAAACCGTCAGTCACGATGGCTTATGACCTCGAACATCAATAGACGATTTTTCTTTCTCAAAGGTAAGGTTTTGATAGATTTCACTCCATTTTCCCACAAAAGGTTTCAGATAGATTTCAGGTAATTTCTTTCTACCTGATTTCACACAAAAGGTAAGGTTTCAGATAGATTTCAGGTAATTTCTTTCTACCTGATTTCACTCAAAAGGTAAGGTTTCAGATAGATTTCAGGTAATTCCTTTCTACCTGATTTCACTCAAAAGGTAAGGTTTCAGATTGATTTCAGGTAATTTCTTTCTACCTGATCTCATTCAAAAGGTAAGGTTTCAGATTGATTTCAGGTAATTTCTTTTACCTATTTCACCAAAAGGTAAGGTTTGATTTCAGGTAACTGATTTCACTCAAAAGGTAAGGTTTCAGATTGATTTCAGGTAATTTCTTTCTACCTGATTTCATTCAAAAGGTAAGGTTTCAGATTGATTTCAGGTAATTTCTTTCTACCTGATTTCACTCAAAAGGTAAGGTTTCAGATTGATTGGTGGGTAATTTCTTTTACCTGATTTCATCAAAAGTAAAGGTTTCAGATTGATTTCAGGTAATTTCTTTCTACCTGATTTCATTCAAAAGGTAAGGTTTCAGATTGATTTCAGGTAATTTCTTTCTACTCAAAGGTAAGGTTTCAGATTGATTTCAAAACCTGATTTCATTCAAAAGGTAGGTTTCAGATTGATTTCAGGTAATTTCTTTCTATCTCATTGGTCAAAAAGGTGGGGTTTCAGATTGATTTCAGGTAATTTCTTTCTACCTGATCTCATTCAAAAGGTAAGGTTTCAGATTGATTTCAGGTAATTTCTTTCTACTGATCTCATTCAAAAGGTAAGGTTTCAGATTGATTTCAGGTAATTTCTTTTACCTGAGATTCAAAGGTAAAGGTTTCAGATTGATTTAATTTCTTTCTACCTGATCTCATTCAAAAGTTTCAGATTGATTTCAGGTAATTTCTTTTACCTGATTTCTCAAAGGTAAGGTTTCAGATTGATTTCAGGTAATTTCTTTTCTACCTGATTTCATTCAAAAGGTAAGTTTTCAGATTGATTTCAGGTAATTTCTTTCTACCTGATTTCACAAAAAGGTAAGGTTTCAGATTGATTTCAGGTAATTTCTTTCTACCTGATTTCATTCAAAAAGATTGATTTAAGGTAATTTCTTTCAGATTCAAAAGGATTTCAGATTGATTTCAGGTATTTTCTTTCTACCTGATTTCAAAAGGTAAGGTTTAGATAGTGATTTCTTTTTCAGATTTCTACCTTTTGATCTCATTCAAAAGTAGGTTTCAGATTGATTTCAGGTAATTTTTTTCTACCTGATTTTCAAAAGTAAGGTTTCAGATTGATTTCAGGTAATTTCTTTCTACCTGATCTCATTCAAAAGGTAAGGTTTCAGATTGATTTCAGGTAATTTCTTTCTACCTGATTTCACTCAAAAGGTGAGGTTTCAGATTGATTTCAGGTAATTTCTTTCTACCTGATCTCATTCAAAGGTAAGGTTTCAGATTGATTTCAGGTAATTTCTTCATTTGATCTCAAAAAGTAAGGTTTCAGATTGATTTCAGGTAATTTCTTTCTACCTGATCTCATTCAAAAAGGTAGGTTTCAGATAGATTTCAGGTAATTTCTTTCTACCTGATTTCATTCAAAGGTAAGGTTTCAGATTGATTTCAGGTAATTTCTTTCTACCTGATTTCATTCAAAAGGTAAGGTTTCAGATTGATTTCAGGTAATTTCTTTCTACCTGATTTCATTCAAAGGTAAGGTTTCAGATTGATTTCAGGTAATTTCTTTCTACCTGACCTGATTTCATTCAAAAAGGTAAGGGATAATTTTTCAGATTTGATTTCAAAGTGAGTTTCAGGTGGTAATTTCTTTCTACCTAATTTCCCCTCAAAAGGTAAGGTTTCAGATTGATTTCAGGTAATTTTCTTTCTACCTGATCTCATTCAAAAGGTAAGGTTTTCAGATTGATTTCAGGTAATTTCTTTCTACCTGATTTCATTTTCAAAAGTAAGGTTTCAGATTGATTTCAGGTAATTTCTTTCTACCTGATTTCACTCAAGGTTTCAGATTAGATTTCAGGTAATTTCTTTCTACCTGATTTTTCAAAAGGTAAGGTTTCAGATTGATTTCAGGTAATTTCTTTCTACCTGATTTCACTCAAAAGGTAAGGTTTCAGATTGATTTCAGGTAATTTCTTTCTACCTGATCTCATTCAAAAGGTAAGGTTTCAGATTGATTTCAGGTAATTTCTTTCTACCTGATTTCACTCAAAAGGTAAGGTTTCAGATTGATTTCAGGTAATTTCTTTCTACCTGATTTCACTCAAAGGTAAGGTTTCAGATTGATTTCAGGTAATTTCTTTCTACCTGATTTCCTCAAAAAGGTAAAGGTTTCAGATTGATTTCAGGTAATTTCTTTCTACCTGATTTCACTCAAAAGGTAAGGTTTCAGATTGATTTCAGGTAATTTCTTTCTACCTGATTTCCTCAAAAAGGTAAGGTTTCAGATTGATTTCAGGTAATTTTTTCTACCTGATTTCCTCAAAAGGTAAGGTTTCAGATTGATTTCAGGTAATTTCTTTCTACCTGATTTCATTCAAAAGGTAAGGTTTCAGATTGATTTCAGGTAATTTCTTTCTACCTGATTTCACTCAAAGGTAAGGTTTCAGATTGATTTCAGGTAATTTCTTTCTACCTGATTTCCTCAAAAAGGTTTCAGATTGATTTCAGGTATTTCTTTTGATTTCAGGTAATTTCTTTCTACCTGATTCATTCAAAAGGTAAGGTTTCAGATTGATTTCAGGTAATTTCTTTCTACCTGATTTCACTCAAAGGTAAGGTTTCAGATTGATTTCAGGTAATTTCTTTCTACCTGATTTCATTCAAAAGGTAAGGTTTCAGATTGATTTCAGGTAATTTCTTTCTACCTGATTTCACTCAAAAGGTAAGGTTTCAGATTGATTTCAGGTAATTTCTTTCTACCTGATTTCCTCAAAAGGGTCAAGGTTTCAAAAGGTAAGGTTTGATTGATTTCAGGTAATTTCTTTCTACCTGATTTCACTCAAAAAAGGTTTCAGATTGATTTCAGGTAATACCTGATTTTTCAAAAGGTAAGGTTTCAGATTGATTTCAGGTAATTTCTTTCTACCTGATTTCACTCAAAAGGTAAGGTTTCAGATTGATTTCAGGTATTTTCTTTCACCTGATTTCCTCAAAGGTAAAGGTTTCAGATTGATTTCAGGTAATTTCTTTCTACCTGATTTCACTCAAAAGGTAAGGTTTCAGATTGATTTCAGGTAATTTCTTTCTACCTGATTTCACTCAAAAGGTAAGGTTTCAGATTGATTTCAGGTAATTTCTTTCTACCTGATTTTTCAAAAGGTAAGGTTTCAGATTGATTTCAGGTAATTTCTTTCTACCTGATTTCACTCAAAAGTAAGGTTTCAGATTGATTTCTCAAAAGGTAAGGTTTCTTAGATTTCAGGTGATTTCTTTCTCATTCAAAAGGTAAGGTTTCAGATTGATTTCAGGTAATTTCTTTTCTACCTGATCTCATTCAAAAGGTAAAGGTTTCAGATTGATTTCAGGTAATTTCTTTCTACCTGATTTCACTCAAAAGGTAAGGTTTCAGATTGATTTCAGGTAATTTCTTTCTACCTGATTTCACCAAAAGGTAAGGTTTCAGATTGATTTCAGGTAATTTCTTTCTACCTGATTTCATTCAAAAGGTAAGGTTTCAGATTGATTTCAGGTAATTTCTTTCTACCTGATTCATTCAAAAGGTAAGGTTTCAGATTGATTTCAGGTAATTTCTTTTCTACCTGATTTCATCCAAAAGGTAAGGTTTTCAGATTGATTTCAGGTAATTTCTTTCTACCTGATTTCATTCAAAAGGTAAGTTTCAGATTGATTTCAGTAATTGATTTCTTTCTTCAGATAGATTTCAACTAATCTCATTTCAAAAGGTAAGGTTTCAGATTGATTTCAGGTAATTTTTTCTACCTGATCTCATTCAAAAGGTAAGGTTTCAGATTGATTTAGGTAATTTTTTCACCTGATTTCACTCAAAAGGTAAGGTTTCAGATTGATTTCAGGTAATTTCTTTCTACCTGATTTCACTCAAAAGGTAAGGTTTCAGATTGATTTCAGGTAATTTCTTTTCTGATTTACTCAAAAGGTAAGTGGTTTCAGATTGATTTCATTTCTTTCTACCTGAAAAGGTAAGGTTTCAGATTGATTTCAGGTAATTTCTTTCTACCTGATTTCACTCAAAAGGTAAGGTTTCAGATTGATTTCAGGTAATTTCTTTCTACCTGATTTCACTCAAAAGGTAAGGTTTCAGATTGATTTCAGGTAATTTCTTTCTACCTGATCTCATTCAAAAGGTAAGGTTTCAGATTGATTCAGGTAATTTCTTTCTAACTGATCTCATTCAAAAGGTAAGGTTTCAGATTGATTTCAGGTAATTTCTTTCTACCTGATTTCATTTCAAAAGGTAAGGTTTCAGATTGATTTCAGGTAATTTCTTTTAACCCTGATTTCACTCAAAGGTAAGGTTTCAGATTGATTTCAGGTAATTTCTTTCTACTGATTTCACTCAAAGAGTAAGGTTTCAGATTGATTTCAGGTAATTTCTTTCTACCTGATTTCATTCAAAAGGTAAGGTTTCAGATTGGGGTAATTTCTTTCTACCTGATTTTCAAAAGGTAAGGTTTCAGATTGATTTCAGGTAATTTCTTTCTACCTGATTTCCTCAAAGGTAAGGTTTCAGATTGATTTCAGGTAATTTCTTTCTACCTGATTTCACTCAAAAGGTAAGGTTTCAGATTGATTTCAGGTAATTTCTTTCTACCTGATTTCCTCAAAAGGTAAGGTTTTCAGATTGATTTCAGGTAATTTCTTTCTACCTGATTTCATTCAAAAGGTTTAAGATTGATTTCAGTAATACTGATTTTCAAAGGTAATTATTGATTTCAGGTAATTTTCTATTTCCTAATTTCATTTCTTTCTACCTGATTTCAAAAGGTAAGGTTTCAGATTGATTTCAGGTAATTTCTTTCTACCTGATTTCACTCAAAGGTAAGGTTTCAGATTGATTTCAGGTAATTTCTTTCTACCTGATTTCATTCAAAAGGTAAGGTTTCAGATTGATTTCAGGTAATTTCTTTCTACCTCAAAAGGAGGTTTCAGATTGATTTCAGGTAATTTCTTTCTCTGATTTCAAAAGGTAAGGTTTCAGATTGATTTCAGGTAATTTCTTTCTACCTGATTTCATTTCAAAGGTAAGGTTTCAGATTGATTTCAGGTAATTTCTTTCTACCTGATTTCATTCAAAAGGTAAGGTTTCAGATTGATTTCAGGTAATACCTGATTTCGTTCAAAGGTAAGGTTTCAGATTGATTTCAGGTAATTTCTTTCTACCTGATTTCACTCAAAAGGTAAGGTTTCAGATTGATTTCAGGTAATTTCTTTCTACCTGATTTCACTCAAAAGGTAAGGTTTCAGATTGATTTCAGGTAATTTCTTTCTACCTGATTTCACTCAAAAGGTAAGGTTTCAGATTGATTTCAGGTAATTTCTTTCTACCTGATTTCCTCAAAAGGTAAGGTTTCAGATTGATTTCAGGTAATTTCTTTCTACTGATTTCACTCAAAAGGTAAGGTTTCAGATTGATAATAATTTCTTTTCCTGATTTCACTCAAAGGTAAGGTTTTTCAGATTGATTTCAGGTAATTTCTTTCTACCTGATTTCACTCAAAAGGTAAGGTTTCAGATTGATTTCAGGTAATTTCTTTCTACCTGATCTCATTCAAAAGGTAAGGTTTCAGATTGATTTCAGGTAATTTCTTTCTACCTGATTTCATTCAAAAGGTAAGGTTTCAGATTGATTTCAGGTAATTTCTTTCAATTGATTTCAAAAGGTAAAGGTTTCAGATTGATTTCAGTGTAATTTCTTTCAAATCTCATTCAAAAGGTAAGGTTTCAGATTGATTCAGGTAATTTCTTTCTACCTGATCTCATTCAAAAGGTAAGGTTTCAGATTGATTTCAGGTAATTTCTTTCTACCTGATTTCACTCAAAAGGTAAGGTTTCAGATTGATTTCAGGTAATTTCTTTCTACCTGATTTCACTCAAAAGGTAAGGTTTCAGATTGATTTCAGGTAATTTCTTTCTACCTGATCTCATTCAAAAGGTAAGGTTTCAGATTGATTTCAGGTAATTTCTTTCTACCTGATTTCACTCAAAAGGTAAGGATTGATTTCAGGATTGATTTCCTCAAAGTAAGGTTTAATTTTTCTTTCTACCTGATTTCATTCAAAAGGTAAGGTTTCAGATTGATTTCAGGATTGATTTCAAAAGGTAAGGTTTCAGATTGATTTTTCTTTCTCACCTGATTTCACTCAAAAGGTAAGGTTTCAGATTGATTTCAGGTAATTTCTTTTCACCTGATTTCATTCAAAAGGGTAAGGTTTCAGATTGATTTCAGGTAATTTCTTTCTACCTGATTTCACTCAAAAGGTAAGGTTTCAGATTGATTTCAGGTAATTTCTTTCTACCTGATTTCATTCAAAAGGTAAGGTTTCAGATTGATTTCAGGTAATTTCTTTCTACCTGATTTCATTCAAAAGGTAAGGTTTCAGATTGATTTCAGGTAATTTCTTTCTACCTGATTTCACTCAAAAGGTAAGGTTTCAGATTGATTTCAGGTAATTTCTTTCTACCTGATTTCTCATTCAAAAGGTAAGGTTTCAGATTGAAGGTATTTCTTTCTACCTGATTTCACTCAAAGGTAAGGTTTCAGAAGGTAATTCTTGATTTCTCAAAGGTAATTTCTTTCTACCTGATTTCACTCAAAAGGTAAGGTTTCAGATTGATTTCAGGGTAATTTCTTTCTACCTGATTTCACTCAAAGGTAAGGTTTCAGATTGAGGTAATTTTTCTACCTGATTTCAAAAGGTAAATTTCAGATTTTGATTTCAGATTTTGATTTTTCAAAAGGTAAGGTTTAGATTTTCAGGTAATTTCTTTCTACCTGATCTCATTCAAAAGGTAAGGTTTCAGATTGATTTCAGGTAATTTCTTTTCTACCTGATCTCCTCAAAAGGTAAGGTTTCAGCAATTGATTTCAAAAGGTAAGGTTTCAGATTGATTTTCTACCTGATTTCACTCAAAAGGTAAGGTTTCAGATTGATTTCAGGTAATTTCTTTTACCTGATTTCACTCAAAAGGTAAGGTTTCAGATTGATTTCAGGTAATTTCTTTCTATCTCATTTCAAAAAGGTAAGGTTTCAGATTGATTTCAGGTAATTTCTTTCTACCTGATTTCATTCAAAAGGTAAGGTTTCAGATTGATTTCAGGTAATTTCTTTTACCTGATTTCACTCAAAAGGTAAAGGTTTCAGATTGATTTCAGGTAATTTCTTTCTACCTGATTTTCAAAGGTAAGTTTTCAGATTGATTTCAGGTAATTTTTTCTACCTGATCTCATTCAAAGGTAAGGTTTCAGATTGATTTCAGGTAATTTCTTTCTACCTGATCTCATTCAAAGGTAAGGTTTCAGATTGATTTCAGGTAATTTCTTTCTACCTGATTTCCTCAAAGTGGAGTTTCAGATTGATTTCAGGTAATTTCTTTCTACCTGATTTCTCAAAAGGTAAGGTTTCAGATTGATTTCAGGTAATTTCTTTCTACTGATTTCCTCAAAAGGTAAGGTTTCAGATTGATTTCAGGTAATTTCTTTCTACCTGATTTCACTCAAAAGGTAAGGTTTCAGATTGATTTCAGGTAATTTCTTTCTACCTGATTTCATTCAAAGGTAAGGTTTTCAGATTGATTTCAGATCACCTGATTTCAAAAGGTAATTTCAGATTAAAAGGTAAAGGTTTTCAGGTAATTTCTTTCTACCTGATTTCACTAAAAAAGGTAAGGTTTTCAGATTGATTTCAGGTAATTTCTTTCTACCTGATTTCACTCAAAAGGTAAGGTTTCAGATTGATTTCAGGTAATTTCTTTCTACCTGATTTCACTCAAAAAGGTAAGGTTTCAGATTGATTTCTCAAAAGGTAATTTCTTTCTACCTGATCTCATTCAAAAGGTAAGGTTTCAGATTGATTTCAGGTAATTTCTTTCTACCTGATTTCATTCAAAAGGTTTCAGAAGGTTTCAGGATTGATTTCTCAAAAGGTAAGGTTTCAGATTTCTTTCTACCTGATTTCATTCAAAAGGTCAAAAGGTTTCAGATTGATTTCAGGTAATTTCTTTTCACCTGATTTCACTCAAAAAAGGTTTAATTGTTTTCAGGATTGATTTCAGGTTTCAGATTGATTTTTAATTTCTTTCTACCTGATTTCATTCAAAGGTAAGGTTTCAGATTGATTTCAGGTAATTTCTTTCACCTGATTTCACTCAAAAGGTAAGGTTTCAGATTGATTTCAGGTAATTTCTTTCTACCTGATCTCACTCAAAAGGTAAGGTTTCAGATTGATTTCAGGTAATTTCTTTCTACCTGATTTTCATTTTCAGATTGATTTAAGGTTTCAGATTGATTTCAGGTAATTTCTTTCTACCTGATTTCACTAAAAGGTAAGGTTTCAGATTGATTTCAGGTAATTTCTTTTCTACCTGATTTCACTCAAAGGTAAGGTTTCAGATTGATTTCAGGTAATTTCTTTCTACCTGATTTCATTCAAAGGTAAGGTTTCAGATTGATTTCAGGTAATTCCTTTCTACCTGATTTCATTCAAAAAGTAAGGTTTCAGATTGATTTCAGGTAATTTCTTTCTACCTGATTTCACTCAAAAGGTAAGGTTTCAGATTGATTTCAGGTAATTTCTTTCTACCTGATTTCATTCAAAAGGTAAGGTTTCAGATTGATTTCAGGTAATTTCTTTTACCTGATTTCACTCAAAGGTAAGGTTTCAGATTGATTTCAGGTAATTTCTTTCTACCTGATCTCATTCAAAGGTAAGGTTTCAGATTGATTTCAGGTAATTTCTTTCTACCTGATTTCACTCAAAAGGTAAGGTTTCAGATTGATTTCAGGTAATTTCTTTCTACCTGATTTCATTCAAAGGTAAGGTTTCAGATTGATTTCAGGTAATTTCTTTCTACCTGATTTCATTCAAAAGGTAAGGTTTCAGATTGATTTTCAGGTAATTTCTTTCTACCTGATTTCAGGTTTCAAAAGGTCAAAAAGGTTTCAGATTGATTTCAGGTAATTTCTTTCTACCTGATTTCATTCAAAAGGTAAGGTTTCAGATTGATTTCAGGTAATTTCTTTCTACCCATTTCCATTCTAAGGTTTCAGATTGATTTCAGGTAATTTCTGATCTTCACTCAAAAGGTAAGGTTTTCAGATTGATTTCAGGTAATTTCTTTCTACCTGATTTCATTCAAAAGGTAAGTTTTCAGATTTCAGGTAATTTCTTTCTAAAATTTCTTTCTCATTGATTTCAGGATTTCTTTTCTGATCTCTCAAAAAGGTAAGGTTTCAGATTGATTTCAGGTAATTTCTTTCTACCTGATTTCACTCAAAAGGTAAGGTTTCAGATTGATTTCAGGTAATTTCTTTCTACCTGATCTCATTCAAAAGGTAAGGTTTCAGATTGATTTCAGGTAATTTCTTTCTACCTGATCTCATTCAAAAGGTAAGGTTTCAGATTGATTTCAGGTAATTTCTACCTGATTTTCAAAAAGGTAAGGTTTCCTGATTTCAGGTAATTTCTTTCTACCTGATTTCAAAAGGTAAGGTTTCAGATTGATTTCAGGTAATTTTTCTACCTGATTTCCTCAAAAGGTAAGGTTTCAGATTGATTTCAGGTAATTTCTTTCTACCTGATTTCATTCAAAAGGTAAGGTTTCAGATTGATTTCAGGTAATTTCTTTCTACCTGATTTCACTCAAAAAAGGTAAGGTTTCAGATTGATTTCAGGTAATTTCTTTCTACCTGATTTCACTCAAAGGTAAGGTTTCAGATTGATTTCAGGTAATTTCTTTTTACCTGATTTCACTCAAAAGGTAGGTTTCAGATTGATTTCAGGTAATTTCTTTCTACCTGATCTCAAAGGGTAAGGTTTCAGATTGATTTCAGGTTTCAGATTTGATTTCAGGTAATTTCTTTCTTTACCTGATTTCACTCAAAAGGTAAGGTTTCAGATTGATTTCAGGTAATTTCTTTCTTTACCTGATTTCATTCAAAAGGTAAGGTTTCAGATTGATTTCAGGTAATTTCTTTCACCTGATTTCACTCAAAAGGTAAGGTTTCAGATTGATTTCAGGTAATTTCTTTCTACCTGATTTCACTCAAAAGGTAAGGTTTCAGATTGATTTCAGGTAATTTCTTTCTGATCTCATTCAAAAGGTAAGGTTTCAGATTGATTTCAGGTAATTTCTTTCTACCTGATTTTCATTCCAAAAGGTAAGGTTTCAGATTGATTTCAGGTAATTTCTTTCTACCTGATTTCACTCAAAAGGTAAGGTTTCAGATTGATTTCAGGTAATTTCTTTCTACCTGATTTCATTCAAAAGGTTTAAGGTTTCAGATTGATTTTCAGGTAATTTCTTTCTACCTGATCTCATTCAAAAGGTAAGGTTTCAGATTGATTTCAGGTAAGGTTTTCATGTAATTTCTTTCTACCTGATTTCATTCAAAGGTAAGGTTTCAGATTGATTTCAGGTAATTTCTTTCTACCTGATTTCACTCAAAAAAATTGGTTTCAGATTGATTTCAGGTAATTTCTTTCTACCTGATTTTTTCAGATTGATTTCTGTAATTTCTTTCTGATTTCAAAAAGGTAAGTTTCAGATTGATTTCAGGTAATTTCTTTCTACCTGATCTCATTCAAAAGGTAAGGTTTCAGATTGATTTCAGGTAATTTCTTTCTACCTGATTTCTCTCAAAAGGTAAGGTTTCAGATTGATTTCAGGTAATTTCTTTCTACCTGATCTCATTCAAAAGGTAAGGTTTCAGATTGATTTCAGGTAATTTCTTTCTACCTGATTTCACTCAAAAGGTAAGGTTTCAGATTGATTTCAGGTAATTTCTTTCTACCTGATTTCACTCAAAAGGTAAGGTTTCAGATTGATTTCAGGTAATTTCTTTCTACCTGATCTCATTCAAAAGGTAAGGTTTCAGATTGATTTCAGGTAATTTCTTTTACCTGATTTCCTCAAAAGGTAAAGTTTCAGATTGATTTCACCTGATTTCATTAAAAGGTAAGGTTTCAGATTGATTTCAGGTAATTTCTTTCTACCTGAATTTCCTCAAAAGGTAAGGTTTCAGATTGATTTCAGGTAATTTCTTTCTACCTGATTTCCTCAAAGGTAAGGTTTCAGATTGATTTCAGGTAATTTCTTTCACCAGTCTCATTCAAAGGTAAGGTTTCAGATTGATTTCAGGTAATTTCTTTCTACCTGCAATCTCATTCAAAACCTGATTTTACCTCAAAAGGTTTCAGATTGATTTCAGGTAATTTCTTTCTACCTGATTTCACTCAAAAAAGGTCAGATTGATTTCAAGTTTTCAGATTGATTTCAGGTAATTTCGTGATTGATTTGTAGAATTTTCTCACCTGATCTCATTCAAAGGTGCTCAGATTGAGTAAATTTTCAGATTGATTTCAGGTAATTTCAGATAGATTTCAGGTAACCTGATTTCACTCAAAAGGTAAGGTTTCAGATTGATTTCAGGTAATTTCTTTCTACCTGATCTCATTCAAAAGGTAAGGTTTCAGATTGATTTCAGGTAATTTCTTTACCTGATTTCACTCAAAAGGTAAGGTTTCAGATTGATTTCAGGTAATTTCTTTCTACCTGATTTCACTCAAAAGGTAAAGGTTTCAGATTGATTTCAGGTAATTTCTTTCTTTACCTGATTTCACCTCAAAAGGTAAGGTTTCAGATTGATTTTGATTTCATTTAAAAGGTAAGGTTTCAGATTGATTTCAGGTAATTTTCTACCTGATTTCACTCAAAAGGTAAGGTTTCAGATTGATTTCAGGTAATTTTTTCACCTGATTTCACTCAAAAAGGTAAGGTTTTCAGATTGATTTCAGGTAATTTCTTTCTACCTGATTTCACTCAAAAGGTAAGGTTTCAGATTGATTTCAGGTAATTTCTTTTCACCTGATCTCACTAAAAGGTAAGGTTTCAGATTGATTTCAGGTAATTTTTATCCCTGATCTCATTCAAAGGTAAGGTTTCAGATTGATTTCAGGTAATTTCTTTCACCCGATTTCACCCAAAGGTAAGGTTTCAGATTGATTTCAGGTAATTCTTTTTCTTACCTGATTTCACTCAAAAGGCAAGGTTTCAGGATTGATTTCAGGTAATTTCTTTCACCTGATTTCACTCAAAAGCAAGGTTTCAGATTGATCTAGGTAATTTCTTTCACTGATCTCATTCAAAGGTAAGGTTTCAGATCGATTTCAGGTAATTTCTTTCACTGATTTCACTCAAAAGGTAAGGTTTCAGATTGATTTCAGGTAATTCTTTCTCACCTGATCTCATTCGGTGCTGCTGCAAGGTTTCAGATTGATTTCAGGTAATTTCTTTCACCTGATTTCACTCAAAGGTAAGGTTTCAGATTGATTTCAGGTAATTTCTTTCACCGATTTCCCCACTCAAAAGGTAAGGTTTCAGATTGATTTCAGGTAATTTCTTTCACCGATCTCATTCAAAAGGTAAGGTTTCGATTGATTTCAGGCAATTTCTTTCTACTGGATTTCTCTCAAAAGGTAAGTTTTCAGATTGATTTCAGGTAATTTCTTTCACCTGATCTCAAAAAGGCAAGGTTTCAGATTGATTTCAGGTAACCCTTTCATCTGATTTCATTTCAAAGGTAAGGTTTTGATTGATTCAGGTAATTTCTTTCTACCTGATCTCATTCAAAAGGTAAGGTTTCAGATTGATTTCAGGTAATTTCTTTTCTACCTGATTCTTTTTCATTCAAAAAGGTAATGTTTCAGATTGATTTCAGGTAATTTCTTCTTACCTGATCTCATTCAAAAGGTAAGGTTCTTTGGGGATTGATTTCAGGTAATTTCTTTTCTACCTGATTTCACTAAAAAGGTAAGGTTTAGATTGATTTCAGGTAATTTCTTTCACCATGATTTCACTAAAAAGGTAAGGTTTCAGATTGATTTCAGGTATTTCTTTCTACCTGATTTCACCAAAAGGTAAAGTGTTTCAGGATTGATTTCAGGTAATTTCTTTCACCTGATTTCACTAAAAAGGTAAGGTTTCAGATTGATTTCAGGTAATTCTTTCTTACCTGATCTCTATCGGTGCTGGCAAGGTTTCAGATTGATTTTTGTGTTCTTTTCACCTGATTTCACCTAAAAGGTTTTAGGTTGATTTTGCAATTCTTCTACCTGATTTCACCAAAAGGTAAGGTTTCAGAGATTTGATTTCTTTTCAGATTTAACTCAAAAGGTGATTTCATTGATTTTAAAAGGTCATTCAAAGGTTTCAGATTGATTTCAGGTAATTTTCACCTGATCTCATTCAAAAGGTAAGGTTTCAGATTGATTTCAGGTAATTTCTTTCTACCTGATTTCACTCAAAAGTGGAGTTTCAGATTGATTTCCAGGTAATTTCTTTCTACCTGATTTCACTCCAAAGGTAAGGTTTCAGATTGATTTCAGGTAATTTCTTTTCTACCTGATTTCCTCAAAGGTAAAGTTTCAGATTGATTTCAGGTAATTTCTTTCTACCTGATTTCACTAAAAGTGAGTTTCAGATTGATTTCAGGTAATTTCTTTCTACTGATCTCACTCAAGGATTAAGGTTTCAGATTGATTTCAGGTAATTTCTTTTTCTACCTGTTCCTCAAGGTAGGTTTCAGATTGATTTCAGGTAATTTCTTTCTACCTGATTTCACTCAAAAGAGTGGGTTTCCAGATTGATTTCAGGTAATTTCAATTTCTTTACCTGATTTCATTCAAAAAGGTAAGGTTTCAGATTGATTTTCAGGTAATTTCTTCTTGGATCTACCAAAGGTAAGGTTTCAGATTGATTTCCGGTACTTTTCTACCTGAAAGGTAAGGTTTCAGATTGATTTTCAGGTAATTTCTTTTCACCTGATCTCATTGCAAAAAGTTAAGGTTTCAGATTCATTCAAAGGTGGGGTTTCAGGATTGATTTTGCAATTTCTTCCTTACCTGATTTCACTCAAAAAGGTAAGGTCATTCAAAGGTAAGGTTTCAGATTGATTTCAGGTAATTTTTTCACCTGATTTCTTCCTAAAAGGTAAGGGTTTAGATTGATTTCAGGTAATTTTTCTACCTGATTTCATCTAAAAGGTAAGGTTCAGATTGATTTCAGGTAATTTCTTTCACCTGATTTATCTGTGCAGTAAGGTTTCAGATTGATTTCAGGTACCTGATCTTTTCAAAAGGTAAGGTTTCAGATTGAGGTCTTTTCTGATTTTCTAAAAGGTAAGGTTTCAGATTGATTTCACTAAAAGGTAAGGTTTCAGATTGATTTTTTTTTCACCTGATTTCACTCAAAAGGTAAGGTTTCAGATTGATTTCAGGTAATTTCTTTTCTACCTGATTTCACTAAAAAGGTAAGGTTTCAGATTGATTTCAGGTAATTTCTTTCCTACCTGATCTCTATTCAAAGGTAAGGTTTTCAGATTGATTTCAGGTAATTTCTTTCTACCTGATTTCTTTCAAAAGGTAAGGTTTCAGATTGATTTCAGGTAATTTCTTTCTACCTGATTTCATTCAAAAGAGTGAGTTTCAGATTGATTTCAGGTAATTTCTTACCTCAGGTTTTCAAAAGATTTCATTCAAAAGGTTTCAGATTGATTTCAGGTAATTTCTTTCTACCTGATTTCATTCAAAAGGTAAGGTTTCAGATTGATTTCAGGTAATTTCTTTCTACCTGATCAAAGGTAAGGTTTCAGATTGATTTCAGGTAATTTCTTTCTTGATCTCATTCAAGGTTTAAGTAATTTCAGATTGATTTCAGGTAATTTCTTTCTACCTGATTTCATTCGAAAAGGTAAGGTTTCAGATTGATTTCAGGTAATTTCTTTCTACCTGATTTCACTCAAAAGGTAAGGTTTCAGATAGATTTCAGGTAATTTCTTTCTATCTGATCTCATTCAAAAGGTAAGGTTTCAGATTGATTTCAGGTAATTTCTTTCTACCTGATCTCATTCAAAAGGTAAGGTTTCAGATTGATTTCAGGTAATTTCTTTCTACCTGATCTCATTCAAAAGGTAAGGTTTCAGATTGATTTCAGGTAATTTCTTTCTACCTGATTTCGCTCAAAAGGTAAAGTTTTCAGATTGATTTCAGGTAATTTCTTTCTACCTGATTTCACTCAAAAGGTAAGGTTTCAGATTGATTTCAGGTAATTTCTTTCTACCTGATTTCACTCAAAAGGTAAGGTTTCAGATTGATTTCAGGTAATTTCTTTCTACCTGATCTCATTCAAAAGGTAAGGTTTCAGATTGATTTCAGGTAATTTCTTTTACCTGATTTCACTCAAAGGTAAGGTTTCAGATTGATTTCAGAAAAATTTCTTCTACCTGATTTTTCAAAAGGTAAGGTTTCAGATTGATTTCAGGTAATTTCTTTCTACCTGAAGTAGCCTTTTCTTTCTTTCTTCTTTCTTCTTTCTTTCTTTCTCTTTCTTTCATTCTACCTGGTAAGCCTTTACTGCTGGGCAACCTTTCTTTCTTTCTTTCTTTCTTTCTTTTCTTTCTTTGCTTTCTGCCTAGCCCAAGCCTATTCTTTTTCTATCTTTTCTTTCTTTCTTTCTTTCTTTATGTATTTCCTTATGTATTTCTTTCTTTTTACCTGGTAGCATTTTCTTTCTTTCTTTCTCTTTCTTTATGTATTTCTTTCTTTCTTTCTTTCTTTCTTTCTTTCTTTCTTTTATCTTTTACTACTTGGTAAGCTTCTTTCTTTCTCTTTCTTTTCTTTCTTTCTTTCTTTCTTTCTTTCTTTCTTTCTAAAGGTAAGGTTTCAGATTGATTTCAGGTAATTTCTTTCTACCTGATTTCACTCAAAAGGTAAGGTTTCAGATTGATTTCAGGTAATTTCTTTCTACCTGATTTCACTCAAAAGGTAAGGTTTCAGATTGATTTCAGGTAATTTCTTTCTACCTGATTTCACTCAAAGGTAAGGTTTCAGATTGATTTCAGGTAATTTCTTTCTACCTGATTTTCTCAAAAGGTAAGGTTTCAGATTGATTTCAGGTAATTTCTTTCTACCTGATTTTCCTCAAAAGGTAAGGTTTCAGATTGATTTCAGGTGATTTTCTTTTCTACCTGATTTCATTCAAAAGGTAAGGTTTCAGATTGATTTCAGGTAATTTCTTTTACCTGATCTCATTCAAAAGGTAAGGTTTCAGATTGATTTCAGGTAATTTCTTTCTACCTGATTTCATTCAAAAGGTAAGGTTTCAGATTGATTTCAGAAAATTTCTTTCTATCTGATTTCATTCAAAAGGAGGTTTCAGATTGATTTTTCAGGTAATTTCTTTACCTGATCTCATTCAAGGTAAGGTTTCAGATTGATTTCAGGTAATTTCTTTCTACCTGATTTCACTCAAAAGGTAAGGTTTCAGATTGATTTCAGGTAATTTCTTTCTACCTGATTTCACTCAAAAGGTAAGGTTTCAGATTGATTTCAGGTAATTTCTTTCTACCTGATCTCATTCAAAAGGTAAGGTTTCAGATTGATTTCAGGTAATTTCTTTCTACCTGATTTCCTCAAAGGTAAGGTTTCAGATTGATTTCAGGTAATTTCTTTCTACCTGATTTCACTCAAAAGGTAAGGTTTCAGATTGATTTCAGGTAATTTCTTTCTACCTGATTTCACTCAAAAGGTAAGGTTTCAGATTGATTTCAGGTAATTTCTTTCTACCTGATTTCACTCAAAAGGTATTGAGGTTTCAGATTGATTTCAGGTAATTTCTTTCTACCTGATTTCACTCAAAGGGTAAGGTTTCAGATTGATTTCAGGTAATTTCTTTCTACCTGATTTCATTCAAAAGGTAAGGTTTCAGATTGATTTCAGGTAATTTCTTTCTACCTGATTTCCTCAAAAGGTAAGGTTTCAGATTGATTTCAGGTAATTTTCTTTCAGATTGATTTCCTAATTTCTTACCTATTTCATTCAAAGGTAAGGTTTCAGATTGATTTCAGGTAATTTCTTTCTACCTGATTTCACTCAAAAGGTAAGGTTTCAGATTGATTTCAGGTAATTTCTTTTCTTTCTGATTTCATTCAAAAGGTAAGGTTTCAGATTGATTTCAGGTAATTTCTTTTTTACCTGAGTTTCATTTCAAAAGATCTAATTCAAAAGGTTTCAGATTGATTTCAGGTAATTTCTTTTCTACCTGATCTCATTCAAAAGGTAAGGTTTTCAGATTGATTTCAGGTAATTTTTTTCTACCTGATTCCTCAAAAAGGTAAGGTTTTCAGATTTAGATTTCAGGTAATTTCTTTCTACTTTCTTTCTTTCTTTCTTTCTTTTGTCTTCTTCTTTATGTATTTCTTTTCTTTCTACCTGAGTAAGCATTTTCTTTTCTTTCTTTCTTTTCTTTCTTTCTTTCTTTCTTTCTTTCTTTGTATTTCTATCCTTCTTTCTTTTCTTTCTTTCTTTCTTTCTACTTGGTAAGCCTTTTCTTTCTTTCTTTTCTTTTCTTTCTTTCTTTCTTTCTTTCTACCTGGTAAGGTTTCTTTTGATTTCAGGTTCTTTCTTTCTTTCTGTTTTCTTTCAAAAGGTAAGGTTGTCAGATTGATTTCAGGTAATTTCTTTCTACCTGATCTCATTCAAAATTTAAGGTTTGGGGATTCTTTTTTCTTTAATTTCTTTCTACCTATTTCTTTCAAAAGGTAAGTTTTTCAGATTGATTTCAGGTAATTTTTTCTGCTTGATTTTCTTTCTAAAAGGTAAGGTTTCAGATTGATTTCAGGTTTTTTCTTTCTACCTGATTTTCTTTCAAAAGGTAAGGTTTCAGATTGATTTCTTTCTTTTCTTTCACCTGATTTCTTTCAAAGGTAAGTTTGAGACTGATTTCCAGGTAATTTTTCTTCTTTCTGATTTAACTCAAAAAGGTAAGGTTTCAGATTGATTTCTTAATTTCTTTCTACCTGATTTCATTTCAAAAGGTAAGGTTTCAGATTGATTTCAGGTAATTTCTACCTTGCCTGATTTCTTTCAAAAGGTAAGGTTTCAGATTGATTTCAGGTAATTTCTTTTCTACCTGATTTCACACAAAAGGTAAGGTTTTCAGATTTCTTTCTTTTAATTTCTTTCTTACCTGATTTCTTCAAAAAGGTAAGGTTTCTTGATTGATTTCAGGTAATTTCTTTTCTGCCTGACCTCACTCAAAATTTAAGGTTTCAGATTTCTTTCAGGTTCTTTCTTTCTGTCCTGTCTTTCTATTCTAAAAGGTAGGTTTCAGATTGATTTCAGGTAATTTCTTTTCTATTTGATTTCAAAAAAGGTAAGGTTTTTCAGATTGATTTCAGGTAATTTCTTTCTACCTGATTTCACTCAAAGTTAAGGTTCAGATTGATTTCAGGTAATTCCTTTCTACCTGATCTCATTCAAAAGGTAAGGTTTCAGATTGATTTCAGGTAATTTCTTTCTACCTGATTTCTCTCAAAGGTAAGGTTTCAGATTGATTTCAGGTAATTTCTTTCTACCTGATCTCATTCAAAAGGTAAGGTTTCAGATTGATTTCAGGTAATTTCTTTCTTACCTGATTTCTCTCAAAAGGTAGGTTTCAGATTGATTTCAGGTAATTTCTTTCACCTGATTTCACTCAAAAGGTAAGATTTCCAGATTGATTTCCAGGTAATTCTTTCTACCTGATCTCATTCAAAAGGTAAGTGTTTCAGATTGATTTCAGGTAATTTTACCTTTCTACCTGATCTCCATTCAAAGGTAAGGTTTCAAGATTGATTTCAGTAATTTCTTTCTTACCTGATTTCTATCTCAAAGGTAAGGTTTCAGATTGATTTCAGGTAATTTCTTTCTACCTGATTTCATTTCTCAAAAGGTAAGGTTTTTCTTTGGATTTCAGGTAATTTTTTCTATCTGATTTCTTTCATTCTTTTTTCAAGATTGATTTCTTTCTTTCTTTTCTTTCTATCTGATTTCATTAAAAGGTAAGGTTTCAGATTGATTTCTTCTTAATTTCTTTTCTTACCTGATCTCATTCAAAAGGTAAGGTTTCAGATTTTTTTCTTTCTTTCTTCTTTTCTACCTGATTTCTTTCTAAAAGGTAAAGGTTTCAGATTGATTTTTCTTAATTTCTTTTTTCTGATTTTTCAAAAGGTAAGGTTTAAGATTGATTTCTTTCTTTCTTTCTTTCTTTCTGATTTTCATTCAAAAAGGTAAGGTTTCAGATTGATTTTCAGGTAATTTTTCTACCTGATTTCATTCAAAAGGTAAGGTTTCAGATTGATTTCTTTTCTTTCTTTCTTTCTTTGATTTCTTTCAAAGTATAAGATTTCAGATTGATTTTAAGCATTTTCTTTCTACCTGATTTCCTCAAAAGGTAAGGTTTCAGATTGATTTTCAGGTAATTTCTTTCTACCTGATTTTTCACAAGATTGATTTCAGGTAATTTCTTTCTTTTCTCATTAAGGTTTCAGATTGATTTCAGGTAATTTCTTTCTGCCTGATTTCCTCTTAAAAGGTAAGTTTTCAGATTGATTTGGGTAATTTCTTTCTACTTGATTTCTTTTCACTCAAGGTAAGGTTTCATTTTGATTTCTTTTCTTTCTTTCTTGCCTGATTTCTTTAAAAGGTAAGGTTTTAGAATTGATTTCAGGTATTTTCTTTTCTACCTGATTTCATTCAAAAGGTAAAGGTTTTCAGATTGATTTCTTTCTTTCTTTCTACCTGATTTCACTCAAAAGGTAAGGTTTCTGATGTCTTTCTACCAGGTAATTTCTTTTTTCTATCTGATCCTCATTCTTTCTTTCTTTTCAGATTTCTTTCAGGTAATTTCTTTTCTGCAGTCTCTGATTTCAAACTTGTGTAAGGTTTCAGATTGATTTCAGGTAATTTCTTTCTACCTGATTTCATTCAAAAGGTAAGGTTTTTGATTGATTTCAGGTAATTTCTTTCTACCTGATTTCATTCAAAAGGTAAGGTTTCAAGATTGATTTCAGGTAATTTTCTTTCTACCTGATTTCACTCAAAGGTAAGGTTTCAGATTGATTTCAGGTATTTCTTTCACCTGATCTCATTAAAGTGGGTTCAGATTGATTTCAGGTAATTTCTTTCTACCTGATTTCATTCAAAGGTAAGGTTTCAGATTGATTTTGTGTATTTCTTTCTACCTGATTCTCAAAAGGTAAGGTTTCAGATTGATTTCAGGTAATTTCTTTCTACCTGATCTCATTCAAAGGTAAGGTTTCAGATTGATTTCAGGTAATTTCTTTCTACCTGATTTCATTCAAAAAGGTAAGGTTTCAGATTGATTTCAGGTAATTTCTTTCTTCTGATTTCTTTCAAAAGGTAAGGTTTCAGATAGATTTTAGGTAATTTCTTTTCTACATTGTTCTTTCTCATTTCTTTCTTGATCTCATTCAAAAGGTTTCAGATTGATTTCAGGTAATTTCTTTCTTTACCTGATCTCATTCAAAAGGTAAGGTTTCAGATTGATTTCAGGTAATTTCTTTCTTACCTGATTTCACCTCAAAGGTAAGGTTTCAGATTGATTTCAGGTTCTTTCTTTTTCACTGATTTCTTTCTAAAAGGTAAGGTTTCAGATTGATTTTTCTTTCTTTCTTGATTACTGATTTCACTCAAAGGTTTTCAGATTGATTTCATGTAATTTCTTTCTACCTGATTTTTCTTTCTACCTGGTTTCAGATTGATTTCTTTCTTTCTTTTCTTTCTACCTGATTTCTTTCAAAAGGTAGGTTTTCAAGATTGATTTCAGGTAATTTCTTTCTTACTTGATCTCATTCAAAACCTAAGGTTTCAGAATTGATTTCAGGTAATTTTCTTTCTTTCTTTTCATTCTTTCTGTAAGGTTTCAAGATTGATTTCTTAATTTCTTTCTTTCTTTCTTTCCTTTTCTTTCTTTCTTTTCAGATTGATTTCAGGTAATTTCTTTCTTACCTGATTTCACTCTTTCATTCTTTTTTCAGATTGATTTCAGGTAATTTCTTTCTAGCGGTTTCACTCTTTCTTCTTCTTTCAGATTGATTTCTTTCTTTCTTTCTTTGCCTGATGTATTGTTTCTTTCTTTATGTAAGGTTTCAGATTGATTTCTTTAATTTCTTTCTACCTGATTTCGCACTCTTTCTAGGTTTCTTTTGATTTCGGGTAATTTTCTTTTCTACTTTCTTTTCACCTGTTAAGGTTCAGATTGATTTCTTTCAGGTAATTTCTTTCTTTCTTTCTTTCAAAAGGTAAGGTTTCTATTGATTTCCTTATCTTTCTTTCTACCCGATTTCTTTCTTTCTAAGGTTTCAGATTGATTTTTTCTTCTTTTTTCTTTCTTTTCTTTCTTTCAAAAGGTAAGGTTTCAGATTGATTTCAGGTAATTTCTTTCTTACCTTCTTTCTCTCAAAAGGTAAGGTTTCTTATTTCTTTTCTAATTTCTTTCTTACCTGATCTCATTCAAACCTTTTCTTTCTTTTTTTCTTTCTTTTCTTTCTTTTCTTTCTACCTGATTTCACTCACCTGGTAAGGTTTTCTTTTGATTTCAGGTAATTTCTTTCTTGATTTCTTTCTTTCTTTAGGTTTATTTTCTTTCAGGTAATTTCTTTCTTTCGATCTCTGGTAGCATTTCTTTCTTTCTTAATTTCTTTCTTTCTTTATTTCTTTCAAATTTCTTTTTTACTTCGATTTCTTTAATTTCTTTTCTTGATTTCTTTCAAAGGTAAGGTTTGAATTCTTTCTTTAATTTCTTTCTTCTTTTTTTCTTTCTTTCTTTAGGTTTCAGCCTTTTCTTTCATGTAATTTCTTTCTTACTTTTCTTTCTTTCTTGTAAGGTTTCAGATTGATTTTCAGGTAATTTCTTTTTTACCTGATCTTTTCTTTCTTTCAAAAGTATAGGTTTCAGATTGATTTCAGGTGCTTTCTTTCTACCTGATTTTTCTACCTGGTTGGTTTAAGGTTTGATTTCCAGGTAATTTCTTTCTAATTTTCTTTTCAGATTGATTTCAGGTAATTTCTTTCTACCTGATTTCATTCAAAAGGTTTCTTTCTTGATTTCAGGTAATTTCTTATCCCTGATTTCACTTTATGTAAGGTTTCAGATTGATTTCAGGTAATTTCTTTCTTTTTTCTTTCAAAAAGGTAGGGTTTCAGATTGATTTCAGGTAATTTCTTTCTACCTGATTTCTCCAAAAGGTAAGCCTTTTTCAGATTGATTTCAGGTAATTCTTTCTTTCTTGATTTCATTCAAAAGGTAAGGTTTCAGATTGGTTCGAATGTCATTTCTTTTCTTGATTTCATTTTCTGTAGGTTTCAGATTGATTTCTTTTCTTTCTTTCTTTCTTTCTTGATTTCTTTCTAAGGTAAGCATTTTTTCTTTCTTTCTTTTAATTTCTTTCTTTTTGATCTCATTCAAAGGTAAGGTAGTAGCCTTTTCATTTCTTTCTTTCTTTTCTTTCTTTCTTTCTTTCTTTCTTTCTTTCTTTATTTCTTTCTTTCTACTGGTAAGCCTTTTCTTTTCTTTCTTTCTTTCTTTCTTTCTCTTTCTTTCTACCTGAGTAAGCACTGTTTTCTTTCTTTCTTTCTTTCTTTCTTTCTTTCTTTCTTTCTTTCATTTCTAGTAAGCCTTTGCTTTCTTTCTTTCTTTCTTTGCTTTCTTTCTACCTAGTAAGCTATTCTTTTTGCTATTTCTGTTTCTTTCTTTCTTTCTTATGTATTTCCTTTATGTATTTCTTCTTTCTACCTGGTAATTTTCCTTTCTCTTTCTTTCTTTCTTTCTTTTCTTTCTTTCTTCCTACTTAGTAAGCCTTTCTTTCTTTCTGATTGATTTCTTTCTTTCTTTACCTGATTTCACTCAAAAGGTTTCAGATTGATTTCCAGGTAATTTTCTTTCTTTCATTCAAAAGGTAAGTTTCTTTTCATTTCTTTCACCTGATCTCCAAAGGTAAGGTTTCAGATTGATTTCAGGTAATTTCTTTCTACCTGATTTCTTTCAAAGGTAAGGTTTCAGATTGATTTCTTTAATTTCTTTCATCTGATCTTTCACTCAAAAGGTGGTTTCTTTTCTTTCACCTGATTTCATTCAAAGGTAAGGTTTCAGATTGATTTCAGGTAATTTCTTTCTACCTTTCTTTCTAAAAGGTAAGGTTTCAGATTGATTTCAGGTAATTTCTTTTCTCCCTGATCTCTACTCAAAAGGTAAGGTTTCAGATTGATTTCAGGTAATTTCTTCTTTCTTTCAAAGGTGCAAGGTTTGATTGATTTCAGGTAATTCTTCTTACCTGATTTCACCTCAAAGGTTCTTTTGATTTCAGGTAATTTCTTTTCTTTCTTTTCTTTCTTTATGTATTTCTTTCTTTCTTTGGATTTCTTTCTTTCTTTCTGATTTCTTTCAAAAGGTAAACTTTTCAGATTTCTTTTCAGGTTCTTTCTTTCTTTCTTTCTTTCTTTTCTCAAAAGGTAAGGTTTTTGATTGATTTCTTTCTTTCTTTCTTTCACCTGATTTCTTTCTTTCTTTTTCTGTAAGGTTTCAGATTGATTTCTTTCTTTCTTTCTTTCTGATCTCTTTCAAAGGTAAGCATTTTCTTTCTTTTTTCTTTCTTTTCTTTCTTTCTTTCTTTCTAGCAAAGGTAGCCTTTTCAGATTGATTTCTTTCTATCTTTCTTTCTTTGATTTCTACTCAGCCTAAGGTTTAGATAGATTTCAGGCCTTTTTCTTTTTCTTTCTTCTTTCTTTCTTTCTTTCTTTCTTTCAGATTGATTTCCTATTGCTTTTCTTTCTGATTTCTCTTTCAAAATTTAAGGTTTCTTATTTCTTTAGGTATTTCTTTCTACCTGATTGGTAACATTTCTGGGTTTCTTTTCAGATTGATTTTCTTTCTTTATTTCTTACCTGATATTCTTTCTAAGATTTCTTTCTTTCTTTCTTTCTTTCTTTCTTTTCACCTCATAAGGCCTTTTAATTCTTTCAGATTCTTTTCTTTCTTTCTTTCAACTTTCTACCTGAGTAAGACTTTTTCTTTCTTTCTTTCTTTTTCTTTCTTTTCTTTCTTTTCTACCTGTTTCATTGCTGCTGCTCTTTTTCTTATAACAACAACAACTTAGCTAGTGGCCCTTTTCTTCTTTCTTTCTTTCTTTCTTTTCTTTCTTTCTACCTGGTAAGCCTTCTTACCTTTCTTTTTTCTTTCTTTCTTTCTTTCTTTCTTTCTTTCTTTCTTTCTACCTAGTATTTTCTTTCTTCTTTCTTTCTTTCTTTCTACCTGGTAAACCTTTTCTTTTCTTTCTTTCTTTTGTTTCTTTGTTTCTTTGTTTTTCTTTCTTTCTTTCTGCCAACAACAACAACTTTCTTTATATGTATTTCTTTGTAGCATTTCTTTCTTTCGACCTTTCTTTTTTTCTTTTCTCTATCTTTCTTTTCTTTCTTTAGTAGCTTTTTTCTTTCTTTCTTTCTTTCTTTCTTTCTTTCTTTCTTTTTCTTTCTTTCTTTCTATTTCTTTCTTTTTACATATTTCTTTCTTTTTCCTTTCTTTCTTTCTTTTTCTTTCTTTTTTCTACCTGGTAAGCCTTTTTCTTTCTTTTTCTTTCTTTCTTTTTTATGTATTCTTTCTTTATTTATTTCTTTCTACCTGGTAAGCATTTTCTTTCTTTCTTTCTTTCTTTTCTTTCTTTCTTTCTTTCTTTTTTCTACCTTTCTTTTCTTTCTTTTTTTTTCTTTCTTTCTTTCTTTTCTACCTGGTAAGCCTTTTTCTTTCTTTTCTTTCTTTTTCTTTCTTTCTTGCTTTCTTTCTTTCTTTCTTTCTTTTTCCTAACAAGTAAGCCTTTTCTTCTTTCTTTCTTTCTTTCTTTCTTTCTTTCTTTCTTTCTGCCTGGTAAGCCTTTCTTTTTCTTTATTTCTTTCTTTCTTTTTCTTTCTTTCTTTCTTTATGTATTCTTTCTTTTTATTTCTTTCTTTCTTTACGTATTTCTTTCTTTCTTTCTTTCTACCTGGTAAGCCCTTTCTTTCTTTCTTTCTTTCTTTCTTTCTTTCTTTCTTTCTTTCTTTTCTTTCTACCTAGTAGGCTTTTCTTTCTTTTCTTTCTTTCTTTCTTTCTTTCTTTCTTTCTAAGCCTTTTCTTTCTTTCTTTTTCTTTCTCTCTTTCTTTCTTTCGTGTAGCCTTTTCTCTTTCTTTCTTTCTTTCTTTCTTTCTTTCTTTCTTTCTACTTGCGTTGCCTTTTCTTTCTTTTTTTTCTTTCTTTCTTTCTTTCTTTCTTATTTCTACCTGGTAAGCCTTTTCATTCTTCTTTTTCTTTTCTTTCTTTCTTTCTTTTGCTAACTCTTTCTTTCTACCTGGTAAGCCTTTTCTTTCTTTCTTTCTTTTCTTTCTTTTTTTTCTTTCTTTCTTTCTTTTCTAGCTGTTAAGCCTTTCTTTTATTTTCTTTCTTCTTTTCTTTTCTTTCTTTTCTTTCTTTCTTTCTTAGCCTTTTCTTACTTTATTTCTTTCTTTCTTTCTACCTGAGTAAGCCTTTTCTTTCTTTCTTTCTATCTTTCTTTCTATCTTTCTTTCTTTCTTTCTACCTGTATTTTTTTCTTTCTTTCTTTCTTTTCTGGTAAGCCTTTCTTTCTTTCTTTCTTTTCTTTCTTTCTGCTGCTACCTTCTTGAACTTTCTTTCTTTCTTTCTTTCTTTTTTCTTTCTACCTGTAGCCTTTTCTTTCTTTCTTTCTTTCTCTTTCTTTCTTTCTTTCTTTCTTTCTTTCAGCCTTTTCTATCTTTTCTTTCTTTCACCTGTTAGCCCTATTCTTTTTCTTTCTTTCTTTCTTTCTTTCTTTCTTTCTTTCTTTCTTTCTTTCTTAATTTCTTTCTACCTTCTTTCTTTCTACGTATTTCCTCTTTCTTTCTTTCTTTTCTCTTTCTACCTGGTAGCCCTTTAAGCCTTTCTTTTTCTTTTCTTTCTTTCTTTCTTTCTTTCTTTTTCTTTCTTTCTGTATTTCTTTTTCTTTCTTTCTTTCTTTCAGCCGGTAAGCATTTTCTTTCTTTTCTTTCATTCTTTCTTTCTTTATTTTTTCTTCTTTCTTTCTTTCTACCTGGTAAGCATTTTCTTTCTTTCTTTCTTTCTTTCTTTCTTTTTCTTTCTTTCTTTCTTTCTTTCTTTCTTTCTACCTGGTAAGCCTTTTCATTCTTTCTTTCTTTCTTTCTTTCTTTCTTTCTTTCTTTTTCTTTCTTTCTTTCTTTCTTTCTTTCTTTCTTTCTTTTCTTTCTTTCTTTCTTTGTTTTCTTTGTTTTCACCTGGTCTTTCTTTCTTTTCTTTCTTTCTTTCTGTTCTTTCTTTCTTGACTGCCTTTCTTTCTTGCTTTTCTTTCTTTCTTTCTTTCTTTCCTCTTTCTTTCTTTCTTTCTTTTTCTTTCTTTCTAGCTAGTAGCCTTTTCTTTTCTTTCTCTTTCTTTCTTTTGTTTCTTCTTTCTTTCCTTTCTTTCACCTAGCTAGCCTTCCTTTTCTTTCTTTCTTTTCTTTCTTTCTTTCTTTCTTTCTTTCTTTCTTTCTGCACATTAGCCTTTTCTTTCTTTCTTTCTTTTTTTTTCTTTCTTTCTTTCTTTCTTTCTTTCTTTCTTTCTACCTGGTAAGCCTATTCTTTTCTTTCTTTCTTTCTTTCTTTCTTTCTTTCTTTCTTTCTGTATTTCTTTATGTATTTCTTTCTTTCGACCTGGTAAGCATTTTCTTTCTTTCTTTCTTTCTTTCTTTCTTTTTCTTTCTTTCTACCTGGTAAGCCTTTTCTTTCTTTCTTTCTAGCTGGTAAGCCTTTTCTTTTTTCTTTCTTTCTTTCATTCTTTCTTTCTTTCTTTCATTCTTTCTTTATGTATTTCTTTCTTTATTTACGTATTTCTATCTTTCTTTCTTTCTTTCTTTCTTTCTACCTGGTAAGCCCTTTCTTTCTTTCTTTCTTTCTTTCTTTCTTTCTTTCTTTCTACCTGGTAAGCCTTTTTTCTTTCTTTCTTTCTTTTTTTCTTTCTTTCTTTTTTCTTTCTTTTTCTTTTTTCTGTCCTGGTCAGCCTTTTCATTTTTCTTTCTTTTCTTTTTTCTTTCTTTCTTTCTTTTCTTTTTCTTATTTCTTCTTTCTTTCTAAAGCCTTTTCTTTCTTTCTTTCTTTCTTTCTTTCTTTCTTTCTTTCTTTCTACAGGGACCTTTTCTTTCTTTCTTTCTTTCTTTCTTTCTTTTCTTTCTTTCTTTTCTTTCTTTCCTTAAGCCTTTCTTTCTTTCTTTCTTTCTTTCTTTCTTTTCTTTCTTTTTACCTAGTAGCCTTTCTTTTCTTTCTTTCTTTTCTTTCTTTTTTCTTGAGTAGACTTTTTTCTTTTTCTTTTCTTGTATTTCTTTTCTTATTTTCTTTGTCTTTTTCTACCTGGTGGGCACTTTTCTTTCTTTCTTTCTTTCTTTCTTTCTTTCTTTCTTTCTTCCTTCTTGGTAAGCCTTTTCTTTCTTTTCTTTCTTTCTTTCTTTCTTTTCTTTTCTTTCTTTTTTCTTTCTGCCTGGTAGCATTTTCTTTTCTTTCTTTCTTTCTTTTTCTTTTCTTTTTTTTTCTTTCTTTGTTTTTCTTTCTTTTTTCTTTCTTTCTTTCTTTCAAGCTTTCTTTCTTCTTTCTTTCTTTACCTATGCTAGCCTTTTACCATTAAGCCTTTTCTTTCTTTCTTTTCTTTCTTTCTTTCTTTCTTTCTTTTACCTGGTTTCTTTCTTTCTTTCATTCTTTTCTTTCTTTTCTTTTTCTTTCTACCTGGTAAAGCCTATTCTTTTCTTTCTATCTTTCTTTCTTTCTTTCTTTCTTTCTTTTTCTTTTGTCTTTCTTTCTTTAAGCCTTTTCTTTTTTCTTTCTTTCTTTTCTTTCTTTCTTTTCTTTCTTTCTTTATGTATTTCTTTTCTTTCTTTCTTTCTTTCTTTCTTTCTTTCTTTCTTTCTTTCTTTCTGTCTTTCTGTCTAGCTTTCTTTCTTTCTTTTTTCTTTCTTTCTTTCTTTCTCCTTGGCCACTTTCTTTTTCTTTTCTTTCTTTATGTATTTCTTTCTTTCTTTCTTTCTTTCTTTCTTTCTTTCTTTCTTTCTTTCTTTCTTTCTTTCTTTATGTATTTCTTTCTTTCTTTACGTATTTCTTTCTTTCTTTCTTTCTTTCTACCTGGTAAGCCTTTTCTTTCTTTCTTTCTTTCTTTCTTTCTTTCTTTCTTTCTTTCTTTCTTTCTACCTGGTAAGACTTTTCTTTCTTTCTTTCTTTCTTTCTTTCTTTCTTTCTACCTGGTAAGCATTTTCTTTCTTTCTTTCTTTCTTTCTTTCTTTCTTTCTTTCTTTCTTTCTACCTGGTAAGCCTTTTCTTTCTTTCTTTCTTTCTTTCTTTTTCTTTCTTTCTTTCTTCTTTTCTTACCTTCTTTCTTTCTTTTTCTTTTCTTTCTACCTTTCTTTCTTTCTTTCTTTTCTTTCTTCTTTCTTTCTTTCTTTCTTTCTGGTAAGCCTATTTCTTTTTTCTTTTATCTTTTCTTTCTTTCTTTTGCTTTCTTTATGTATTTCTTTTTCTTTCTTTCTTTCGACCTTACTTTCATTTTTCTTTCTTTCTTTTCTTTCTTTCTTTCTTTTTTCTTCTTGTATTTCTTTTCTTTCTTTCTTTCTTTCTTTCTTTCTTTTCTTTCTACCTGGTAAGCCTTTCTTTATTTCTTTTCTTTCTGCTTTCTTTCTTTTCTTTTCTTTCTACCTGGCCTTTTTTCTTTCTTTCTTTCTTTCTTTCTTTCTTTCTTTCTTTCTTTCTTTCTACCTGGTAAGCCTTTTCTTTCTTTCTTTCTTTCTTTCTTTCTTTCTTTCTTTCTTTCTTTCTACCTGGTAAGCCTTTTCTTTTTTCTTTCTTTCTTTCTTTCTTCCCTTTCTTTTTCTTTCTGCCTTTTCTTTCTTGGTAGCCTATTTCTTTTTTTTTCTTTCTTTCTAGCCTTTTTTTTCTTTCTTTTCTTTCTTTCTTTCTTTCTTTCTTTCTTTATGTACTTATGTATTCCTTTTTATTTCTTTCTTTCTTTCTTTCTTTTTCTTTCTTTCTTTCTTTCTTTCTGTCTTTCTTTCTTTCTTTCTTTTTTCTTTTCTTTCTTTCTGTCTTTCTTTCTAACCTGGTAAGCCTTTTTTTCTTTTCTTTCTTTCTTTTCTTACTTTCTTTCTTTCTTTTCTTTCTTTGTATTTCTTTCTTTATTACGTATTTCTATCTTTCTTTCTTTCTTTCTTTCTTTCTTAAGCCTTTCTTTTTTCTTAGCTTTCTTTCTTTCTTTCTTTTCTACCTTTAAGCATTTTCTTTTTGCTTTCTTTCTTTCTTTCTTTCTTTCTGTCTTTCTGTCTTTCTTTCTAGCTGGTAAGCCTTTTCTTTTTTCTTTCTTTCTTTTTTTCTTTCTACCTGCAGTAGCCTTTTCTTTCTTTCTTTCTTTCTTTTCTTTCTTTCTTTCTTCTACCTGGTAAGCCTTTCTTTCTTTCTTTCTTTCTTTCTTTCTTTCTTTCTTTTCTTTCTTTTCTTTCTTTCTTTCCTGGTAAGCCTTTTCTTTTCTTTCTTTCTTTCTTTCTTTCTCTTTCTTTCTTTCTTTCTTTCTTTCTTTCTTTCTTTTATATTTGCTATGTATTTCTTTTTTCTACCTGGTAGCCCATTTTTTTCTTTCTTTCTTTCTTTCTTTCTTTTCTTTCTTTCTTTCTTTCTATTTCTATCCTTCTTTCTTTCTTTTCTTTGTTTCTTTGTTTCTTGGTAAGCCTTTTCTTTCTTTCTTTCTTTCTTTCTTTCTTTCTTTTTCTGCCTGGTAAGCCTTTCTTTTCTTTCTTTCTTTCTTTCTTTCTTTTCTTTCTAAGCATTTCTTTTCTTTCTTTATTTCTTTCTCTCTTTCTTTCGACCTAGTATTTCTTTCTTTTTTCTTTCTTTCTTTCTTTTCCTTTCTTTCTTTCTTTATTTCTTTCTTACCTATTTCTTTTTTTTTCTTTCTTTCTTTTTTTCTTTTCTTTCTTTCTTTCTTTCTTTCTATCTGGTAAGCCTTTTCTTTCTTTTCTTTCTTTCTTTCTTTCTTTTCTTTTTTCTACCTGGTAAGCCTTTTCTTTCTTTTTTTCTTTCTTTCTACCTGCTTTTCTTTCTTTTCTTTCTTTCTTTGGTATGCCTTTTTCTTTCTTTCTTTCTTTAGCCTTTTCTTTCTTTCTTTCTTTCTTTCTTTCTTTCTTTCTTTCTTTTTTCTTAAGCCTTTTTCTTTACTTTCTTTCTTTCTTTCTTTCTTTCTTTCTTTCTTTCTACCTGGTAAAGCCTTTCTATCTTTCTTTCTTTTCTTTCTTTCTTTTCTTTCTACCTAGTGGCTATTCTTTCTTTCTTTTTTCTTTCTTTCTTTCTTTTCTTTCTTTTCTTTCTTTCTTTCTTTATGTATTTCTTTTCTTTTCTTTGTATTTCTTTCTTTCGACCTGGTAACATTTTATTTTCTGTCTTTCTTTTCTTTCTTTTCTTTTTCTTTCTTTCTTTCTCTTTCTAGCTGGTAAGCCTTTTCTTTCTTTCTTTCTTTCTTTTTTCTTTCTTCATTCTTTCTTTTTATTTCTTTTCTTTCTTTTAGGCCTATCTTTCTTTCTTTCTTTCTTTCTTTTCTTTCTACCTGGTAAGCCCTTTTTTTCTTTCTTTCTTTCTTTCTTTCTTTCTTTCTTTCTTTCTGGCTAGTAGCCTTTTCTTTCTTTCTTTTCTCTTTCTTTCTTTCTTTCTTTTCTTTTTTCTAGCTGAAGTAAGCCTTTTCTTTTCTTTCTTTTCTTTCTTTCTTTCTTTCTTTCTTTTTATTTCTTTTATTTCTTTCTTTTAACCTGTTTCTTATTTTCTTTCTTTTTCTTTTCTTTCTTTCTACCTTTCTTTCTTTCTTTCTTTCTTTCTTTCTACCTAGTGGTAAGCCTTTTTTCTTTCTTTTCTTTCTTTTCTTTCTTTCTTTTTTCTTTCTTTCTTTCTTTCTTTATTTCTTTCTTTCTTTCTTTCTTTCTACCTTTCTTTCTTTTTTCTTTCTTTCTTTCTTTCTTTCTTTCTTTTCTTTCCATTTAAGACTTTTCTTTCTTTTCTTTCTTTTTCTTTCTTTCTTCTTTTCTTTCTTTCTTCCTTCTTTCTTTCTTTCTTTCTTTCTTTCTTTTCTTTCTTTCTTTCTACCTAGTTTCTTTTCTTTCTTTCTTTCTTTCTTTCTTTCTTTCTTTCTTTCTTTCTTTCTTTCTTTCTTTTTCTTTCTACCTTTTCTTTTCTTTCTTTCTTTTCTTTCTTTTCTTTTCTTTCTTTCTACCTTTCTTTTCTTTATTTCTTTCTTTCTTTTTTTTTTCTTTATTTCTTTTTCTTTTTTTCTTTCTTTCTTTCTTTTCTTTCTTTATTTCTTTCTTTTCTTACCTAGTATTTCTTTTCTTTCTTTCTTTCTTTCTTTCTTTCTTTACTTTCTTTTTTTTCTTTCTACCTAGTAAGCCCTTTCTTTTTCTTTCTTTTCTTTCTTTCTTTTCTTTCTTTCTTTTCTTTCTTTCTTTCTTTAAGTATTTTCTTTCTTTCTTTCTTTCTTTCTTTAAGCATTTTTTTTCTTTCTTTCTTTCTTTTCTTTCTTTCTTTCCTTTCTTCTTTCTTTTCTTACTTTTATTTCTTTCTTTTCTTTCTTTCTTTTCTACCTAGCCTTTTCTATCTTTCTTTTCTTTCTTTCTTTTTCTTTCTTTAGCCTCTTTCTTTTCTACCTTAAAGCCTTTTCTTTCTTTCTTTCTTTTCTTTCTTTCTTTTCTTTCTTTCTTTTTCTTTCTTTCTTTCTTTCTTTCTTTCTTTCTTTCTTTATTTCATTTCTTTCTTTCTTTCTACCCTGGTAAGCATTTTTTCTTTCTTTCTTTTCTTTCTTTCTTTTCTTTCTTTCTTTTTCTTTAAGCCCTTTTCTTTTCTTTCTTTCTTTTTTTCTTTCTTTCTTTCTTTCTTTTTCTACCTTAGCCTTTTCTTTTTTCTTTCTTTCTTTCTTTCTTTCTTTCTTTCTTTCTTTCTTTCTTTATGTATTTCTTTCTTTCTTTCTTTCTTTCTTTCTTTCTTTCTTTCTTTCTTTCTTTCTACCTGGTAAGCCTTTTCATTCTTTCTTTCTTTCTTTCTTCTTTCTTTCTTTTTCTTTCTTTCTTTCTTTCTTTCTACCTGGTAGCCTTTTCTTTCTTTCTTTTCTTTCTTTCTTTCTTTCTTTCTTTTTCTACCTGGTAAGCCTTTTCTTTTTTTTTCTTTCTTTTCTTTCTTTCTTTCTTTCTTTCTACCTGGTAAGCCTTTTCTTTCTTTCTTTCTTTCTTTCTTTCTTTCTTTTCTTTCTTTCTTTCTACCTGGTTGCTTTCTTTCTTTCTTTCTTTCTTTTTTCTTTCTTTCTTTCTTTCTACCTGGTAACCTTATCTTTCTTTCTTTCTTTCTTTCTTTCTTTTTCTTTTTCTTTTTCTTTCTTTCTTTCTTTTCTTTCTTTTCTTTCTTTTCTTTCTTTCTTTCTTTCTTTCTTTCTTTCTAGCTGGTAAGCATTTTTTCTTTCTTTCTTTCTTTCTTTCTTTCTTTCTTTCTTTGATCTTTTTTTTCTTTCTTTCTTTTCTTTCTTTTCTTTTCTTTCTTTCTACCTTTTCTACCTTTTCTTTCTTTCTTTCTTTTCTTTCTTTCTTTCTTTCTTTCTTTCTTTTCTTTCTTTCTTTCTTTCTTTCTACCTGGTAAGCCTTTCTTTTTTTTTTTTCTTTTTTTCTTTCTTTCTTTCTTTCTACCTGGTATTTCTTTCTTTTTTTCTTTTCTTTTTTTTTCTTTCTTTTTCTCTTTCTTTCTTTTTTCTTTCTTTCTTTTTTCTTTCTTTTCTTTCTTTCTTTCTTTCTTTCTTTCTTTCTTTCTTTCTTTTTTCTTTTCTTTTTCTACCTGGTAAGCCCTTCATTCTTTCTTTCTTTCTTTCTTTCTTTCTTTCTTTCTTTCTACCTGGTAAGCCTTTTCTTTCTTTCTCTTTCTTTCTTTTTCTTTCTTTCTTTCTTTCTTTATTTATTTCTTTTTTGTATTTCTTTCTTTTCTACCTTAAGCCTTTTCTTTCTTTCTTTCTTTCTTTCTTTCTTTTCTTTATTTTCTTTTACCTTTATTTCTTTTCTTTCTTTTTTCTTTCTTTCTTTCTTTCTTTCTACCTTTCTTTCTTTCTTTTCTTTTTCTTTCTTTCTTTTCTTTCTTTCTTTTTCTTTTCTTTCTTTCTTTCTTTCTGTCTTTCTTTCTTTCTTTAAGTATTTCTTTCTTTCTTTCTTTCTTTTGCCTGGTAAGCCCTTTCTTTCTTTCTTTCTTTTTTTCTTTCTTTTTCTTTCTTTCTTTCTTTCTCTCTTAATTTCTTTTTTCTTTCTTTCTTTCTTTCTTTCTTTCTATCTGAGTAAGCCTTTCTTTTTCTTTCTTTCTTTCTTTCTTTCTTTCTTTTCTTTCTTTCTTTGTCTTTTTCTTTCTTTCTTTCTTTCTTTCTTTCTTTTCTTTCTTTCTACCCTGGTCTGCCTTTTTTCTTTCTTTCTTTCTTTTCTTTCTTTTCTTTCTTTCTTTCTTTTTTCTTTCTTTCTTTTCTTTTCTTTTCTTTCTTTCTTTCTTTCTTTCTTTCTTTCTTTCTACCTGGTAGCCTTTTCTTTTTTTTTTTTCTTTCTTTCTTTCTTTTATTTCTACCTTTATATATTTCTTTCTTTTTTTCTTTCTTTCTTTTTTCTTTCTTTTTCTTTCTTTTCTACCTTTTCTTCTTTTCTTTCTTTATGTCTTTCTTTCTTTCTACCTGTTAAGCCTTTTCTTTTTTCTTTCTTTCTTTCTTTCTTTCTTTTCTTTCTTTCTTTCTACCTCTTTTTGCCCTGCTTTGCCTTTTCTTTCTTTCTTTCTTTCTTTCTTTCTTTCTTTCTTTTTCTATTCTTAAGCCTTTTCTTTCTTTTCTTTCGTATTCTTTTCTTTTTCTTTTTCTTTCTTTTCTTTCTACCTGGTAAGCCTTTCTTTCTTTTCTTTCTTTCTTTCTTTCTTTCTTTCTTTATGTATTTCTTTTTCTTTCTTTCTTTTTTTCTTTCTTTCTTTTCTTTCTTTCTTTCTACCTGTTAAGCCTTTTTTTCACTTTTCTTTCTTTCTTTTTTTTTCTTTCTTTCTTTCTTTCTACCTGGTAAGCCTTTTCTTTTTCTTTCTTTCTTTCTTTCTTTCTTCTTTCTATTTCTTAAACCTATTTCTTCTTTCTTTTTTCTTTCATTCTTTTCTTTTTCATTTTCTTTTTTTTTTTCTATCTGTAAGCCTTTTCTTTCTTTATTTCTTTCTTTATTTCTTTTTTCTTTTGACCTTTAAGCCCTTTTTCTTTCTTTCTTTTTTCTTTCTTTCTTTTTCTTTCTTTCTACCTAGGTAAGCCTATTCTTTTCTTTCTTTCTTTTTTTCTTTCTTTCTTTCTTTCTTTCTTTCTGTATTTCTTTTATTTCTTTCTTTATTATTTCTTTCTTTTGACCTGGTAAAGCATTTTTCTTTCTTTCTTTCTTTTCTTTCTTTCTTTCTTTCTTTTCTTTCTTTCTTTCTTTCTTTTTCTGTCTTTCTTTCTTTCTTTCTTTCTTTTTTTCTTTTTCTTTTCTTTCTTTCATTCTTTCTTTCTTTCTTTCTTTCTTTCTTTTCTTTCTTTCTACCTGGTAAGTATTTCTTTCTTTCTTTCTTTCTTTCTTTCTTTCTTTCTACCTTTCTTCTTTCTTTCTTTCTTTCTTTCTTTCTTTCTTTCTTTCTACCTGGTAAGCCTTTTCTTTCTTTCTTTCTTTCTTTCTTTCTTTCTTTTTCTTTCTTTTTCTTTCTACCTGGTAAGCCTTTTCTTTCTTTCTTTCTTTCTTTCTTTCTTTCTTTCTTTCTTTTCTTTTTTCTACCTGGTAAGCCTTTTCTTTCTTTTTCTTTCTTTCTTTCTTTCTTTCTTTCTACCTGTTAAGCCTTTTCTTCTTTCTTTCTTTTCTTTCTTTCTTTCTTTTCTTTCTTTCTTTTTCTTTCTTTCTTTCATTCTTTTTCTTTTTCTTTCTTTTTTACCTTTTCTTTCTTTCTTTCTTTCTTTCTTTCTTTCTTTCTTTCTTACCTGGTAAGCCCTATTTTTTTCTTTCTTTTTTTCTTTCTTTTCTTTCTTTCTTTTTTGTATTTCTTTGTATATTTCTTTCTTTCGACCTGGTAAGCATTTTCTTTCTTTTCTTTCTATTTTCTTTCTTTCTTTTCTTTTTTCTTTCTTTCCTACCTGTTACCACTGCTTTCTTTCTTTCTTTCTTTTCTTTCTTTCTTTCTTTCTTTCTTTCTTTCTTTAAGCATTTTCTTTCTTTTTTCTTTCTTTCCTTTCTTTCTTTTTCTACCTCTTTCTTTCTTTTCTTTCTTTCTTTTCTTTCTTTCTTTTCTTTCTTTCTTTCTTTCTTTCTTTCTTTCTTTTTATTTCATTTCTTTTCTTTCTTTCTTTCTTTTCTTTCATTTCTTTTCTTTTTTCTTTCTTTCTTTCTTTCTACCTGGTAAGCCTTTTCTTTCTTTCTTTCTTTCTTTCTTTCTTTCTTTCTTTCTTTCTTTCTTTCTACCTGGTAAGCCTTTTCTTTCTTTCTTTCTTTCTTTCTTTCTTTCTTTCTTTCTTTCTACCTGGTAAGCCTTTTCTTTCTTTCTTTCTTTCTTTCTTTCTTTCTTTCTTTCTTTCTTTCTTTCTTTCTTTCTTTCAGGCTAGTGGTATTTTCTTTTTTCTTTCTTTCTTTTTCTTTCTTTCTTTCTTTCTTTCTTTCTTTTCTTTATTTCTTTTCTTTTTCTTTCTTGCTCTTTCTTTTCTTTCTTTCTTTCTTTCTTTCTACCTGTAAGCCTTTTCTTTCTTTCTTTTTTCTTTCTTTCTTTCTTTTTTCTTTCTTTTTACCTGGTAAGCCCTTTTTTCTTTCTTTCTTTCTTTCTTTCTTTCTTTCTTTCTACCTGGTAGACTGCCTTTTCTTTCTTTCTTTCTTTCTTTCTTTTTTCTACCTGGTAAGCATTTTCTTTCTTTTCTTTCTTTCTTTTTTCTTTCTTTCTTTCTTTTCTTTTCTTTTCTTTTCTAGCAAGTAAGCCTTTTCTTTTCTTTTCTTTTCTCTTTCTTTCTTTTTAAGCCTTTTCTCTTTCTTTCTTTCTTCTTTCTTTCTTTACCTGGTAAGCCTTTTCTTTTTCTTTCTTTCTTTCTTTCTTTTCTTTCTTTTCTTTTATTTCTTTTTTTTTTTTCTTTCTTTCTTTCTTTCTTTCTTTATGTATTTCTTTATGTATTTCTTTCTTTCGACCTGGTAAGCATTTTCTTTCTTTCTTTCTTTTTTTCTTTCTTTATTTCTTTATGTATTTCTTTCTTTCTTTCTTTCTTTCTTTCTTTCTTTCTTTCTTTCCTGGTAAGCCTTTTCATTCTTTCTTTCTTTCTTTCTTACTTTCTTTCTTTCTTTCTTTCTACCTGGTAAGCCTTTTCTTTCTTTCTTTCTTTCTTTCTTACTTTCTTTCTTTCTTTCTTTCTAGCTGGTAAGCCTTTTCTTCTTTCTTTCTTTCTTTCATTCTTTCTTTCTTTCTTTCTTTCTTTCTTTCTGGTAAGCCTTTTCTTACTTTATTTCTTTCTTTCTTTCTTTCTTTCTTTCTACCTGGTAAGCCTTTTCTATCTTTCTTTCTTTCTTTCTTTCTTTCTTTCTTTTCTTTCTAAGGGGCAGGTTTTTCTTTCAGGTAATTTCTTTCTTTCTCATTACTTTCTTTTGATTTCTTTCTTTCTTTATGTCTCATTCTTTATGATTGATTTCTTAATTTATTTCTACCTGATTCATTCAAAAGAGTAAGGTTCATTTTTCAGGTAATTTTCTTTCACCTGATCTCATTCAAAAGGTAAGGTTTCAGATTGATTTCTTTCTTTTACCTGATTTTTAAGGTTTCAGATAGATTTCAGGTAATTCTTTCTACCTGACCTGGTAAGGCAGATTGATTTCAGGTAATTTCTTTCTTTCACACTTTGTTTCTTTTGTTTTTCATGTAATTTCTTTTCTTTCTTTCTTTCAAGATTGATTTAAGGTAATTTCCTGATTTTCAAAAGGTTTCTTTCTTTCAGGTAATTTCTTTCTACCTGATAAGCCTGAGTTTCAGATTGATTTCAGGTAATTTTTCTTTCTTTCTCTTTTAAAGGTTTCTTGATTTCAGGTAATTTCTTTCTTTCTGATTCTTTTCTTTCAGATAGATTTCAGGTAATTTCTCTCTCTTTCAGGGTAGGTTTCAGATTTTTTCAGGTAATTTTTTCTTTCTTTCTTTCACTCAAAGGTAAGGTTTCTTGATTTCTGTAATTTCTTTTCTACCTGATTTTTTCGTATTTCTTTCTTTTTCCTTTCTTAATTTCTTTTCTTTCTTTTCACTCAAAATGACAGATTGATTTCAGGTAATTTCTTTCTTAATTTCTTTCTTAAGGTTTCTTTTCTTTCTTTCTACCTACCTCAAAAGCCTTTTCTTTCTTTCTTTCAGGTAATTTCTTTTACCTGATTCTACCTGGTTCTGCCTGATTTTAAGGTTTCTCTTAGATTTCAGGTAATTTTCTTTCTTTCTTGATTTCTTTCAAACCTAAGGTTTCAAGTTGATTTCAGGTAATTTCTTTCTTACTACAGTCTTTCTTTCAGATTGATTTCCAGGTAATTTCTTTCTACCTAGTTCTCCAAAGGTAAGGTTTTCTTGATTTCTTTTTTTTCTACCTGATTTTCTTTAAGGTTTCCGATTGATTTCAGTAATTTCTTTCTCCAATTCCTCAAAAGGTAAGGTTTCCTTTTCTTTTCTGATCTCATTTAAGGTTTTCTTTGATTTCTAATTTCTTTCTACCTGATTTCACTCAAAGGTAAAAGGTTTCAGATAGATTTCTTTTTTCTTTCTACCTGATTTTCTTTCATTCTTGATTTCAGGTAATTTCTTTCTACCTGATTTATGTATTTTTTAGATTGATTTCTTTTTTCTTTTTCTACCTGATTTCTTTCAAGGTAGGTTTCTTTGAATTGACCTGGTAATTTCTTTTTTGATTTCTTCCAAAGGTTTCTTTCTTGATTTCTTAATTTCTTTCTTTCTTTTCTTTCTAAAAGGTAAGGTTTCAGATTGATTTCAGGTAATTTCTTTCTACCTGATTCTTTCAAAAGGTAACTTTTCTTTCTTTCAGGTCTTTTCTTTCTACCTTTTCCTAGTAAGGTTTCATTGATTTCAGGTAATTTCTTTCTGCAGTTTTCTTTCTTTAAAGGTTTCAGATTGATTTCAGGTAAGCCTTTTGATTTCTTCCAAGGTAAGGTTTCTTTTCTAATTCTTCTACCTGATTTTCAAAATAGGTTCAGATTGTTGATGGTAAATTTCTTTTTCTGATCTCTTCAAGTGAGTTTTTGATTTCAGGTAATTTCTTTCTGATTTCACTCAAAGGTAAGGTTCAGATTGATTTCAGGTAATTTCTTTTCTTTCTCAGCTGGTAAGGTTTTTCTGATTTCGGGTTTACCTAGTTCCTCTTTCTTTCAGGTATTTCTTTTACCTGATTTACCTGGTTCAATTGCCTAATTTCTTTCTGCAGTTTCACTCAAAAGGTAAGGTTCAGATTGATTCTTTTCTTTCTTCTCATTCAAAGAGTAAGGTTTCTTTTCTTTCTTAATTTCTTTCTTTCTGAATTTTCACTCAAAAGTTTGAGTTTTCAGATTGTATTTCTTAATTCTTTCTTTCTTTCCTCCTAGTAAGGTTTTTCTTTCTTTTCAGGTAATTTCTTTCTACCTGATCTCATTCTAAGGTTTCAAGATTGATTTCAGGTAATTTCTTTTCTTACCTGATCTCATTCAAAGGTAAGGTTTCAGATTGATTTCCTTTAATTTCTTTCTGATTTCATTCTTAAGGTTTCAGATTGATTTCAGGTAATTTCTTTCTACCTGATTTCATTCAAAAGGTATGGTTTCAGATTGATTTCAGGGTAATTTCTTTCTTTCTTTCAAAGGTAAGGTTTCAAGATTTCTTTCAGGTAATTTTTCAATTTCTAAGGTTTCTACACCTGATCTCATTCAGCCTTAAGGTTTCAGATTGATTTCCTTTTAATTTCTTTCTTTCTTTCTTTCAAAAGGTAAGGTTTCAGATAGATTTCTTTTCTTTCTTTCTACCTTGATTCTTTCAAAAGGTAAGGTTTCAGATTGATTTCAGGTATTTCTTTCTACCTGATTTCATTCAAAAGGTAAGGTTTCAGATTGATTTCAGGTAATTTCTTTCTTTCTGATTTCTCAAAAGGTAAGGTTTCAGATTGATTTCAGGTAATTTCTTTTACTGATTTCCTCAGTAAGGATTTCAGATTTTTCACCTGATCTCATTCAAAAGGTAAGGTTTCTTTCTACTTGATTTCTACCTGATCTCAAAAAAGGTAAGGTTTCTTTGATTTCAGGTAATTTCTTTCTACCTGATTTCATTCAAAGGTAAGTTTTTCAGATTGATTTCTTAATTTCTTTCTACCTGATTTCCTCAAAAGGTAAGGTTGATTGATTTCAGGTAATTTCTTTCATGATTTCACCAAAAGGTAAGGTTTCAGATAGATTTTCAGGTAATTTCTTTCTTTTGATTTCATTCAAAACTGTAAGGTTTCAGATTGGATTTCAGGTAATTTCTTTCTAACTGATCTCATTCAAAAGGTAAGGTTTCAGATTGATTTTAATTTTCTTTCTACCTGATTTCTTTAAGGTTTCAGATTGATTTCAGGTAATTTCTTTCTACCTGATTTCTTTCTTTCTAGATTGGTTTCAGGTAATTTCTTTTGATTTCGGGTAAGGTTTTTCTTTCTTTCTTTTTTTCTCAAAAGGTAAGGTTTTGATTTCAGGTAATTCTTTCTTGATCTCATTCAAAAGGTAAGGTTTCACTTTGATTTCAGGTAATTTCTTTCTCACCTGATTCATAGCAAAAGGTAAGGTTTCAGATTTTTGATTTTTTCTTTCTTTCATTTCTTTCTTGATTTCTTTCTTTTTCTGCCAAAAGGTAAGGTTTCAGATTGATTTCAGGTAATTTCTTTCTACCTAATTTCTTTCAACCTGTTGTAAATTTCCTTTCACCTGGATTGATTTCTTCAGAATTTCTTTCTTTATGTCTCATTTCTTAAAATTTCACATAGATTTCAGGTAATTTCTTTCTTTCTGGATTTTCACTCTAAGGTTCCAGGGTATTTCTTTCTACCTGATTTCACTCAAAAGGTAAGGTTTCAGATTGATTTCAGGTAATTTCTTTCTACCTGATTTCCTCAAAAAGGTAAGGTTTCAGATTGATTTCTAGTAATTTCTTTTACCTGATTTCTTTCAAAGGTAAGGTTTCAGATTTTTCAGGTAATTTCTTTCACCTGACCTCAAAGGTAGGTTTCAGTTTGATTTCAGGTAATTTCTTTCTACCTTTCTCAAAAGGTAAGGTTTCAGATTTTTCAGGTTTCTTTCTTTTTACTCAAAGGTAAGGTTTCAGGATTGGATTTCAGGTAATTTCTTTCTGATTTCCTCAAAGGTAAGGTTCAGATAGATTTCAGGTAATTTTTCTACCTGATTTTCATTCAAGAGTAAGGTTCAGATTGATTTCAGATGATTTCACCTAAAAGGTAAGGTTTCTTTTAATTTCTTCACCTGATTTCATTCAAAAAGGTAAGGTTTCTTATTGATTTCAGGTAATTTCTTTCTACCTGATTTCACTTTCTTTCAGATTGATTTCAGGTAATTTCTTTTACCTGATTTTCAAAAAAGGTTTCAGATTGTTTCAGTACCTCTTTTACCTTTCAGAGGTTCAGATTGATTTTTCTTTCTACCTGATTTTCTTTCAGATTGATTTCAGGTAATTTTCTGCTCTACCTGATCTCATTCAAAATAAGGTTTCAGATTGATTTCAGGTAATTTCTTTCTCACCTGATTCTTTCAACCTAAGGTTTCAGATTGATTTTTTCTTTCTTTCTCATTTAAAAGGTAAGGTTTCTGATTTTCAGGTAATTTCTTTCTACCTGATCTCATTTCTAAAAGGTTTTCATTGATTTTGATTTCTTTCAATTTCACTCAAAAGGTAATTTCTTTCTTCTCATTCAAAAGGTAAGGTTTCAGATTGATTTCTTTCTTTCTACCTGATTTCTTTTTCAGATTGATTTAAGCCTTTTCTTTCTACCTGATTTCACTTGGAGGTTCCAAGATTTTTCAGGTCTTTCTTTTCTCTGATTTCACTCAAAAGGTAAGGTTTCAGATTTTTAGTAATTTCTTTCTACCTGATTCTATCTAAAGGTAAGGTTCAGATTGATCAGGTATTTTCTTTCTACCTGATTTCTTTTTTTTGATTTCAGGTAATTAATTTCTTTCTTGATTTCACTCAAAATGAGGTTTCAAGATTGATTTCAGGAATTTCTTTCTACCTGATTCATTTAAGGTTTCAGATTGATTTCAGGTAATTTCTTTTCTTTCTGATTTCCTCAAGGTAAGGTTTCAGAAGATTTCAGGTAATTTCTTTGATCTCATTTCTTAAGGTTTCAGATTGATTCTTTCTTTTCTTGATCTCATTCAAAAGGTAAGGTTTTCAGATTGATTTCAGGTAATTTCTTTCTAGGGGTAAGGTTTCAGATTCTTTCAACCTGATCTTTCAAAAGGTTTAATTTTTCAGGTAATTTCTACCTGATTTCACTCAAGGTAAGGTTTCAGATTGCCTTTTGATTTTTCTTTCAGAATTTCTTTCTTGATTTTCAAAGGTAAGTTTTCAGATTGATTTCAGGTAATTTCTTTTCTACCTGATCTCATTTTTCTTAAGGTTTTGGGGATTGATTTCTTTAATTTCTTTTACCTGATTTTCAAAGGTAAGGTTTGTGATTGATTTCAGGTAATTTCTTTAATTTTCTTTCTCAAAAGGTAAGGTTTCAGTTTGATTTCAGGTAATTTTCTTTCTACCTGATTTCACTCAAAAGGTAAGGTTTCAGATTGATTTCAGGTAATTTCTTTCTACCTTCAAAAGGTAAGGTTTCTTTCTACTTTTCTCACATGATTTTCAAAGGTAAGGTTTCAAGATTGATTTCAGGTAATTTCTTTCTACCTGATTTTCAAAAGGTAAGGTTTCAGATTGATTTAATTTCTTTCTAACTGATTCATTCTTTCAGATTGATTTCAGGGGTAATTTCTTTTACCTGATTTCACTCAAAAGGTAAGGTTTCAGATTGATTTCTCCAAAAGGTAAGGTTTCAGGATTGATTTCAGGTAATTTCTTTCACCTGATTTCACTCTCAAAAGGTAAGGTTTCAGATAGATTTCAGGTAATTTCTTTTTACCTGATCTCATTCAAAAGGGTAAGGTTTCAGATTGATTTCAGGTTTTTTTCTACCTGATCTCATTCAAAAGGTGTAGTTTCAGATTGATTTCAGGTAATTTCTTTCTACCTGATTTCTTAAGGTTTCAAGATTGATTTCTAGGTAATTTCTTTTACCTGATCTCACTCTGGTAAGGTTTTCAAGATTTTTCTAGGTAATTTCTTTCCTGCCTGATTTCATCTAAAAGGTAAGGTTTCAGATTGATTTTAATTTCTTTCTACCTGATTTCCTCAAAAGGTTTTCAGATTGATTTCAGGTAATTTCTTTCTACCTGATTTCCTCAAAAGGTAAGGTTTTGAGATTGATTCAGGTAATTTCTCTTTCTACCTTCTTTAAAAGGTTTCTTTCAGATTGATTTCTTAATTTTTTTACCTGATTTCTTTCAAAAGGTAAGTTTTCAGTTTGATTTCTTAATTTCTTTTACCTGATTTCACTCAAAAGGTAAGGTTTCAGATTGATTCAGGTCTTTCTTTTTCTTTTCAAAAGGTAAAGGTTCACATGATTAAAAGGTAAGGTTTCAGAAGGGATTTCAGGTTTTTCTTTCTTTCTTTAATTTTTCAGATTTCTTTCTTTCTTTCATTACCTGATTTCATTCAAGATTAAGGTTTCAGATTTTTCTTTTCTACCTGATTTCCACTCCTTTCTTTTTCCAGATTGATTTCAGGTAATTTCTTTTTACCTGATTCCTCTAAAAGGTAAGGTTTCAGATTGGATTTCAGGTAATTTCTTTCTATCTGATCTCATTCAAAAGGTGAGTTTCAGATTGATTCAGGTAATTTCTTTCTACCTGATCTCATTCAAAGGTGTGAGTTTCAGATTGATTTCAGGTAATTTCTTTTCTGATTTCACTCAAAAGACTGGAGTTTCAGATTGATTTCTTTAATTTCTTTCTCATTCAAAGGTAAGGTTTCAGATTGATTTCAGGTAATTTCTTTTGCCTGATTTCATTCAAAAGGTAAGGTTTCAAGATTGATTTCAGGTAATTTCTTCTTCACCTGATTTCACCAAAGGTAAGGTTTCAGATTGATTTGTAATTTTCTTGATTTCTCAAAAGGTAAGGTTTCAGATTGATTTCAGGTAATTTCTTTTTACCTTTTTTTCAGATCTCAAAAGGTAAGGTTTCTTAATTTCTTTCTACCTTGATTTCACTCAAAGTAAGGTTTCAGTTGATTTGGTAAGCCTCAAAGGTAAGGTTTCTTTGATTTCAGGTAATTTCGTTTACCTGATTTCACTAAAAAAGGTAAGGTAATTCTTTTCAGATTTTCAGATAGATTTCTTGTAATTTCTTTCTACCTGATCTCATTTCTTTCAGATTTTTTCAGGTAATTTCTTTCTAACTGATTTCATTCAAAAGGTAAGGTTTCATATTGATTTCAGGTAATTTCTTTTACCTGATTTTCAAAGGGTAAGGTTTCAGATTTTCAGGTCTTTCTTTTACCTTTCTCAAAAGGTAGGTTTCAAGATTTCAGGATTTCTTTTCTTTCTTTCAGATTGATTTCTTTTCACCTGATCTTTCTTAAGGTTTAAGATTGATTTCATGTATTTCTTTTCTACCTGATTTCACTCAAAAGGTAAGTTTGATTGATTTCAGGTAATTTCTTTTACCTGATTTCATTCAAAAGGTAAGGTTCAAGATTGATTTCAGGGTAATTTCTTACCTGATTTCTTTCGAAAGGTAGAGCCTTTTCAGATTGATTTCAAAGGTAATTTCTTTCTTGGCTGATTTCACCTCAAAAAAAGGTAAGGTTTCAGATTGATTTACCTGATCTCATTCAAAGGTAAGTTTTTCAGATTTGATTTCAGGTATTCCTTTTACCTGATTTCCTTTCAAAAAGGTAAGGTTTCTTTCTTGATTTCTGTATTTCTTTTCTACCTGATTTCACCTAAAAGGTAAGGTTTTCAGATTTTTCAGGTAATTTCGACCTGATCTCACCAAAAGGTAATTTTTCTTTGATTTCTAGGTAATTTCTTTTACCTGATTTCTTTCTTTAAGGTTTCTTTCTTCACCCGATTTAAAAGGTAATTTCTTTTGATCTCATTTCAAAAAAGGTAAGGTTTTTTTGATTTCAGGTAATTTCTTTTACCTGATTTCACTCAAAAGGTAAGGTTTTTCATTGATTTCAGTTAATTTCTTTCTCACCCGATTTTCAGCAGTAAGGTTTCTTTGATTTCAGGTAATTTCTACCTGATTCCTTAATTCAAAAGAGTAAGGTTTCAGATTGATTTCAGGTAATTTCTTTTCTACTTTCTTTCTTTCAAAAGGTAAGTTTCAGATTTTCAGGATTGATTTCTAAAGTGGTAAGGTTTTCTTTCTTTCTGATTTCTTTCAAAAGGTAGTTTTCAGATTGATTTGTAATTTCTTTCACCTGATTTTCAAAAGGTAATTTTTTCTACCTGATCTCATTCAAAAGGTAAGGTTTTGAATTTGTGTACCCTTTTCACCTGATTCAAAAAGGTAAGGTTTCTTTCTACCTGATCTCATTCAAAAGTGGTTTCAGATTGATTTCAGGTATTTTTCTACCTGATTTTCTTTAAGGTTTCAGATTGATTTCAGGTAATTTCTTTCTACCTGATTTCTTTAAAAAGGTAAGGTTTCAGATACCTTTTCTGATCTTTCAAAAGGTAATTTCTTTTTTTCCTGATTTCTTTCAAAGGTAAGGTTTTCAGATTGATTTCTAATTTCTTTCTTTACCTGATTTCATTTCTGATTGATTTCAGGTCTTTCTTTCTATTTCACTCAAAAGGTAAGGTTTCGATTGATTTTTCAGTAATTTCTTTTTCTACCTGATTTCTTTCAAAAGGTAAGGTTTCAGATTGATTTTTTCTTTTACCTGATTTCTCAAAAGGTAAGGTTTCAGATTGATTTCAGGTACCTTTCTACCTGATTCAAAAAGGTTTGGATTTCTACCTGATTTTTCAAAAGGTAAGGTTTGATTGATTTCTAGTAATTTCTTTTCACCAATGATTTTCAAAGGTAAGGTTTCAGGATTGATTTCAGGTAATTTCTTTCTGATTTCTAAAAGGTAAGCCAGAGATTTCAGGCATTCTTTCTTTTTGATTTCACTCAAAAGGTTTTCTTTCAGGATTGATTTTCAAAGGTAATTTCTTTCTTTCTTTCTTTCATTCAAAAGGTAAGGTTTCATTTGATTTTAGGTATTTCTTTCAAAGGTAAGGTAATTTCTTCTACCTGATTTTCAAAAAGGTAAGGTTTCAGATTGATTTCAGGTAATTTTTCTTTCTACCTTTCAGGTTTCTTTTTTTCTTTTTCACCTGATTTCTGAAAGGTAATTTTGATTTCTACCTTTCTTTCTCAAAGGTAAGAAGGTTTCAGATTGAAGAATTTTCTACCTGGTAAAATTTCTTTCACCTGATTTCCTCAAAAGGTAAGGTTCAGATTGATTTTTATGTAATTTCTAACTTGATTTCTTTCTAAAAGGTAAGGTTTCAGATTGATTTTGTAATTTCTTTCTACCTGATTCTTCAAAAGGTAAGGTTTCAGATTGATTTCTTTTCTTTCTTTTGATTTCTTTCAAAGGTAAGGTTTAAGATTGATTTCAGGTAATTTCTTTCTACCTGATTTCTTTCTTTGTAAGGTTCAAGATTGATTTCTCTTTTCTTTCTACCTGATTTCTAAAAGGTAAGGTTTCAGATTGATTTCAGGTAATTTCTTTCACCTTCTCATTCAAAGGTAATGTTTGGGGATTGATTTCAGGTAAATTCTTTCTTCTGATTCTTTCTTTTCTTTTTCAGATTTCTTTCAGGTAATTTCTTTCTTACCTTCTTTCTACTCAAAAGGTAAGGTTTCAGATTGATTTCAGGTAATTTCATCTGATTTCACTCAAAGGTAAGGTTCAGATTGATTTCAGGTAATTTTCTTTCATCTGATTCATCAAAAGGTAAGGTTTCAGATTGATTTCAGGTAATTTCTTTCCACTCTGATTTCACTAAAAGGGTAAGGTTTCAGTAATTGATTTCTAAAAGGTAAGGTTTCTTTCTACCTGATTTCACTCAAAGGGTAAGGTTTCAGATTGATTTCAGGTAATTTCTTTCTACCTGATTTCAATTTCAAAAGGTAAGGTTTCAGATTGATTTCAGGTAATTTCTTTCTCATCCTGATCTAATTAAATCTTTGTGTACTTCTTTTTCACCGATCTCATTGATTTCAGATTGGATTTCAGGTTTCTTTCTACACTTCTCATTCAAAAGGTAGTGGATTTTTCAGGTAATTTCTCTTTTGATTTCTAAAGGTAAGGTTTCTGATTGATTTAATTTCTTCTATCTGATTTCACTCAAAAGGTATGTTTTGATTGATTTCAGATGGATTTTCAGGTAATTTCTTTCTACCTGATTTCATTCAAAAGTAAGGTTTCTGATTGATTTCAGGTAATTTTTCTTTTTCACCTGATCTCTCATTTCAGGTAGTAAGGTTTCCCATTAAAAGGTAAGGTTTTCAGGTAATTTCTTTCTACTGATTTCATTCAAAAGGTAAGGTTTCAGATTGATTTCAGGGTAATTTCTTTTCTACCTGATTTCACTCAAAAAGTAGTTTCAGATTGATTTCAGGTAATTTCTTTCTACCTGATTTCATCTAAAAGGGGTAAGGCTCAGATTTCAAGTAATACCTGATTTAAAAGGTAAGGTTTGGATTGATTTCAGGTTTCTTTCACCTGATCTCATTCAAAGGTAAGGTTTCAGATTGATTTCAGGTAATTTCTAAAAGGTAAGGTTTCAGATTGACCTGATCTCATTTTTCCAAAAGGTAAGGTTTCAGATTGATTTCAGGTAATTTCTTTCTACCTGATTTCGCTAAAAGGTAAGGTTCAGATTGATTTCAGGTAATTTCTTTCTACCTGATTTCCTCAAAAAAGGTTTGTGATTGAGGTTTCAGATTGATTTAAGGTGGATTGATTTCTTTTCTTTCCTTGATCTCACTCAAAAGGTGGGTTTCAAGATTGATTTCAGGTAACTTTTTCTTTAGTCCAAAGGTTTCAGATTGATTTTCACTCAAAGAGTAAGGTTTCAGATTGATTTCTGGGTAATTTCTTTCTACCTGATTTCACTCAAAAGGTAAGATTGGTTTCACCTGATTTCACCTCAAAAGGTAAGGTTTTTTTCAGGTAATTTCTTTCTACCTGATTTCACTAAAAAGGTAAGGTTTCAGAAGGTTTTCACCTGATTTTGTAAGGTTTCAGAGGTAATTTCTTTCTTTCTACCTTGTACTTCTTTCACCTGATCAAAAAAGGTAAGGTTTCAGATTGATTTCGGGTAATTTCTTTCTACCTGATCTATCTGATTTCAAAGGTTTCAGATAGAGGTTTCAGTCTAAAATTCAGATTGATTCAGGTAATTTCTTTCTACCTAGTTCGATCTCAAAAAGTAAGGTTTCAGATTGATTCCAGGTAATTTCTTTCTACCTGATTTCATTCAAAAGGTAAGGTTTCAGATTGATTTTCAGGTAATTTCTTTCACCTGATTTCATCTCAAGGTAAGGTTTAGATTGATTTCAGGTAATTTCTTTTACCTGATTTCAATTCCTCAAAAGGTAAGGTTTCAGATTGATTTCAGGTAATTTCTTTCTACCTGATCTCATTCAAAGATTGATTTCAGGTAAGGTTTTTCACCTGATCTCATTGAGGTTTCAGATTGATTTCAGGTAATTTCTTTCCTACCTGATTTCTCTCAAAAGGTAAGGTTTTATTGATTTCATTAATTTTCTTTCTACCTGATCTCATTCAAAAGGTAAGGTTTCGATTGATTTCAGGTAATTTCTTTCTACCTGATTCCTAAAAGGTAAGGTTTCTTTTATCCCTGATTTTCAAAAGGTAAGGTTTCTTGATTTCAGGTTTTCACCTGATTTCACCTGTGTAAGGTTTTCAGATTGATTTCAGGTAATTTCTTTCCAATTGATTCTCATTCAAGGTAGCAGTGTTTCAGATTGGATTTCAGGTAATTTCTTTCTACCTGATTTCATTCAAAAGATAAGGTTTCAGATTGATTCAGGTAATTTCTTTCTACCTGATTTCATTCAAGAGTAAGTTTCAGATTGATTTCAGGTAATTTTTTACCTGATTTCACTCAAAGGTAAGGTTCCTGATTGATTTCAGGTAATTTCCTTTTCTACTGATTCATTCAAAGGTAAGGTTTCAGATTAATTTCTTTGATTTTTCAAAAGGTAAGGTTTTTAATTTTCTTTTCTGATTTCACTCAAAAGGTAAGGTTTCAGATTGATTTCAGGTAATTTCTTTCTACCTGATTTCACTCAAAGGTAAGGTTTCAGATTGATTTCAGGTAATTTCTTTCTCACCTGATTTCACTCAAAAGGTAAGGTTTCAGATTGATTTCAGGTAATTTCTTTCTACCTGATTTCACTCAAAAGGTAAGGTTTCAGATTGATTTCAGGTAATTTTCTTTCTACCTGATTTCCTCAAAAGGTAAGTTTCAGATTGATTTCAGGTAATTTCTTTCTACCTGATTTCAAAGGTAAGGTTTCAGATTGATTTCAGGTAATTTCTTTCTACCTGATTTCATTCAAAAGGTAAGGTTTCAGATTGATTTCAGGTAATTTCTTTCTACCTGATTTCATTCAAAAGGTAAGGTTTCAGATTGATTTCAGGTAATTTCTTTCACCTGATCTCATTCAAAAGGTAAGTTTCAGATTGATTTCAGGTAATTTCTTTCTACCTGATTTCACTCAAAAGGTAAGGTTTCAGATTGATTTCAGGTAATTTCTTTCTACCTGATTTCACTCAAAAGGTAAGGTTTCAGATTGATTTCAGGTAATTTCTTTCTACCTGATCTCATTCAAAAGGTAAGGTTTCAGATTGATTTCAGGTAATTTCTTTCTACCTGATCTCATTCAAAAGGTAAGGTTTCAGATTGATTTCAGGTAATTTCTTTCTACCTGATTTCACTCAAAAGGTAAGGTTTCAGATTGATTTCAGGTAATTTCTTTCTACCTGATCTCACTCAAAAGGTAAGGTTTCAGATTGATTTCAGGTAATTTCTTTTCTACCTGATTTCCTCAAAAAAGGTTTCAGATTGATTTCAGGTAATTTTCTTTCTGATTTTTTTTTCAGATTGATTTGTAGTAGGTTCTTTCTTTCTGATTTCACTCAAAGGTAAGGTTTCAGATTGATTTCAGGTAATTTTCTACCTGATCTCATCAAAAAAGGTTTAAGGATTTCAGGTAATTTCTTGATTTCACTCAAAAGGTAAGTTTCAATTGATTTCAGGTAATTTCTTTCTACCTGATTTCAAAAGGTAAAGTTTTCAGATTGATTTCAGGTAATTTCTTTCTACCTGATTTCATTCAAAAGGTAAGGTTTCAGATTGATTTCAGGTAATTTCTTTCTACCTGATTTCACTCAAAAAGTAAAGGTTTCAGATTGATTTCAGGTAATTTCTTTCTCACCTGATTTCACTCAAAAGGTAAGGTTTCAGATTGATTTCAGGTAATTTCTTTCTACCTGATTTCATTCAAAAGGTAAGGTTTCAGATTGATTTCAGGTAATTTCTTTCTACCTGATTTCATTCAAAAGGTAAGGTTTCAGATTGATTTCAGGTACTTTTCTACCTGATTTCACTCAAAAGGTGAGGTTTCAGATTGATTTCAGGTAATTTCTTTCTACCTGATTTCCTCAAAAGGTAAGGTTTCAGATTGATTTCAGGTAATTTCTTTCACCTGATTTCATTCAAAGGTAAGGTTTCAGATTGATTTCAGGTAATTTCTTTCTGATTTCCTCTTAAAAGGTGGTTTCAGATTGATTTCAAATTTTCTACTGATCTCATTTCAAAGAGGTAAGGTTTCAGATTGATTTTCTTTTCTACCTGATTTCCTCAAAAGGTAAGTTTTTCAGATTGATTTCAGGTAATTTTCTTTTACCTGATTCCTCAAAAGGTAAGGTTTCAGATTGATTTCAGGTAATTTCTTTCTGCTGATCTCATTCAAAAGGTGTGGTTTTCAGATTGATTTCAGGTAATTTCTTTCTACCTGATTTCACTCAAAAGGTAAGGTTTCAGATTGATTTCAGGTAATTTCTTTCTACCTGATTTCACTCAAAGGTAAGGTTTCAGATTGATTTCAGGTAATTTCTTTTCTACCAAAAGGTGTTTCAGGATTGATTTCAGGTAATTTCTTTCCAAAAGGTAAGTTTCAGATTGATTTCAGGTAATTTCTTTCTACCTGATCTCATTCAAAAGGTAAGGTTTTCAGATTGATTTCAGGTAATTTCTTTTTCTACCTGATTTAGCTCAAAGGTAAGGTTTCAGATTGATTTCAGGTAATTTCTTTCTACCTGATTTCATTCAAAAGGTAAGGTTTCAGATTGATTTCAGGTAATTTCTTTTTCTACCTGATTTCATTCAAAAGGTAAGGTTTCAGATTGATTTCAGGTAATTTCTTTCTACCTGATTTCACTCTCAAAAGGTAAGGTTTCAGATTGATTTCAGGTAATTTCTTTTTCTGATCTCATTCAAAAGGTAAGGTTTCAGATTGATTTCAGGTAATTTCTTTTATTTGGTTTCTCTAAAAAAGATTGAGTTTCAGATTGATTTCAGGTAATTTCTTTCTACCTGATCTCATTCAAAGGTAAGGTTTCAGATTGATTTCAGGTAATTTCTTTCTACCTGATTTCCTCAAAAGGTAAGTTTCAGATTGATTTCAGGTAATTTCTTTCTACCTGATTTCACTCAAAAGGTTTCAGATTGATTTCAGGATTGATTTCAAAAGGTAAGGTTTCAATTTCTTTCTACCTGATTCTCAAAAGGTAAGGTTTCAGATTGAAGGTAATTTTTTCTACCTGATTTTCAAAGGTAAGGTTTCAGATTGATTTCAATTTCTTTTACCTGATTTCAGGTTTCAAAAGGTAAGGTTTGATCATCGTAATTTCTTTCTACCTTGATCTTCATTCAAAAGGTAAGGTTTCAGATTGATTTCAGGGTAATTTCTTTCACCTGATTTCACTTAAAAAGGGTGTTTCAGATTGATTTCAGGTAATTTCTTTCACCTGATCTCATCTAAAAGGGGTAAGGCTCAGATTGATCAGGTAATTTCTTTCTACCTGATTTCAATTAAAAGGTAAGGTTTGGATTGATTTCAGGTAATTCTTTCACCTGATTTCACCAAAAGTAAGGTTTCAGATTGATTTCAGGTACTCTTTTCTCACCTAATCCTACCCTAAAAGGTAAGGTTTCAGATTGATTTCCGTAAAATTTCTTCACCGGATTTCTTCCTGAAAAGGTAAGGTTTCAGATTGATTTCAAAGTAATTTCTTTTCTACCTGATCTCATCTAAAAGGTAAGTTTCAGATTGATTTCAGGTAATTTCTTCACCTGATTTCACTCAAAATAAGGTTTGTGATTGATTTGCGTAATTTCTTTCTCACCTGATTTCACCTAAAAGGTAAGGTTTGGATTGATTTCTGTGTGTTCTTTCTACCTTGATCTCATTCAAAAGGTAAATGCTTCAGATTGATTTCAGGTAACTTTTCGTCTGATCCTTAGTCCAAAGGTTTCAGATTGATTTCTCTAGGTAATTTCTTTCACTGATTTCACCATGTAAGGTTTCAGATTGATTTTGGGGTAATTTCTTTCTACCTGATTTCACTCAAAAAGGTAGCAATTTCAGATTGATTTCGTAATTTCTTTCTACCTGATTTCACCTCAAAAGGTAAGGTTTCAGATTGGATTTCAGGTAATTTCTTTCTACCTGATTTCACTAAAAAGGTAAGGTTTCAGTTTCGTGATTGATTTCTAAAGGTAATTTCTTTTCTACACAATTTCACCTCAAAAGGTAAGGTTTCAGATTGATTTCACCTGATCTAATTAAAAGGTAAGGTTTCTGCCTTTCTCGGGATTGATTCCAAAAGTAAGGTTTCAGATTGATTCAGGTAATTTCTTTCTACCTGATTTCATTCAAAGGTAGGTTTCAGATTGATTTCAGGTAATTTCTTTCTGCCTGATTTCATTCAAAGGTAAGGTTTCAGATTGATTTCAGGTAATTTCTTTTACCTGATTTCACCTCAAAAGGTAAGGTTTCAGATTGATTTTCAGTAATTTCTACCTGATTTCCTCAAGGTAGTTTTTCAGATTGATTTCAGGTAATTTCTTTCTACCTGATTTCACTCAAAGGTAAGGTTTCAGATTGATTTCAGGTAATTTCTTTTCTCGCAACAGATTGATTTCAGGTAATTTCTTTTCCTCAAAAGTGGGGTTTCAGATTGATTTCAGGTAAATTTCTTTCTACCTGATCTCATTCAAAAGGTAAGGTTTTACTGATTTCAGGGTTTTCAGATTGATTTAAGGTAATTTCTTTCTACCTGATTTCATTCAAAAGGTAAGTTTCAGATTGATTTCAGGTAATTTCTTTATCCCTGATTTCACTCAAAAGGTAAGGTTTCAGATTGATTTGACTTTCACCTGAACCTGTGGTAATTTCTTTTACCTGATTTCTCACTCAAAGGTGAGTTTTCAGATTGATTTCAGGTAATTTCTTTCTACTGATTTCCTCAAAGGTAAGGTTTCAGATTGATTTCAGGTAATTTCTTTTACCTGATCTCATTCAAAGGAGGATTGATTTCAGGTTTAGATTCAAAGGTAATTTCGATTGATTTCAGGTAATTTCATTCAAAGGTAAGGTTTCAGATTGATTTCAGGTAATTTCTTTCTGCCTAGTTTCCACTCAAAGGTTTTCAGATTGATTTCAGGTAATTTCTTTTCTGCCTGATTTCACTCAAAGGTAAGGTTTCAGATTGATTTCAGGTAATTTCTTTCTACTCAAAAGGTAGGTGATCTTGATTTTCAAAGGTAAGGTTTCCAGATTGATTTCAGGTAATTTCTTTCACCTGATTTCTCCTCAAAAGGTAAGGTTTCAGATTGATTTCAGGTAATTTCTTTCTACTGATTTCCTCAAAAGGTAAGGTTTCAGATTGATTTCAGGTAATTTCTTTCTACCTGATTTCACTCAAAAGTAAAGGTTTCAGATCATTTTCAATTTCTTTCTACCTGATTTCACTGTGTTGGTAAGGTTTCAGATTGATTTCAGGTAATTCTTTCTACCTGATTTCACTCAAAAGGTAGGTTTCAGATTGATTTCAGGTAATTTCTTTACCCATTTCATTCAAAAGGTAAGGTTTTCAGATTGATTTCAGGTAATTTCACCTGATTTCACTCAAAGGTAAGGTTTCAGATTGATTTCAGGTAATTTCTTTTTTCACTCCAAAGGTAAGGTTTCAGATTGAAAAGGTCAAAAAGGTAAGGTTTCAGATTGATTTCAGGTAATTTCTTTCTACCTGATTTCACTCAAAAGGTAAGGTTTCAGATTGAGGTAATTTCTTTCTACCTGATCTCATTCAAAAGGTTTTCAGATTGATTTCAGGTAATTTCTTACCTGATTTCACCTAAACCTGTTTTGATTCAAATTTTTCTTCTGGTTTCATTTCCAAGGCAAGGTTTCAGAGATTTAGGGTAATTTCTTTCTACCTGATTTCACTCAAAAAGTTTTTCAGATTGATTTCAGGTAATTTCTTTCACCTGATTTCATTCAAAGGTAAGGTTTCAGATTGATTTCAGGTAATTTCTTCACCTGAGTCAAAAGGTAAGGTTTCAGATTGATTTCAGTAATTTCTTTCTACCTGATTTCCTCAAAAATTGAGGTTTCAGATTGATTTCATGTAATTTTCACCTGATTTATCAAAAGGTAAGGTTTCAGATTGATTTCAGGTAATTTCTTTTACCTGATCTCATTCAAAAGGTAAGGTTTCAGATTGATTTCCAGGTAATTTCTTTACCTGATTTCACTCAAAAGGTAAGTTTCAGATTGATTTCAGGTAATTTCTTTTCATCTGATCTCATTCAAAAGGTAAGGTTTCAGATTGATTTCAGGTAATTTCTTTTCTACCTGATCTCATTCAAAGGTAAGGTTTCAGATTGATTTCAGGTAATTTCTTTTCTAATTTCACTCAAAAGGTAAGGTTTCAGATTGATTTGGTAATTTCTTTCTCACCTGATTTCACTCCAAAAGGTTTCAGAGATAGATTGGTAAACCTGATTTCACTCAGATTGGATTTCAGGTAATTTCTTTCTACCTGATTTCCTAAAAAGGTAAGGTTTCAGATTGATTTCAGGTAATTTCTTTCTACCTGATTTCACTCAAAGGTAAGGTTTCAGATTGATTTCAGGTAATTTCTTTCACCTGATTTCACTCAAAAGGTAAGGTTTCAGATTGATTTCAGGTAATTTCTTTCTACCTGATTTCCTCAAAGTGAGTTTCAGATTGATTTCAGGTAATTTCTTTTCACCTGATTTCACTAAAAGGTAAGGTTTGAGATTGATTTCAGGTAATTTCTTTTCTCTACCTGATTAGTTTCTCAGGTTTCTTTTGAGGTAATTCTTTCTCACCTGATTTCATTTCAGTTTCAGATTGATTTCAGGTAATTTCTTTCTACCTGATTTCCTCAAAAGGTAAGGTTTCAGATTGATTTCAGGTGATTTTTCTACCTGATTTCAAAAGGTAAGGGTTTCAGATTGATTTCAGGTAATTTCTTTTCCTGATTTCCTCAAAAATACATATTGATTTCAGGTAATTTCTTTCTACCTGATTTCACTCAAAGGTAAGGTTTCAGATTGATTTCAGGTAATTTCTTTAACCTGATTTCTCATTAAAAGGTAAGGTTTCAGATTGATTTCAGGTATTTCTTAAACCTGATTTAAACTCAAAAGGTAAGGTTTTAAAGATTGATTTTTCAGGTAATTTCTTTCTACCGAATCTCATTAAAAAGGTAAGGTTTCAGATTGATTTCAGGTAATTTCTTTCTACCTGATTTCACTCAAAAGGTAAGGTTTCAGATTGATTTCAGGTAATTTCTTTCTACCTGATTTCATTCAAAGGTAAGGTTTCAGATTGATTTCAGGTAATTTCTTTCTACCTGATCTCATTCAAAAGGTAAGTTTCAGATTGATTTCATGTAATTTCTTTCTGCTGATTTTTCTCAAAAGGTAAGGTTTCAGATTGATTTCAGGTAATTCTTTTACCTGATCTCATTCAAAAGGTAAGGTTTCAGATTGATTTCAGGTAATTTCTTTTCACCTGATTTCTCAAAAGGTAAGGTTTCAGATTGATTTCAGGTAATTTCTTTCTACCTGATTTCATTAAAAGGTAAGGTTTCAGATTGATTTCAGGTTTCTACCTGATTTTCAGGTTTCCAGTATTGATTTCAACTGATTTCACCTGTTCCATTCAAAAGGTAAGGTTTCAGATTGATTCAGGTAATTTCTTTCACCTGATCTCATTCAAAGGTAAGGTTTCAGATTGATTTCAGGTAATTTCTTTCTACCTGATCTTCAAAAAGGTAAGGTTTTCAGATTGATTTCAGGTAATTTCTTTCTACCTGATCTCATTCACAAAAGGTAAGGTTTCAGATTGATTTCAGGTAATTTCTTTCTACCTGATTTCATTTCAAAAGGTAAAGATTTTTCAGTAATTGATTTCAGGTAAGGTTTCTTTCCTACCTGATTTCTCTCATTCAAAAGGTAAGGTTTCAGATTGATTTCAGGTAATTTCTTTCTACCTGATTTCATTTAAAAGGTAAGGTTTCAGATTGATTTGTGTACTTTCTTTCCTGATCTCATTCAAAAGGTAAGGATTGATTTTCAGGTAATTTCTTTCTACCTGATCTCATTCAAGGTTGTAAGGTTTCAGATTGATTTCAGGTAATTTCTTTCTACCTGATTTCGCTCAAAGGTAAGGTTTTCAGATTGATTTCAGGTATTTCTTTCTACCTGATTTCACTCAAAAGGTAAGGTTTCAGATTGATTTCAGGTAATTTCTTTCTCATTTCATTCAAAAAGGTAAGGTTTCAGATTGATTTCAGGTAATTTCTTTCACCTGATTTCTAAAACCAAACCAGATTGATTTCAGGTAATTTCTTCTTACCTGATTTCACTCAAAAGGTAAGTTTTCAGATTGATTTCAGGTAATTTCTTCTACCTGATTTCACTCAAAAGAAATTTAAGGTTTCAGATTGATTTCAGGTAATTTTTTTGCACCTGATTTTCAAAAGGTAAGGTTTCAGATTGATTTCAGGTAATTTCTTTTACTGATTTCATTCAAAAGGTAAGGTTTCAGATTGATTTCAGGTAATTTCTTTCACCTGATTTCCACTCAAAAGGTAAGGTTTCAGATTGATTGTTTCATTTCTTTCTTCTGATTTCATTGTAAAGTTTCAGATTTCAGGTAATTTCTTTCTACCTGATTTCCTCAAAAGGTAAGGTTTCAGATTGATTTCAGGTAATTTCTTTATCCCTGATTTCATTCAAAAGGTAAGGTTTCAGATTGATTTCAGGTAATTTCTTTCTGATTTCACTCAAAAGGTAAGGTTTCAGATTGATTTCAGGTAATTTCTTTCTACCTGATTTCACTCAAAGGTAAGGTTTCAGATTGATTTCAGGTAATTTCTTTCTACCTGATTTCATTCAAAAGGTAAGGTTTCAGATTGATTTCAGGTAATTTCTTTCTACTGATTTCATCTCAAAAGGTAAGGTTTCAGATTGATTTCAGGTAATTTTTTTCTACCTGATTTCATTCAAAAGGTAAGGTTTCAGATTGATTTCAGGACCTGATTCATTCAAAAGGTAAGGTTTCAGATTGATTTCAGGTAATTTTCATTCATCAAAAAGGTAAGGTTTTCAGATTGATTTCAGGTAATTTCTTTCCTGATTTTCAAAAAAGGTAAGGTTTCAGATTGATTTCAGGTAACCTGATTTCACTCAAAAGGTAAGGTTTGGGAAAATTTCTTTACCTGGTAAGGTTTTCAGATTGATTTCAGGTAATTTCTTTCTACCTGATTTCACTCAAAAGGTAAGGTTTCAGATTGATTTCAGGTAATTTCTTTCTACCTGATCTCATTCAAAAGGTAAGGGTTTCAGATTGATTTCAGGTAATTTCAGAATTTCTACCTCCATTCTTTCTACCTGATCTCATTCAAAAGGTAAGGTTTCAGATTGATTTCAGGTAATTTCTTTCTACCTGATTTCCTCAAAAGGTAAGGTTTCAGATTGATTTCAGGTAATTCTTTCTACCTGATTTCACTCAAAGAAAAGTGGGTTCAGATTGATTTTCAGGTAATTTCTTTCTACCTGATTTCACTCAAAGGTAGGTTCAGATTGATTTCAGGTAATTTCTTTCTACCTGATCTCATTCAAGAGTAAGGTTTCAGATTGATTTCAGGTAATTTCTTTCTACTGATTTCACTCAAAAGGTAAGGTTTCAGATTGATTTCAGGTAATTTCTTTCTACCTGATTTCACTCAAAATGGGTTTCAGATTGATTTCAGGTAATTTCTTTCTACAGTTCCTCCAAAGGTAAGGTTTCAGATTGATTTCAGGTAATTTCTTTCTACCTGATTTCACTCAAAGGTAAGGTTCAAGATTGATTCAGATGTTCTTCTGCCTGATTTCCTCAAAAAGGTAAGTTTCAGATTGATTTCAGGGTAATTTCTTTCTACCTGATTTCACTCAAAAGGTTTCAGATTGATTTCGGGTAATTGATTTTCAGGTAAAGGTTTCAGTTTTTCCGGGTAACCTGATTTCACTCAAAAGGTAAGGTTCAGATTGATTTCAGGTAATTTCTTTCTACAAGATTTCACTCAAAAGAGTAGGTTTTCAGATTGATTTCAGGTAATTTCTTTTCTACCTGATTTCCTCAAAAGGTAGGTTTTCAGATTGATTTCAGGTAATTTTCTTTTTCTGATCTCATTCAAAAGTTAAAGGTTCAGATTGATTTCAGGTAATTTCTTTCTACCTGGTCTCATTCAAAAGGTAAGTTCCAGATTGATTTCATGTAATTTCTTTCAGATTTCACTCAAAAGAGTGGAGTTTCAGATTGATTTCGGGTAATTTCTTTCTAAACTCAGGTAAGGTTTCAGATTGATTTCAGGTAATTTCTTTCTACCTGATCTCATTCAAAAGGTAAGGTTTCAGATTGATTTCAGGTAATTTCTTTCTACCTGATTTCTCAAAGAGTAAAGGTTTCAAGATTGATTTCAGGTAATTTTCTTTCTACCTGATTTCATTTCAAAGGTAAGGTTTTCAGATTGATTTCAGGTAATTTCTTTCTACCTGATCTCATTCAAAAAGTAAGGTTTCAGATTGATTTCAGGTAATTTCTTTCTGATTTCCTCAAAAGTAAATTTTCTTGAATTGATTTCAGGTAATTTCTTTCTACCTGATTTCACTCAAAAGGTAGTTTCAGGTTGGGTAATTTCTTTCTCTGATCTCATTTAAAGGTAAGGTTTTCAGATTGATTTCAGGCTAATTTCTTTCTACCTGATTTCATTCAAAGTAAGGTTTCAGATTGATTTCAGGTAATTTCTTTCTACCTGATTTCATTCAAAAGTTAAGGTTTCAGATTGATTTCAGGTAATTTTTTTCTACCTGATTTCCTCAAAAGGTAAGGTTTCAGATTGATTTCAGGTAATTTCTTTCTACCTGATCTAAGGTTTAGATAGAAGGTAAAGATCTCATTCAGAGTTTCAGATTTTCAGGTAATTTCTTTCTGCAGATCTCATTCAAAAGTAAGGTTTTTTTCAGATTGATTTCAGGTAATTTCTTTCTACCTGATTTCGCTCAAAAGGTAAGGTTCAGATTGATTTCAGGTAATTTCTTTTCTACCTGATTTCCTCAAAAGATTTGTAAGTTTCAGATTTTGTAAGGTTTTCAGATTGATTTTTCTTTACCTGATTTCCTCAAAAGGTAAGGTTTCAGATTGATTTCAGGTAATTTCTTTCTCCTGATTTTTCAGGTCAAATTTCAGGTAATTTCTTTCCTGCACAGTTTTCAGATTGATTTCAGGTAATTTCTTTCTTACCTGATTTCACTCAAAAGAGTAAGTTTCAGATTGATTTCAGGTAATTTCGTTTACAGATTTCACTCAAAAGGTAAAGGTTCAGATTGATTCGGGTAATTTCTTTCCTGATCTCATTCAAAAGGTAAGGTTTCAGATTGATTTCAGGTAATTTCTTTCTACCTGATTTCCTCAAAAGGTAGGTTTCATATTGATTTCAGGTAATTTCTCTTTCTACCTGATTTTCAAAGAGGTTTTGATTGATTCAGGTAATTTCTTTCTACCTGATCTCATTCAAAAGTAAGGTTTCAGATTGATTTCAGGTAATTTCTTTCTACCTGATTTCACTCAAAAGTGGGTTAAGATTGTTTCAGATTAATTTCTTTCTACCTGATTTCATTCAAAAGGTAAGGTTCAGATTGATTTCAGGTAATTTCTTTCTACCTGTCTCATTCAAAGGTTTCCTCAAATTTCTTTCCTGATTTCTCTGGAGTTTCAGATTGATTTCAGGTAATTTCTTTCTACCTGATTTCATTCAAAGGTAAGGTTTCAGATTGATTTCAGGTAATTTCTTTCTACGTCTCATTCAAAAAGGTTTATTGAGGTTTCTCAAAAGGTAAGGTTTCAGATTGATTTCAGGTAATTTCTTTCTACCTGATTTCTCTCCAAAAGGTAAGGTTTCAGATTGATTTCAGGTATTTCTTTCTACTAGTCTCATTCAAAGGTAAGGTTTCAGATTGATTTCAGGTAATTTTTTCTACTGTTTTCACTCAAAAGGTAAGGTTCAGATTGATTTCAGGTAATTTCTTTTACCTGATTTCACTCAAAAGGTAAGGTTTCAGATTGATTTCATGTAATTTCTTTTACCTGATTTCTCATTTCAAAACCTGATTTTAACTCAAATGTTTCAGATTGATTTCAGGTAATTTCTTTCTACCTGATCTCATTCAAAAGGTAAGGTTTCAGATTGATTTCAGGTAATTTCTTTCTACCTGATTTCATTCAAAAGGTAAGGTTTCAAGATTGATTTCAGGTAATTTCTTTCTACCTGATTTCACTCAAAGGTAAGGTTCAGATTGATTTCAGGTAATTTCTTTCTACCTGATTTCACTCAAAGGTAAGGTTTCAGATTGATTTCAGGTAATTTCTCTACCTGATCTCACTAAAGGTAAGGTTTCAGATTGATTTCGGTAATTTCTACCTGATCTCATTCCAAAAGGTAAGGTTTCAGATTGATTTCAGGTAATTTCTTTCTACCTGATTTCCTCAAAAGGTAAGGTTTCAGATTGATTTCAGGTAATTTCTTTCTACCTGATCTCATTCAGATTGGTTTAGACAGAGATTTCAAATTCCTTTCTACCTGATTTCACTCAAAGGTAAGGTTTCAGATTGATTTCATGTAATTTCTTTCTACCTGATTTCACTCAAAAGTAGGTTTCAGATTGATTTCAGGTAATTTTTTCACCTGATCTCATTCAAAAGGTAAGGTTTCAGATTGATTTCAGGTAATTTCTTTCTACCTGATTTCTCTCAAAAAGGGATTGAAGGTAATTTCTTTCTACTGATCTCATTTGAGGTTTTCAGATTGATTTTAATTTTTTCTACCTGATTTCCTCAAAAGGTAAGGTTTCAGATTGATTTCAGGTAATTTCTTTCTACCTGATTTAACTCAAAGGTAAGGTTTCAGATTGATTTCAGGTAATTTCTTTCTACCTGATCTCATTCAAAAGGTAAGGTTTCAGATTGATTTCAGGTAATTTCTTTCTACCTGATCTCATTCAAAAGTAAGGTTTCAGATTGATTTCAGGTAATTTCTTTCTACTGATTTCACTCAAAAGGTAAGGTTTCAGATAGATTTCAGGTAATTTCTTTCTACTGATCTCATTCAAAAGTGTAAGGTTTCAGATTGATTTCAGGTAATTTCTTTCTACCTGATCTCATTCAAAAATGCCAGTTTCAGATTGATTTCAGGTAATTTTCTTTCTACCTGATTTCACTCAAAAAGTAAGGTTTCAGATTGATTTCAGGTAATTTCTTTCTATCTGATCTCATTCAAAAATAAAGAGTTTCTGATTTCATTAAAAGTGGAGTTTCAGATTATTTCAGGTATTTCTTTCTACCTGATTTCACTCAAAAGGTAAGGTTTCAGATTGATTTCAGGTAATTTCTTTCTACCTGATCTCATTCAGGTTTCAGATTGATTTCAGGTAAAGGTTCTCATTCAAAGAGGTTTGATTGATTTCAGGTAATTTCTTTTCTGCCTGATTTCTCTCAAAAGGTGGGTTTTCAGATTGATTTCAGGTAATTTCTTCTACCTGATTTCATTCAAAAGGTAAGGTTTCAGATTGATTTCAGGTAATTTCTTTCTACCTGATTTCTCTCAAAGGTAAGGTTTCAGATTGATTTCAGGTATTTCTTTCTACCTGATCTCACAAAGGTAAGGTTCAGATTGATTTCAGGTAATTTCTTTCTACCTGATTTCACTCAAAAGTAAGGTTTCAGATTGATTTCAGGTAATTTCTTTCTACCTGATTTCCTTCAAAAAGGTTTCAGATTGATTTCAGGTAATTTCTTTCTACCTGATTTCATTGAGGTTTAGATTGATTTCAGGTAATTTCTTTCTACCTGATCTCATTCAAAGTAAGATTTCAGATTGATTTCAGGTAATTTTTCTACCAATTTCACTCAAAAGTAAGGTTTCAGATTGATTTCAGGTAATTTCTTTCTACCTGATTTCACTCAAAAGGTAAGGTTTTCAGATTGATTTCAGGTAATTTCTTTCTACCTGATTTCCTCAAAAGGTAAGGTTTCAGATTGATTTCAGGTAATTTCTTTCTGCATTTCCTCAAAAGGTAAGGTTTCAGGTTTCAGGTAATTTCTTTCTTGATTTCAAAAGGTAAGGTTTCAGATTGATTTCGATGTAATTTCTTTCCTGATTTCACTCAAAGGTAAAGGTTTCAGATTGATTTCAGGTAATTTCTTTCTACCTGATTTCATTCAAAGGTAAGGTTTCAGATTGATTTCAGGTAATTTCTTTCTACCTGATCTCATTCAAAGGTAAAAGGTTTCAGATTGATTTCAGGTAATTTCTTTCTACCTGATTTCACTCAAAGGTAAGGTTTCAGATTGATTTCAGGTAATTTCTTTCTACCTGATTTCACTCAAAAGGTAAAGGTTTCAGATTGATTCAGGTAATTTCTTTTATCTGATCTCATTCATTTTCAGATTGATTCAGGTAAGGTTTCAGATTGATTTCAGATTGATTTCTTTTTTCTGCTGATTTCCTCAAAAGGTAAGGTTTCAGATTGATTTCAGGTAATTTCTTTCTACCTGATCTCATTCAAAAGTTAAGGTTTTCAGATTGATTCAGGTAAATTTCTTTCTACCTGATTTCACTCAAAAGTAAGGTTTCAGATTGATTTCAGGTAATTTCTTTCTACCTGATTTCATTCAAAAAGGTTAAGGTTTCAGATTGATTTCAGGTAATTTCTTTCTACCTGATTTCATTCAAAAGTAAGGTTTCAGATTGATTTCAGGTAATTTCTTTCTACCTGATTTCTCTCAAAGGTTTAAGGATTTCAGGTAATTTCTTTCTACCTGATCTCATTCAAAAAGTTCAGATTGATTTCAGGTAATTTCTTTCACCTGATTTCACTCAAAAGGTAAGGTTTCAGATTGATTTCAGGTAATTTTTTTCTACCTGATTTCACTCAAAAGGTAAAGGTTTCAATTGATTGGGGATCTCATTTGATTTCAGGTAATTTCTTTCTACCTGATCTCATTCAAAAGGTAAGGTTTCAGATTGATTTCAGGTAATTTCTTTCTACCTGATTTCACTCAAAAGGTAAGGTTTCAGATTGATTTCAGGTAATTTCTTTCTACCTGATTTCACTCAAAAGGTAAGGTTTCAGATTGATTTCAGGTAATTTCTTTCTACCTGATTTCACTCAAAAGGTAAGGTTTCAGATTGATTTCATGTAAACCTGATTTCACTCAAAAGGTTTCAGATTGATTTCAGGTAATTTCTTTCTACCTGATCTCATTCAAAAGGTAAGGTTTCAGATTGATTTCAGGTAATTTCTTCTACCTGATTTCATTCAAAGGTAAGGTTTCAGATTGATTTCAGGTAATTTCTTTCTACCTGATTTCATTCAAAAGGTAAGGTTTCAGATTGATTTTCAGGTAATTTCTTTCTACCTGATTTCTACCTAGTTCAAAGGTAAGGTTTTCAGATTGATTTCAGGTAATTTCTTTCTACCTGATTTCACTCAAAAGGTAAGGTTTTCAGATTGATTTCAGGTAATTTCTTTCTACCTGATTTCACTCAAAAGGTAAAGTTTCAGATTGTTTCAGGTAATTTCTTTCTACCTGATTTCAAAAGGTAAGGTTTAATTTCTTTCTGCCTGATTTCCTCAAAGGTAAGGTTTCAGATTGATTTCAGGTAATTTTTTCTACCTGATTTCACTCAAAAGTTAAGGTTTCAGATTGATTTCAGGTAATTTCTTTCTACCCTGATTTCCTCAAAAGGTAAGGTTTCAGATTGATTTCATGTAATTTCTTTCTACCTGATTTCATTCAAAAGGTAAGGTTTCAGATTGATTTCAGGTAATTTCTTTCTGCCCTGATTTCATTCAAAAGTGAGGTTTCAGATTGATTTCAGGTAATTTCTTTCTACCTGATTTCTCTCAAATGGTAAGGTTTCAGATTGATTTCAGGTAATTTCTTTCTACCTGATTTCTCATTCAAAGGTAAGGTTTCAGATTGATTTCAGGTAATTTCTTTCTGCAGTTTCACTCAAAAGGTAAGGTTCAGATTGATTTCAGGTAATTTCTTTCTACCTGATCTGATTTCATTCAAAAAGGTTTAAGGTAATTTTCTTTCTCGATTGATTTCAGATTGTAATTTCTTTTCTACCTGATCTCATTCAAAGGGTAAGGTTTCAGATTGATTTCAGGTAATTTCTTTCTACCTGATTTCACTCAAAAGGTAAGGTTTCAGATTGATTTCAGGTAATTTCTTTCTACCTGATTTCACTCAAAGGTAAGGTTCATTGATTTCATGATTTCACTCAAAAGGTAAGGTTTCAGATTGATTTCAGGTAATTTCTTTCTACCTGATTTCACTCAAAAAAGGATTGATTTCAGGGATTTCAGATTGATTTCAGGTAATTTCTTTCTACCTGATCTCATTCAAAGGTAAGGTTTCAGATTGATTTCAGGTAATTTCTTTCTACCTGATCTCTCAAAGGTAAGGTTTCAGATTGATTTCAGGTAATTTCTTTCACCTGATTTCACTCAAAAGTAAGGTTTCAGATTGATTTCAGGTAATTTCTTTCTACCTGATTTCACTCAAAAGGTAAGGTTTCAGATTGATTTCAGGTAATTTCTTTCTACCTGATTTCATTCAAAAGGTAAGGTTTCAGATTGATTTCAGTAATTTCTTTCTACCTGATCTCCTCAAAAGGTAAGATTTCAGATTGATTTCAGGTAATTTCTTTCTACCTGATCTCACTCAAAAGCAAAGGTTTCAGATTGATTTCAGGTAATTTCTTTCTACCTGATCTCATTCAAAAGGTAAGGTTTCAGATTGATTTCAGGTAATTTCTACCTGATCTCATTCAAAGGTAAGTTTCAGATTGATTTCAGGTGATTTCTTTCTACAATCTCATTCAAAAGGTAAGGTTTCAGATTGATTTCAGGTAATTTCTTTCTATTTGATCTCATTCAAAAGGCAAGGTTTCAGATTGATTTCAGGTAATTTCTTTCTACCTGATTTCACTCAAAAGGTAAGGTAATTTTTTCAGATTGATTTCAGGTAATTTCTTTCTATCTCTGATTTCACTCAAAAGCAAAAGAGTTTCAGATTGATTTCAGGTAATTTCTTTCTACCTGATTTCCTCAAAGATTGATTTCAAATTTCTTTCTACCTGATTTCACTCAAAAAGGTTTCAGATTGATTTCTAATTTCTTTCTACCTGATTTCACTCAAAAGGTAAGGTTTTCAGATTGATTTCAGGTAATTTCTTTTCTACCTGATTTCACTCAAAAAAGGTTTCAGATTGATTTCAGGTAAT
>CAHIKZ030000132.1:1547500-1555000 GCA_903632075.3 Acanthosepion pharaonis
CATTCCGTGGTGGAATCATACTGCGTTCTCTGTAACCATAGGACTGCCCCCCCTGGAGCCACGACTACCCACACCAAGCCGGTCATTCTAGACCATTAGAAGCCTGTTCAAGCGATAATATATACAGATAGTAATTATTACCGAGGCCCATTAGAACAGTTGGTATGATGTTTACTGGGCAACCTAACTGTCAGGGTTTCAATTCTCGGTAGTGGATGCGCACTGCTGATGAGTCGCAAATATAGGACGAAACGGCTGTCCAGTGCTTTCTGCATTATGTTGCGGTTTCTATCAGACTCGATGAATTAATTAAATATTATTATCAAATCCTCCTAATAATTACTATCTATATATATATATATATATATATACACATACACTATCGGATCATACTCGGAGCTATATATATATATATATATATATACACACATACACTATCGGATCATACTCGGAGTTAAACCAGTACCAAATAACCTTATGTGATCTATCAAATATTCAGGTCATCTTTGACGAATATGGTTCGTTCATCAGGATTTTCTGGTTTCAGCTGGTGGTTTGACAAAGAGCAGGATTCAAAACAAAAATTGTCTAGGGTGAAAGATCGGTTCTAAAACTATGTAAGCAAGCAGTTTGGTGATGTCATTTTTGTGCGGAAGGATACCTAGACTGAAGTCTGCGGCCACGGCTGAGGTTTTCTCCTGATGTTACCTGCAATCATTACCTTCATATTGGAGGACATCCGCTGATATTTTTACCTGTAGATGGATTACACGCACGAATGAATATATCTCCTTCTTTCAAGCAAATTTTATGCAATTAACTGGTTAGATGCTCAACTGCACGGCAGCCATATTTAATTGATTTGTTTTTTTTTTACGGTTTATCTAACTTTTCGCGTGTTATTTAAAGCCAGAATATATTTTCAGAGCGTAAAAAAAAAAAAATTGAGATAATAATGATTTAGTGATACAAGATCTACTAATTAACCCATAGCTGAAGGAGAAAATATGGCTTCATGACTTTCCCAATGCTATTTACGCGTAAGAGAATATAACGAATCCAAGTACGAATGGAACACGGCTCTCACCGATTTCCAATTCTGAGTCGGTGTACATTACACAATAAGGACATACTAGTTAAAGACTCTGGTATTACCACTTATAAATAGTTGTGTGCCTGAATGCATGTGTGTGTGTTTGTGCGTGTGAGCGCGTGTGTCTTCGTATGTGTTTGCGTCCTTGTGGGTGTGTGCGTGAGTAAATTTTTTCTCAGAGAAATAATTGTAAAAAATATGGCTACAAATTTCTACACCATATTTTCTTTTAGAACTGACCTTGAAATAAGAGAAAAACGATCCTGTACACATATACACACACATGTATTTATTTATAATATATATTTATATATATATATATATATATATATATATATATATATATATATATATATATATGCGCCCTTGCTTAAAGATTATCGCACTTTCTTTGTTAAAGACATTATTTAATAATAAAAAATTAAATGAAAAGTCTTGGAGAACTTTTGTCGGAATTTAACAAAGTTGCAACACACACACACACACATATACATACATACATATATATATATATATATATATATATATATATATATATATATATATATATAAAATACCAACATCTGGAAAGTTTTTCACAATATATATATATGAAATATATATATATCTAGATTTTATATATATATATATATATATATATATATATATATATATATATATATATATATATATATATATACCTAGAGTTTGTGTGTGTATATATATATATATATATATATATATATATACACAAACTGTGTGTGTGGGTGATTATGTGTAGTGTGTGTTTTTGAATGCATTTCTATTGTATGAGAATTACTGTGGTGGTACATATTTTTTCTGAATTTTACACTTTCAAACATTTTCGTTTTCATATCATGCCTGAGCTTTGTGCTTGCGAAATATATATATATATATTTTTTTTTTTGATGACACGCGATATTACGTGATTGGATTTTACCGTTGTTGTGCGGAAGAAGGCGAACAATTGGTAGCCATTTAACCCAAATTCAGACTTCACTAGAAAAAAAAAGTGAAATAAAAAGTCAATAAAAAATCCATGACACAAATATAAAAATAAATCCATATTGAATAAATGAAGCTTCGCGACAGTTTAAATGTCTGTTCTTTCAATAGATAGCCTTGATAGTGTGTGTTCGTGTGCATTTGGGAATGATACCAACTCGTTTATCAATATATATATATATATATATATATATATATATATATATATATATATATATATATATATATATATATATATATTCTTATGTATATTGATATATTAATATTTTATGAGAAGAAAATCATGATTTTTATTATTGCCTTTCAACTAACAAATTCTATATAAATATGTCTGCTAGGGTATTCATCATGTCTTTCAAGTAAACGTTCTTTTAAAAAAGAAAATTTAATATAACTTTTTGTATCGAGAGTTATGATATTTGAAATAATTATATATTATTATGATAAATATTGCTTGAAAAATAGGTTCAAGTATAAGTAGGTTATGCAGAAAAAATAGCTCTTTTGCATGTTAAATGATAAGGAGTAGTTTGTAATGAAGTGTTATTATACTATTAATGTAATTTTACCTGTTCTATTTATTTACAACCTTGTCTAATTTAATTGAAACAAGGCGAATCATTCCGTTATTATTTACATTTTTGTATTTTTTCCAATGAAAGATGACCAGTGGACATTTTAGTACTTCGTATGTACTTTTCCACAAAGTCGATCCTTGCAGATGGACCAGTGATTCTAGATTGGATTTAAATAAGACGAGTTTCCGGGACAGTCTATAGTACTTTGATTTGTTCACTTTGTAAGGCTTACCATTGAGTTCGTGTAGCGTTACAATTTTCTTACGCCTATTTGGCCGTAGGATAACTAATCGACAGTCGAGACAACAATGTCTGGGTGTGCTGAAAACCTGATGAAATCACGGCTGACGCAATATTTTTCAATATATACATAATTGCATATATACGCATATAGATGTGTGTGCATCTGTGTGTGTACGTGTGTGCGCATGTGTGTGCGCGTGTGTGTGTTATTTCTATATTTGTTTTTCTTACATATATAAGAGTGGCTTAAATTATTATAAAGGAGTTTTTGAATAGCAATCTTATTTTATGTGTACTAAAATATATCTACCAACATTATATTTCATTATCTACCTCTTAATCTATATCTTTTTCTCCCTCTCATTCTCTCATTCTCTCTCTCTCTCTCTCTCTATATATATATATATATATATATATATATATATATGTGTGTGTGTGTGTGTGTGTGTGTGTGTGTGTGTATGTGTGTGGGTGCGTTTCTGTGAGCGTGCGTGTGAAAGTTGAAATATATAGAAACTATATCTGTAAATTGACAATTTCAATAAAGACAAAAAAATATTTTCTTTACGAACGTTAAAAATTATTTTAATGGCCGTCATATTTATTACGTCATTTAATTGACCGCTTCGTATTTTAAACAGACGCCCAATTTGTTAAGATTTCTCGAATTTACAATGCATAATACACAACGCTTAATTAATCAAAATGTGTCGTTTATTTTAATTACGAAGAGTCTACTAAAATAGCGTTAGAAATAATAATATATATATATATATATATATATATATATATATATATATATATATATATATATATATATATATATATATATAAATATATATATATATATATATATATATAGCGGCTTGGATTGAGTAATCGGAGAGCCGAGTTCAAATTCAGTCGAATCCATCAAATTCACTTACGTGCTAATACCCCTGGGAATCCTCTTCTGCTCCCTCCAGCTATGGGTATACAGACTGGATGGTAACTAGAAGAAGGACAATTCTGAATTCAAAACCTGCAGAGGGTCGTTTGGGGACCTTGTGGCACTTAGTGCACTAGGTCTCTCTATTCGGGCCTTCAAAAAGTGTGGATGGTCCTGCACAAAACCTTCACCACTATAATCAAATCAAATGTGATGCTGTCGGTTTCCGAGGAACTGATCTGCTTGACCCTCATACGTCGAATTCGACGGGAGAGTATATATATATATATATATATATATATATATATATATATATATATATATATATATATATATAAGGCTAATAGTTAGAGTTGAAACAGACCAGGAAACAGTAGTGATAAAATTATTCAAATTACGAAGAAAAGAAAAAATAACATGTAGATCTTTTAACTTTAAAATCTGGAGAACAGTTGAATCCGCTAACTTGGTTTCGACTTCACGATATCCTCAGCTGATTTTTTTTATCAAAGGACAACTTTTATATATATATATATATATATATATATATATATATATATATATATATATATATATATATAACATATATTTTACTCTGGCTTCAAAAAACAAACATTTTAAAAGTATAAATTTGCATAATATATACAGATATATTAAAGTGAATATGGGGGTTGGATCAGATAAAGTATTTCACCCCGAAATATACCGTGTGTAACAGCAAAATTGTCCAAATCTTATTACAACATAATTGTCCATCCATATATTTTTTAATATCTAAAAAACACTAAACTAAATTTCTATTTTCCAGGTGTTTAGATAAGGCTTTTATCCATATTGACACTATTTATCGTACGAATCACTTTGAGTTATTCAGCTAGAAAGAGAATAATCTAAAATTGTATTATGTCAGACCACTGTCTTCCCAAGTGAGCAATGTTGTGAGGAAAAAGATCAGTCAGGCCTTCAGTAACGGTACCAACGTTAATACTGTGTCTTCCATCTTCAAATCCATTCAATAACCCCCCCCCAGATAATGGTTAATAAGATTTAAAAAGGGAACAATAGAGAGGAAAACTTGTTCATGAGGCAAGAACAGGAAGAGGAATCATCAATTCAACTTAGAGCTAAATAGATGAATTAGAAAAGATCCAACTCAAGCCATAAGATATTTACCACGTGAGAGAGAAGTTTCAGCTCGGACAGTCCAAGATGCAGCGTAAGATATATTTGAACTTTAATTCAATCCTTCAGGAACTTCCGATTCTTAGCTATGATTAATTAATGATGAACATGTCATTTTCCGTCTATGATCAATATTTAATCAATATTCTCCTGTTAAGCTTGGAAAGTAATTATGCATTCTTATTGGCTGAAGTAGAGCCCAATAGTGTTTTAAAAACCTCGGAGAATTCCAGTAAGATAACTTTAATTATTTGTAAGATACATCAGTCCAAAGATAATCTAACAAATGGAAAATATTGATGTTACACGATTTGGACATTTTTACTGTTACATCCGGTATATAAAAAAAGAACGAACAATAAATAGCTAATCGTATATTGTTCATCGCTCTTCAGAGGTCAATCGAGAATAAAACATGGACATTTTCACGCGGAATAAAAAATTGTGTGGTTTTGAATAATACCAGAGAACCAGCGGTATATGATGGCGGGAAATCACGACTCAGCAATTATACCTTCTTTAGAGAGAACGTTCACTACATTTATAGAGCGTCGCAATCTCTTGTTTAACCTAGACGGTCGCAATCACTTGGTCAAAAAAGTACACTCCATAGATGCAACAGTTCTGACTTTCACGATTAAGGCCCGTCAAGCACATTGTAATGGATCACACTTAATTATTTCGTAAACGATTGGTTAAATTGTAATTTCCACTACAGCAACTTCAACCTCTGATCCGTACAATTTAAACCCGTTCAAGACAAGGGTCGAGACATGTTCAATAACTTTTTGCCTTACATCGACATGACAGATGCTCAACTATGCTAACTTCCACGTATGGTCTGGTTATCTTGCTATGTATAGGGACCCTCGTAACTTGATCAAATGCCTTGCAGTTGGGTGTAAATTATCGTTTTACTTTGGACGCTTTAAAAAAGGTATTCTGTGACAGTCATTTTTGTTTAATTACAAGTTGTATTAAAATGTATTCAAGGCTCATTGTTACGTACATTTTTATTCCTGGTAATATTTCTTCAAAAATATATCGCTGGTCATATTTTTTTCTTCAAAGATATATTGCTGGTAAATTTTTTTTCTTCCAGAACATATTGATGGCAATATTATTTTCACCAAAAATGTATTGCTGGTAATATTTTTTATACAAAAATTTATTCCTGATAATATATTTTCTCCAAAAATATATATTGCTGGTAATATTTTCTTCTACAAAAATGTATTGCTTGTAAATTATTTTTCGTCAAAAATGTATTGCTGGAAATATTTTTTTCTTCAAAATGTATTGATGGTAATATTTAAAAAAATATATACTCTTGGTAATAATTTTTTTCTTCAAAAATGTATTAATACCTATTTTTACACTTTCATAGTCTTTTGACCCTATTTGGGAGTTAACTCTTTGACCACAGTTCTTGCTATTGAATGTAGTTTATCGTCTTACCATGGACGCTTTTTAAAAGGTATTGTGACAGTCATTTTTGTTTAATTGCAAGTTTTATTAAAATGTATTCAAGGTTCATTGGTAGGTATATTTATAAAAATTTTCCCGCTTCTGGCAAGCTGCTTGATATCGAAAACGAGGCTGTAGATATATTTGGCTAATTCTAGAATTTTGACATTGAAACTAATGCCTAATATAACGCATAAATACATTTAGAAACTGTGAATATATTTTTAGCCAAACAAATATAACCTTTTTCTGAGAATGTCTTATGAAAGCCGAAAGCGTTTAGAATTAGAAAAAAATATTTACATATACTCAATCCTTATATCAAACATTTTGACAGAATGAAAGAACATTGAATAACATATTTAACATTAAACTCGCGTTTCGTTAAACCTAAATTCGGTATTTATCATTTCACCCACGGGAAACGAATATGGCACAAGGCCGGTTTTATTGTGGGTTTCTCCGAGCCCGTAGGCTCGGCCAAAAAAATAGCCTTTGAAGCCGATTAGACGGGTTCAGGCCCTGACTACCTCCCCGGACGAAACCTCGACCTTTGGCAAAGCATCGTCCGGGTTACTCTCTGCTAACGCAGAGAGTTCGACAGGAGGCGTGTGCAGTCAAAGACCGCGAGACGCCATTCTAAACCTAAATTCACATACACACACGCACACGCACACGCACACACACACACACACACACACATATATATATATATCATAAATTAACTGATTAAATGTATATTATAATGATTAATAATGATTAATATAAAAAGGATATCTTTTCCAGTTTGTGATAGTTTAGTAGCGAAATGTGCAATATTCAATAAATATTCCGTTAAGTGTAAATTATTTTCAATTTGAAGGACATGCTTCCCCTTCTCTTTTCAATCTCAAAATACGAATTATTGAGCACCAGAATTACTAATCGATCAGCAGTGGATGCTGCTACAAGCCATGTTTTGTAGAAAATCTTCCTACGCTAAATTCGTCCAGCGCCCGCCCAAG
>CAHIKZ030000132.1:1557500-1565000 GCA_903632075.3 Acanthosepion pharaonis
CCCCTCCCTATTTAAACAATCGCTCTGGCTGTTACCATGGAATTTTTGATTTCAATTATGAATATGCTATTAAAACACGTAAATTTCAGAAATAAGTTATTCCAAAATAAATTTCGCATGAAGATGGAACAGAGCTTAATTTAATTCTATTTAATTCAAATAATTATATTGAAGTTTTAGGTTCTTGTTTTGAAACATGAGACCTCTTATGTAGTGTGTTGGAATCATATTTTTAAATAAATAATTATATATATATATATATATATATATATATATATATATATATATATATATATATATATATATATATATATATAGATAGATAGACATAGGTATTCAATCATGTCTATTTATTTTTTATTTATAATCCTCTCGAATTGTCTGACCGACTTCTTAATATTGATATTAAATTCATTAAGGAAGGTGCAATATTTTTTTCTGTTCTGTTATTTTTATTTTTATTTTCCCAAGTACTTTCAATCTCATCTGAGTACAATTTACTGGTTAATTGCTAAAAATTAATGTAATTGATAGCTGTGATTTGTTTGTAAATACGCATGAAACGCGCTGTTATGAATAATTTAAAATTATCTGTTAAAATTATGACGTTTCTTTTCAGGTTTTGTCTAAAGGAAATAATTTTAACTGGTATAATTATAATTTTAAACGGTTTTAAAAACATTGGTATTATAAAGATTTTAAAATATTTTTCCTATGCTCATAACTAAACTTATTTAGTGTTGACTATTTGTTCCTTATATAGAGGGCCTCGAGAATTTGAAGTTTCTTTTTTTTTTTCATCGTGGTGTATATACCCGTTATCAACAAATATTTTTCTGAATTGTGAAAGTGGAAAGAAATGTGTCTTTTAATATTGTGCGATGGAGCTTGTATCCTATATATTTAGTGTAAGTCGTCTTGATAATGTTGTTGTGAATCCAATATATATATTTCCTTTTACTTCAGAGGTTACAATCTCTTAAAGGACATTTAAATTAATACATAATGTTTGCTTTTGCATTACATAATTTGATAAGGGAAAGTTATTTCGAATAATTAAGTTGATTGTATTAAATTAAGTATAATATATCATTAGTTTTATATTTACTTAATGGGATCAGGGGAAGACATTATTGCTTATGAGCTTTTTAGGAATTTTTTATCTTGTTTTTAGTTAGATGTATTTGATTGCTGTATAGTAGGTTAATATGTTTTGGGTTATTTGAGAAAGTATTATTTGCTTTTTGGTTTATTAGTTTTAATGGCTGGTCTAATTTGTTCATCAACAAAGCAATTAGGAATGTTATTGTTAAGTTTGTTTAATTATTTTTTAATTCAGTGGAGAAAATATAATGTAATATAATAATCAGGACAAGAGTGAAGTGATGTCTACGGATGTATTTGAAGGAGATATATGTTGTATCGATAGATAAGTTTCAAGTTTAGACCAGATAACGATAAACGATTTCTCTTTTTTTTTATCTTATCCCCTTGTCGGACCCCGATCCAAATTTTAACTATATTTGATCATTAATATATATATATATATATATATATATATATATATATATATATATATATATATATATATATACAGAGAGAGAGAGTGGTCGTGACTCGTGGGGGCACAGTGCATTGGTATAAGTAGACTCGGATGAGTCACAAGACGGAATTGGTTACGAGCTGGCACTATATCGAGTCTGGTTTTTTACCTCACCCTCATTGTGTACGCGTTGGTCTAGTGCGTATGTCGCTTCCGTCGTATCGTAACGGTTCGGGTTCGATTCTCGGTAGAGGATTACGCAATGTTGATGAGTTCCCAAAAAAGGGCAAAACGGTCATTCATTGTTTTCTGCATTCTCTTGAGAATTTTTCTAAACACGATGTATTAATTACGATTCTAAATACGTACACATATATATACCTTCTGATTTATTTTTATTTATTTTTATTTTATTTTTTTTATATATATATATATATATTGGTATAAAAATAATACGTATTTTTAACATTAAAAAAATTATTACGTCATTTTTAACATTAAAACGAATTAATATATTTTTGCACCAATATATATATATATATATATATATATATATATATAGAGAGAGAGAGAGAGAGAGAGAGAGAGAGAGAGGAGAGAGAAGAAGAAGAAGAAGATATCATACAAGCATTGTTGACATTTCTACACACTAGCTTTCGTGTTTCGCCAATACGTTGAGCCTCTTCAGCCGATGGAAAGAGACTCTATATATATGAAGAAATATACTCTTAAGGTGTGCTATATTTATGGGATAAAGTGCTCAATATCAGAGATAGAGCGTGTGTAAATATAAAAATGAACATTGAAGTCAACATCTAGAGGCAACAGTCTGTTTCATGCTATATGCAATTGTCAAGCCCGACGATTGCATCTAGCATGAAACTGAATGTCGCCTCTAAGTGTTGACTTCTATGTTCACTTATATATATATATATATATATAACGAAGCACTAAACCAAGTGTGTACAAATTTCAACGTTACTTGCATAATAACTTCTATAAAATAATAATATATTGCTCTATTTTGTATTAATTATTTTAATATAAACGTAATGGTACGATCAGCGGAATTTTACTTCCTGTTCTTTTCTCTTATTTATATATATATATATATATATGTGTGTGTGTATATATATATATATATATATATATATATATATATATATATATATATATATATATATAAGTCACTCCCTGAGATCACTAAAAAAGCATAGCATGATGAAAAAGACGCCAAACTAGACGAAAACAAAATTATTTTATTTTCTAAATGTTCATGTTATTATTAAGTGGAAAGATCAATGTATTGTGGGGGTATTTTTTTTTTACATTTTTTAATCGTTCCTAGCACGTCTGAAATTTTCGCAAATTTTGTTTTTTTTGAGTCATCAAAATTGGCAGATAATCCATCATGCCATCCTTTTTTTTTCCATTTTATAAAAAAAAAAATGAAAATCTCACTTTAACATTCTTTTGAAAATCAATTATCATTTTTTCAAAACTTATTTTAAGAGAATCAGAAATTAAAATGTTTATTTAAAATATTTTGAACCAAACTTAACTTAGCTTCTGCGCCGAAAAGATGTAATTTGAAAATAAAACATAACCCTTCGTGTCACTTGACAGGTGAGAAAAAAACTTTTTCTTGACGTTTAGATTAGCTTACGTGAGAATAATTCTTTCTACAGATGGATAGAAGTGAAGTTATTTAGATTTAAGTGAACAAATTATTTACCACGTTATTTTTAAGGAAAACTTTCAGCGCTTTATTTTTTTTGTACTTAGCTTTCACCTTTACGTTTACGATGCTTTATGGAAAATATATTATAAAAAATTAAAAAAATAAGACTGTTAAGAGCGAGATTTAAGATTTAATTTCATAAGAAAGTTATCTCAATAATTTATAGGTACCTTTCTTATGAAATTTTATCGGAAGTGTACATAAAATACTCTAATTTTATGTATATTTATTACATTTTACTGTGTTATTTGTATTTCCATTCATTTTCTTATTAATTTTGATATTTCATTTATGGAAAATTAGCATAACTGAGTTTAATAAAAAAGCAAGATCATATAAATTTCATAGGATGATACTGATACTTTTAGCTACCCTTCTCAGTTGAAACTGAAAAATTAAATTAACTTCTCCACACGTGTTTCGCAAAAGTAAAGGCCTTAACAGCGGAGAACAATGCTTAACTCAAATAACGCAGCTTAATTGTATTCTGATGTGTCTTCCGTACTTTATAATTACAACCCAATTATAACCACATAAATGACATTTATTAATTACTGCGGATCTTCTGATTAGTCAAAACGATACAATTTACAACGCGCTAAAAAGATCTCATGAGGGCACTTAAGAAACTTGATACGGCTTTTGACTAATTTTATAATATTTTAACAACTTAAATGTCAAAATCTATTATAATTAAAGAAATAACAAATAATTGTATTAAAAATTCATTTTTCATCGAAATAAATTTTGCATTCAGAAAATATTGTCCATATTCATAAAAACAACTAAATACAAATAAAAGCATTTGAAATGAAATAATATATTTGTTTTATTGAGTTTTTAATGATGACTTGCATTCCTCAAAGCCTTGTGCTTTTAACTATTTTTATTGTATCCGACATGTACTAAACTAGATTCGATCGAATTTCTAGAGTTTTCATGAAATTGGATATGGGGGGCGGTAATAAATATAAAAAAATATTTCTGCCATGACTTTAATAAAAAAAAATATATATTTATAATAATTTTCATCATCTATGAATAGTGTCTGAAAGTTTCATTAACATCCGACAAGTATTTTTATTTTTGCAAGATTTTCCAAATTAATATGTGTCATAAAAAAAAACGTGCTAAAAATTGTATACGTTATTTTACTAGTTCCAGTGATACAAAGAGAAACAAGGTTTTTTTAATCAAAATTTAGAATGTTCTAAAAAGAAGGAATTTTTTTTTTAAATAATTAAAAAAAACTTTGATTTTTCCTCTTCATAATAATATAAACATTTAGTCGATAAAATTTTGTTTTCGTCAAGTTTGGCGTCCTTTTCCTCGTGCTATGCTCTTTTTTAGCGATCTCATACTATATATATATATATATATATATATATATATATATATATATATATATATATATATATATATATAATATTTTTAAGTTTTTTTGCTTACAATATGGATTTTTTAAAACTTATATTATAGTTTATTTTCCATATTTTTGCTACACGGTTTTCGGTTCTCGCGACCTTCATCAGGTAAATGTGGTTATTTCAACATTTTATTAAAAGCAATTCATTTTCCTTATGTTTTCCTTTTCTGTGTCATACTAAGTCCTAGTACATATTTTTGCTACACGATTTTTCTCACGACCTTCATCAAGCAAAGAGTGGGTATTTCCGATGTTTAACAACTGTTTTTTGAGTGTACTACTACACACAAAATTATCGATAGTCTATTCACAATAAATGGTCGTCCATGTTGTCATTTCTCAAGAATAAAGAAAATGGTTATGCGTTGTTTTCCTAAATCATTATTGCCTTCAGTCTGTCTTGTGATTATTATATTTCCCAAACCCTCTTTCCTCATTATGTGACATTGAAATTATACCGGTTTCTTACTGAATATAAGTATAAGTGTCCATTTTCTTTAAAACATAATTGCTCAAATATTGGATCCAGCTGGGATACTATGAATTTCATCTTGAATTCTCTAATTTTAACACATCCAGAGTTCTTGGTTGAGTTGCGTAAACACAGTATCCCAGCTGAGATGTCGCAGCAGTCAATGAGGAACCTCAACAGCAGATTTCAAGAATGCATTCGTACAGGAGGACGCCATCTACAGGACGTAATTTAAAAAAAAATGAAAATGCATCATTGTTTCTTAAATGGCATGTTTTAAGGTTTAAATTATTAGGTTGGTGCAAAAATAATGACGTAATAATGTCGTTTTTTGACGTAACGTCAAAAACGACATTATTATGTCATTATTTTTGCACCAACCTAATACTGTGAATAAAATATTTTTCTTCCATCACTCTTGGTTTTATTTGATTGTTAAAAAGTTCCCATTTTTTTGGGTCACCCTGTATATACGAACTCTTACTCATTGTACTTACCGTACAATAAAACCTTGTTATTGTTTTACCCTATTCCTGTGTTAGTGCAATCTTTCCACTCGGGATTAACTGGTTACTTATATCATATTATCCACGATATAACATAGATATGTGTGCTTAGTCATCAGTCGACACAGAAAAGTAACATTTCCCAGTGGTGACGCCTTCATCTAGTACTTACTACATTGCGGAGCAAATGTAAAACAAAAATGAAGGGATAGAAATGTATGTCTCTTTGTAGAATCTAAACAATACGACCCAACGGGGTAACCCACACGCCACATAAATTCGCTGAAATGGCTTGAAAGTACCTCTTCCTCTTATATATTTCGATAATCTTGTAATTTTTTTAAATGTTTGAATAAAAGATATTGAATAATATATCCTTATAAATGGTACTTAATAAAAATCACATTGTACTTGGTACACATGGTTTTTTTTTTAATATTACAAGGAAAAATATATAAGAAAATTAGAGAAAAGTTTTCTTGTGACGCGTTTTGCCCCTTAAAACTTCGGATTGAATTTATTATGTTAGTGCGAAGACGCATGCGCATAAACGAGGATGCTGGGAATTTAATTCCCCCCTCCCCATCACTTTTAGAATATTACAAATAAGCACTACCGACCTAGTCAAAAACGGTGTCAGTAGAATAACTGCGGTTATGAAACAGAGAATATATATTTGATAGGTGGGGAGCATAATGGTTGAATATTATCAGTATTCCAAACTGCTGGCAAAGACAAAGCATATCGTCCGAAAAATGTCTGGTAATTAAGAGATAATAAAGAAAAGAAATCTGTAACGAGACAAAATAGCCTACGTCTTAAAGTTTTCGTTTGGTTTGTTTTACGTCATATCAAGCTCTGTGGGTTATTTAATGCCGACAAGATTTTTATTACTGGTAATAGTCTTTTTCCAAAAATGTATTGCTGGTAATAATTATTTACAAAGATGTATTGCTAGTTATATATAAAAAATCATTGCTTGTATTAAAACGTGTTTTTACAGTTTTACAGTTCTTTGGCCCCTGTTTGGGGGTTAACTATTTGCACATAGTTTGGACACTAACAGCTGCTATCACCCCCGGGTCAGGTTGGACCTGGTAACACCAGCAATTAAGAGTTAGTTCCACGCTCCTCAAAACCTCATAATGAGAGGCCTTTCAGTTGGATGTAGTTTATCGTCTCACCCAGGACGCGGATGTAGTTTGTCGTCTTACTCAGGACGTCGCATGTAATACAATGTCTTACCCAGGACGCGGACGGGTTTGGGGGTTAACTATTTACCCACAGTTGGGTGCCTAACAGGTGGTACGACTCCGGGTCATCGTTGACCTGAGAACACCAGCAATTATGAGGTGGTTCCCGGCTCTTCAAAACCTCGTGAACAGAGGCCTCGATGTCGGATCCAGTTTATCGTCTTACCCAGGACGCGGATGTTGTTTATCGTCATACTCAGGACGGCGTCCTAAAGGGACCTGGTATGAAAGGAGGAAACTTTATTTTGAGAAACATCAGGGGACAGGTTGTCATGTAAACCAATATATTCGTTTTATTATTATTGACGATTTGTAGTCCCGTAGGAGGTACGTAAATATAATATATATATATATATATATATATATATATATATATATATATATATATATATATATATATATGTTTTAACGGACATGGGGAATTGAGGTACTTCTAGATTTAAATTCGGTTTATATTTGTGGGAGACACAGTGAGCCAGATTAAAAAAAAAAAGCTAACGGTAACGATGTTAATATATCAAAATTTACAATCCTTATCCTAAATATGTGAACGAAACAA
>CAHIKZ030000132.1:1567500-1582500 GCA_903632075.3 Acanthosepion pharaonis
GGGTTGCGAGATAAGAAGCTATTGGGGTTGAAGAGATGGCTATATTTAACCTTCTCGAAAGTAAAAGGGTGGGACCTAAATGCCAACCTAGTAGCACGCTTAAATGCATGCAGATGCCATGTAAGTACTTGTAGAAATGACAGAAGGAAGCAACAGCACGTCTGTGCGATAGCGACTGCAGACGGAATGCCAGATCAGGACCTATCACGTTGCATATTCGTCTCTGGATTTTGTCGACGACCTCGAGATGATCAGCAAAGGCACCAGACCATATATGGCAACAGTATCCCATGCAATGACGAATGGTTGATTTATAGATTTGAAGGATGGACTCAGGCGGGAAAACACCTTCTGGTGCGTCACAAAGTTTCCTTGCAGTAGATGAAGCTATTGATTCAATGTAATTGTTCCACCTCAGGTCAGTGGATAACGTGGGACCAAGCAGGCGCAGAGAGGCGCTCAATTGGAGTTGGGCATCAGCCATCCTGATGGGAGGCAACGGGGATTCTCTAGGATTGGTTTCGTTTTAGACGCTTTAATGTTTAAAAGCCATTTCCTGTCCATGTTAACCAGGTTAGTTTTTGTCAACAATGCCGGATCTACTATTAAGCCAGAATTAAATAGTAGTGACGTCAGCGTAGATTTTATCTTGGGAGTTGATGACATCGGGAAGATCGGTGTTTTCTTGGAATGTTCAACTCCCTTTTGACCAAAATTGTTGCAGCTTTCCCAAATCTACGTTCTCCCCCCAGCACCAGTTTCTAATCTTCAACACTAACCCCACGAATATTTAGGTCTATTTGGCTTATTAGCGTGTCGATTACTTTGTACCAGCTCACAAAAAAAATATATTTTTAGCTATTTCATGCTCTATATGAGTCGTATGTCCTGTCAAGCATATTGGTTTACGGATTTCTTTGCTGGGTAAGTTTGCGTGTTGAAAGAGTTTTGTATCTGCTGTACAAGACTGCCAATTGATGCCCAAGATTTCTCTCAGGCGCTACTGTTGAAAACGCTTTAGACCTTAATTTCCCTTTGATAGGAATATAAAAGAGTGGTTCGAACAAGGGTTTAGTAAATACCGATCTTTGTGCTTAAGGAAATGTTACGATCAGAACATACTCGTTTTCAAAGATTTCTGAATGCTTGACTTGCTCGTTGAATTCGATAATCCACTTCCTCCATCCAGTGAGCCATCTTTAGAGTGTGCACTGCCTAAGTATACAATAGTCACAACTACAAAAGCCTAGATACACACACAAACACACCACACACACACACACACACACACACACACACACACACACAGTCACACACACATATATATATATATATATATATATATATAGGACACACTATATATGTGGATGCAACTATGGGGTATAGGAATAGGATTCGTTTGGGTCGAGTGCACCAGGTCTCTGTATTCGAAATTCAGTCTAGAATCCATGACATTCGAGTATATATATATATATATATATATATATATATACGTATATGCTAATACCCTTGGGATAAGGTATAAATATATATATATATCCTCTTCCTCCTCCATTCAATTATGGGTAACAAAAAAATAGCTAGTAAATATAGGACACACTGGGTTCTATAGCCTTGGATGGCAACTGGTATATGTGGAAAAACTTATTTACCAATGTCCCTGTTAGTGAAAAAACATAATCTGATTTCAAAACCCACGGAAATTCGTTTGGGACCTTTTGGAGCGTGTGCTACCAGGTCTCTGTAATTCGGCCTTGCAAAAGTGTGGATGGTCATGTCGAACCTACCATTATAATCAAATCTCATGTGCTGTTGTCGTGCTGTCAGTTTCCATTCTGTCTAGGAACTGTTCTGTTTGACCTTCATACACAAATAATAATAAATTTACTATTTCTCCATAAAAATCTATGGGAGAATGCCCATATTACTACAAAATATATATATATATATATATATATATATATATATATAATTAACAAATATATATGATGAACAAATAAGATGCTTTTCTTAGAAATATATATATATATATATATATATATATATATATATATATACATTATAAATGGATGAAAAGTCCGTAAACAATTTATTAAATACATTTTTATGTTTCGCAATGAACATTCTTTTATAGATACAAGTATTTAATGTTGGTAAATGCTCTGTTTATAATAAAACAGTATTAAATAACATTTATTCGTCCTTTGACAAGGATTCAATATCAAACGGAACCCTCATTTACAAATATTCTTAAATTTATAATTTCAGTATAAAAACTCATTGGTTATACCAACTTTCCTTGCCTACCGAACTCTCCTTTGTGGTCGAGTCGGTTAAGGCACGTCAGCGTAAACAAAAAATGACGGTTCCTTTTAGGATGTTTGTATTTACATCTTTGTTCGAATCCTGTCAAAGGAAGAGTATTTTGGATAAATATTGAAAATTTCTCGGACATCAGGCCGAAAAAATTTTTAAAAATAAATTTAATACTGTTTATTATCGTGTATACAGAAAATTGCTTAAATATATATATATCTATAAAAGAAATTAAAGTCCTATAAAAATGATTTTTTATGTTTAATAAATAAAATATATATATATACACACACACACACACACACACAGTACGGAATTATTTCGACTTCAATATTTTAGCTCAAAATTCTAAATTAGGCCTACATCTAGGATGCAGGTTATAGGTCAAGCCCCAATCATAGGAAATGTTTTCAGGGGCCCAAAACTTAGGCCTACTGGTAAATTCTATTTATCTCTCCCTAATGGTTCGTTTTTTTCTTCTTTTGTTGGAATGCTCAATTCTGATCTCCCTGTGCTTAAGGAGATATAACGATTAGACTGTATTCCCCTTTAAAGTTTTCTAAATGCATGAATTGCTCGTTCAATGTGGTAATTCCCTTTGCCATCCTGTGAGCCAACTTTAGAGTGTGCCCTGCCTAAGTATACAAAAGTCACAACTATCAACAGCCTGGATACAGATACTTACAAACATACATATATACCGTACATGTCGACCTGGCGACTTCGATATTTTTAGCTCAAAATTCTAAGTTAGACTTATGTACCTAATAGGTCAATCACCAATCATACGAAAGATTTCCAGTGGCCTAAAATTTAGGCCTACCGGTAAATTCTATTTCAGTCTCCCTAGTGTTTCGATTTTTGTTGGAATGCTCAATTCTGATCTGCTTAATATTGCTGCAGCGTTAGGAAATATACCTTCTCTAGCCAGATTTATCTCCAGCAACTGTTTCTCAGCCTTCAATATTAACGAGTTTATAGATTACATTTAACTATATCCTTGAAATATTTTTAGACTTATGAACGGGCTGATTAACTTGTTTTCTAGATGCAGATCTTTGTGCCTAACGAGATATAACGATTAGACTGTATTCCCTTTTTCAAGTATTCTGAATGCATGACTTCCTCGTTGAATGTGATAATTCACTTCCTCATCCAGTGAGCCATCTTTAGACCGTGCACTGCTTAAGTATACAAAAGTGTCAACTACGCCTAGCCTAGATCCGTTAACAACAATGTTGGACACAGGTGAATATCATCTTCACTGTGAGCAACAAGATCGGAATCATCAACAAGCAGGAGCTGACGGATAACCAGTTGGAAAACGTTGGATGAAGCGTTGAATCGTCTCAGATAAAAAAAAAAAATCCCATTTGGTCTGAGAGGAAGATAAACGCCAACTAATTTTGAAAAGCCTCATTTAAGGTTACATAAAAATAGATGACAGAGTGTATTGAAGATGGAATGACACATCGTTTTACGCCGTTATCAATTACAAAATTAATACACGCAAAAATGTTCTCGTCTAGCTGATTGTCTTCAACATTAGGATTCTAGAGTCTCAGGTAATCACTCCATCCACTTGTCAGGGTTTATCAGCAATTGACTGTTTATACTACTCGATTTTATCTTTTTTTTTATATGCACTTTCCATTGTTGCAAGTTTTTCTTTCATAGTGTATGTATTCGGGCGTACGTGTGTAGAACGGCCTGGTTATTTGTTCTTTTCATCGATTTTTTTTTACTTTACACTCATACGTTATCTTATTTATTTATTTATTTTTACTTTTTCTCACTTTTTCTTCTTCCTCTTTTTTTTAGTTGTAACGATTTTGACTTCCGGTTTTCCAAACATATTCTAGTGTATTCCTGAATTAGGAAATTTGTATTTCATATCTATGCATATAATTGAGATGATGTCCTCTAATAAATAGCGGGTCAGAATGAGAGAAGTGTCTCCTACCGTCGAGTTCGTTACAACCTCTGACCTTTCCTTGATTTTTGGTTATTTTGCCTCCTCCTATTCATGGACTTCCCATATATTATCTTCCTCACGCTCTTCTACATATTACTTAGAAATACGTTCTTATTCTTCGTATAAATATATAGTTTCTTCTTTATTTTGCTTTTACTTATTTTTTCTGGATAATTTTCTATTGTCTTCTACCTCCGCAAAATTTTACCCCTTCTTCTTCTCCTTCCACTTCTTTTTTTCCGTTTTCTTCTTCTTCTTCTTCTTCTTCTTCTTCTTCTTTAACTTTCTCTAATTCCTTTCCCTATTTTCTGTGTGTACATTTTATTCCTTTTCTTGCTTGTTTTTTCTTTAATTTATTTATATCCTTTCCATCATTTTCATGTGTTTTATCGAAATGTACATTTATTCCTTCCATTCAAAAGCTAAAAGAATACAAACATTTTTAAAATCAAACATGGTCTTCAGTGCTGGGCAATTTCCTCACAGATGAAGATAAAACTAGAGGCAACAGAAGTTTTGTTCTACAGAAGGATGATGAGAATGGCCTGTACTGAATAATGTCAAAAAGAGAAGATTTTAAGGAAACTGGAAAAAAAGTAAGCTCATATTTAGAATCAGGGAGAGGGAGTTGAAATTTAAGAGTCACATAATGAGAAAAAGGGGATTGGAGAATTTGACATGTCCACATATTGAAAACAAATATAACAGAGGAAACCTAAAAAACAATTTTGTGTAACTGTTTGGTAGATCAAGGTGTGGAAGACATCGTGAAAAACAAAATAAAATGATTACTTGCATTATTTCCATTATTCGACCTGTTATTCTTATCTTCATTGCTATATTCACAACGTTTCGGCCGTTTACGCTCAGGCCTTCTTCAGGTGATTGTGATTTTTCTTCAACATATGTCTATATGTTTGAGATGAGGTATTATGATGACTTGCATTATTTACCTGTTTCGGATTTAATCCTCATCTTCATTGCCATATTCACATTTCGGCCGTAGTACGCTGTGGCCTTCTTCAGGTGATTGGAATTTTTCTTCAATATCTGTCTATATCTCAGAGATGAGGTATTATGATTACTTGCATTATTTACATTATTCGGACTGTTATCCTCATCTTCATTGGCATATTCACAACTTTTCGGCTGCTGTACGCTCCGACCTTCTTGACTCGATTGGAATTTCGAACCTGACCCTTTATTTCGTCCACCGGTGTAGATTGTTCTAGTTCCACGAGCCATGACTCTCCCGGATGTATCAGTTATTTCCTTTAACTCAACTCTCTAAGTTTTGCATCACCACTGCTGTGACCTGGTACTGAACGTCACAGCTCTTTGGGTTTAGTCTCTAGATCTAGCCGACTGGGCCGTGTGTCCTTCAGATGTCGGAAAGAGGCATGGCACGTGGAACTATAGCTATCTACCTCGGTGGACGAAATGAAATGTTCGGGTGGAAATTCTAATTACCTGAAGAAGGCCGGAGCGTATAATGGCATGTGAATATGGCAATGAAAATTAGGATAAAAGGCTGAATAATGTAAATAATCTAAATAATCATTGTACTTCATCTCAAAGATATAGACAAATATCAAAATAATATGAATTAGAACGGACGTGAAGAGGCATAACCGCATATCACGCACATAGAAAAAGAATAAAATATCCAGCTTCAGTATCTGTCTATATTTCTGAGATGAGGTATTATGTACACTAATTAGATTATTCGGACTATTGTCCTCATCTTTGTCGCCATATTTATTACAACGTTTCGGCCTTTCAGTATCTGTCTATATTTCTGAGATGAAGTATTATGTACACTATTTATATTATTCGGACTATTGTCCTCATCTTTGTCGCCATATATATTACAACGTTTCGGCCTTTCAGTATCTGTCTATATTTCTGAGATGAGGTATTATGTACACTATTTACATTATTCGGACTATTGGCCTCATCTTTATCGCCATATTTATTACAACGTTTCGGCCTTTCAGTATCTGTCTATATTTCTCAGATGAGGTATTATGTACACTATTTACATTATTCGGACTATTGTAATCATCTTTGTCGCCATATATATTACAACGTTTCGGCCTTTCAGTATCTGTCTATATTTCTGAAATGAAGTATTATGTACACTATTTACATTATTCGGAATATTGTCCTCATCTTTGTCGCCATATATATTACAACGTTTCGGCCTTTCAGTATCTGTCTATATTTCTGAGATGAAGTATTATGTACACTATTTACATTATTCGGACTATTGTCCTCATCTTTGTCGCCATATATATTACAACGTTTCGATAATTTTTCAGTATCTGTCTATATTTCTGAGATGAATTATTATGTACACTATTTACATTATTCGGACTATTGGCCTCATCTTTGTCGCCATATATATTACAACGTTTCGGCCTTTCAGTATCTGTCTATATTTCTCAGATGAGGTATTATGTACACTATTTACATTATTCGGACTATTGTCCTCATCTTTGTCGCCATATTTATTACAACATTTCGGCCTTTCAGTATCTGTCTATATTTCTAAGATGAGGTATTATGTACACTATTTACATTATTCGGACTATTGTCCTCATCTTTGTCGCCATATATATTACAACGTTTCGGCCCTTCAGTATGTGTCTATATTTCTGAGATGAGGTATTATGTACATTATTTATATATTTTGGACTATTATTCTCTTCTTTGTCGCCATTTATTACAACATTTTGGCGGTTTAACTCACCGTCCTTTTTCAGGTAATTAGAATTTCGAACCGAAAACTGAAGAAGGCCGGAGCGTACGGCGGCCGAAACGTTGTAATATGGCGACAAAGGTGAGAACAATAGTCCGAATAATGTAAATAATATCCGGCTCCATTTACTTCTCGAACTTTCTTTATTCTTTGTTTGCCTTTATTCTTATCTAAACTTTATTGGATTCCCGCTCAATGGTAATATCCCTTTCATTTTCCGCAATCCTGATTACGCCTTAAGTCGAACCGGCGTGCCGAAATAAAATTATGATCGACCATACTTCTTCCCCTTTGAGTTGGTACCCTTGGGAAATCATTCTTCCTCTGGCTCTGGGTTAAATAGCAGATTAGAAGGGACTATCTTGTTTTGGTTAGCAGCTAGACTTGGAAAAATATGTATATATGGTAGATCTAACTTTAGTATAGAGACATTTTAGGTCAAGTGCTCCACTGATTTGGCAAAAATATGGATGGGCCCCAATTTTCTCTAGATTTTTCTACTTCTACTGTATTTGTGGTGCTCCAACGGAACTCATGGGTTACGGGAAACTGGATCGTCATCTTGTGGTGCATAACGATAAATGTAGTGATGAATTGTTATTCGACAGATGGTGTTGGTCAAAAGATGGAGGAGAAACGTGTTAATCTAAATTCGACCATGAGAAATGCATAGTTTTTAAGAGACTAAAACACAAGAATTTACGTCTGCTACCTGTTGGAAATTGTTGAGTAACTTCTAGCAATTTCTCAATCTAAAGTCTTTCCTCTTACATGGTGGGGATAGATTAGAGTGAATCAAGAAGTCAGCTGCTAGGAAAATTGATTCAACATTTCTACCACTCGTCAATGAATTGCATGTCCTACTGCTTTGGATGCAGACGATTTTGATAAAATCCACATAAGAATTTGTGATGTTCTTAGGGCTAACTTGGCATCTCGGCCTTAGTCCCTTTCTCAAGGCCGTAACATAACTTTCCTAGGCCTTTTTTTTATAAAGATTTTTATTGCTCTGATGATTATTCCACCTTGTTACCCAAACTTTCGGAATTTAACTTTGCTCCTAGAGTGACATCATCTTACATTAGAAATGACTATATATAAACCTTGAGTTCTATGCTAACAGATTCTTCTCTCGCACTTCTTACTTGTGGTAATCTCTTTCAAAAATTTAAACGCAATTTCAATCTTTATCTTCTGAATTCCTCTTTTTCTATTTTTCTTTCTCCCTAATGTTTTCTTGTTTGCATTGTCTCTCACATTCAGTAAACCCCTTGAGTATTACTGTCTTTATTGTCTTGCCTGTGTCGAAATGATTAAAAAAATAAAATTAGAACGATTACGGGTTTCCTTCTGAGGTAGGCCAACTTACTCTCCTCTTTTCTTTTTTGTTTTTAATGGTGGAGGGGGTAAAATGATTTTCTTATGTTGTTAGTTCGTTTTATTTATTTTTGTTGTTTCTCTAGTTTTTCGACCATGGCTTATATTTAAAATCATCCTTATTTCAGAAGTTTAAACTTTTCATTTCTTTATGTTTCGTTCGATTTCATTTTTCTCTTTCTTTCTATTTTCTTTCTTTCTTTACATATTTTCCTTTCTCATTCCACATGGCATTTCTTCTTTCTTTCTTTCTTTCTTTCTTTCTTTTTTTCTTTCTTTCTTTCTTTTACATCTTTCACTTTCTCTGTCCACTTAGTAATACTTCTATGTATTTCTTTCTTTCTTTCTTTCCTTCTTTTTTTCTTTCTTTCTTTCTTTTACATCTTTTACTTTCTCTGTCCACTTAGTAATACTTCTATGTATTTCTTTCTTTCTTTCTTTCTTTTTTTCTTTCTTTCTTTCTTTTACATCTTTCACTTTCTCTGTCCACTTAGTAATACTTCTATGTATTTCTTTCTTTCTTTCTTTCTTTCTTTCTTTTTTCTTTCTTTCTTTCTTTTACATCTTTCACTTTCTCTGTCCGCCTAGTAATCTTCTATGTATTTCTTTCTTTTTCTTTCTTTCATTCTTTCTTTCTTTCTTTCTTTCTTTCTTTCTTTTACATTTCCATTTTTCTCTTTTCATTTCCTTCTTTCTTTCTTTCTTTCTTTCTTTCTTTCTTTCTTTCTTTTACATGTTCCATTTTTTCTTTCTGCCTAGCATTTCCTTCTTTCTTTCTTTCTTTCTTTTACATGTTCCATTTTCTCTTTCTGTCTAGCATTTCCTTCTTTCTTTCTTTCTTTCTTTTACATGTTCCATTTTCTCTTTCTGTCTAGCATTTCCTTCTTTCTTTCTTTCTTTCTTTCTTTCTTTTACATGTTCCATTTTTCTCTTTCTGCCTAGCATTTCCTTCTTTCCTTTCTTTCTTTTTCATGTTCCATTTTTCATTCTTAGCATTTCTTCTTTCTTTCTTTCTTTCTTTCTTTCTTTCTTTTTACATGTTCCATTTTTCTTTCTGTCTAGCATTTCCTTCTTTCTTTCTTTCTTTTGCTTTCTTTCTTTTACATGTTCCATTTTTCTCTTTCTGCCTAGCATTTCCTTCTTTCTTTCTTTCTTTCTTTTACATGTTCCATTTTCTCATTCTGTCTAGCATTTCCTTCTTTCTTTCTTTCTTTCTTTCTTTCTTTCTTTTACATGTTCCATTTTCTCTTTCTGTCTAGCATTTCCTTCTTTCTTTCTTCCTTCTTTCTTTTACATGTTCCATTTTCTCTTTCTGCCTAGCATTTCCTTCTTTCTTTCTTTCTTTTTCTTTCTTTTTTTTTTATTTACATGTTCCATTTTCTCTTTCTGTCTAGCATTTCCTTCTTTCTTTCTTCCTTCTTTCTTTTACATGTTCCATTTTCTCTTTCTGCCTAGCATTTCCTTCTTTCTTTCTTTCTTTCTTTCCTTCTTTCTTTCTTTATTTACATGTTCCATTTTCTCTTTCTGTCTAGCATTTCCTTCTTTCTTTCTTCCCTTCTTTCTTTTACATGTTCCATTTTCTCTTTCTGCCTAGCATTTCCTTCTTTCTTTCTTTCTTTCTTTCTTTTACATGTTCCATTTTCTCTTTCTGTCTAGCATTTCTTTCTTTCTTTCTTTCTTTCTTTTACATGTTCAATTTTTCTCTTTCTGCCTAACATTTCCTTCTTTCTTTCTTTCTTTCTTTCTTTCTTTCTTTTGCATGTTCCATTTTCTCTTTCTGCCTAGCATTTCTTTCTGTCTTTCTTTCTTTCTTTCTTTCTTTTATATGTTCCTTTTTCTCTTTCTGCCTAGCATTTCCTTCTTTCTTTCTTTCTTTCTTTCTGTCTTTCTTTCTTTCTTTCTTTTACATGTTCCATTTTTCTCTTTCTGCCTAGCATTTCCTTCTTTCTTTCTTTCTTTCTTTCTTTTTTTCTTTCTTTAACATGTTCCATTTTCTCTTTCTGCCTAGCATTACTTTCTTCTTTCTTTCTTTCTTTCTTTCTTTTACATGTTACATTTTCTCTTTCTGCCTAGAATTTCTTTCTTTCTTTCTTCCTTTCTTTCTTTCTTTTACATGTTCCATTTTCTCTTTCTGCCTAGAATGTCTTTCTCTCTTTCTTTCTTTCTTTCTTTTATATCACTCAATATTCTTGTCCTCCATGTAATGTTTCTATGCTTTCTTTCTTTCTTTCTTTCTTTCTTTCTTTCTTTCTTTGTTTATTTATATATCTCTCAATGTCCCTAACCCCGAAGTAACGTTTCTATGCCTTCTTTCTTTCTTTCTTTCTTTCTTTCTTTTTTCTTTCTTTCTTTCTTTCTTTCTTTCTTTTACATGTTCCATTTTCTCTTTCTACCTAGCATTCCTTTCTTCTTTCTTTCTTTCTTTCTTTCTTTCTTTCTTTCTTTCTTTCTTTCTTTTACATGTTTCACTTTCTCTGTCAGCCTCGTAATGATTCTCCGTATTTGTTTGTTTGTTTGTTTCTTTCTTTTTTTAGCTGTTTCTTTCTTTCACAACTGGATTTCATTCTTTGTTTCTCCATGTCCTGCATCTTTCTTTTTTCTTTCTTTCTTCATGTCCCTATGTTAAATTAGTTTCCTTTTTTCTTTCTCCATGTTCTGATAAAATCTTTTATGTCCTCAATCTTAACTTTCTTTCTCTGCTTTTTCTTTCTTTGCTTCTTTCATCCTTTCTCGGTTGCTTTCTTTCTTTGAAACATGTTATTTTCATTCCTCTCTTTCTTTCTTTGCTTCTTTCTCTTCTCTTCTGTCTTTTTCCACGTCCTGTATCGCATGGTTTCTTCTCTCTATCTTTCTTTGAAACATTTTATTCTTTTTTTTAAAGACATATCTTTTAATTTGTTTCTATTTTCCTCCTTTAATTTTTCCTCCTGCGTGATCTTTCCGTTCGAAATCTTCCTGTTTTCCTTGATCCGATATTCATCTCTTCCCCACGCACTATCCCCTCCCCCAACATTTACTTCGAGATGTCTTTCTGCTTACGCGAACCTACCAACTCGTTCAATACACGCTCCCCGCCATTTTCCCTTCGCCGACCCTGGACAAAACAGTAGTTTCCAAAAATAACAGTACTTTCCATATCTATATTGGTTTATATTGATTTCCACAAACTATTCTCTTTGCATCCTACCTAAAACTTGTAAACACTCTTACACTCACCCCCCAGTGTGTGTAGTGTATATATATATATATATATATATATATATATATATATATATATATATATATATATATATATATAAACATATAGTGTGTGTGAACTCGCTTCTTAAATGAATATTAAGTAGTGTTTTCCAGCAGTAGTTTATCAGTTGATGACCCTGCGGTCAGTTATATTTTCAGGGCGTACCCTGTTATATTTTCAGGGCGTATCCTGTTATATTTTCAGGGCGTACCCTGTTATATTTTCAGGGCGTACCCATCTTTGTCAGAAATACAGAGCCTAATATAGGCCGTTCATTTTCTTTCTTTTTAGCCATCTCCATAATAATAACGTTCCATGGTATGGGGCTATGATTCAAAGGAAAGAATTTCTATCTATCTATAAACGTAAGCTGTTTATTTGAAAAATAACTACTCTACATAATACTAACGTTCCAGGGTATGCTGTTCATTTTGTTTCCATCTATCTATCTATCTATAATTGTTGGCTGCTAAATATATATACATACATACATACATATATATATATATATATATATATATATATATATATATATATATATATATATATATATATATATATATATATATATATATATATATATATATATATATATATATATATATATATTTTTTCATTTTCTTTTTATCTATCTCTTTATAGTTTTAGGCTGTTCATGATATATACATATGTATATATATGTGTGTGTGTGTGTATCAGGAACAGCTTACGATTACTGATACATAGACAAAAAAAAAGAAAACAAACAGCCTACGGCACAACACACACACACACACACACACACACACACACACAATGTAGCTTACTCTAAAGAGTTATGAGTTCAATATCTAGCCACAAGAGAGATGAACAATATCTTGGAGTGTTGAGTTACTAAATGGATTTAACTGACAATGGAGATATCCATAAACCACATGGAACATTGAATTATAACAATCTACCCCCATGGAGTTTCAGTTAGAGATTGCAACGTATATCACCTGAAGAAGGCGGGAGCCCGCATCGGCTGAAATAACGTGAATATGATAATAAAGATGAGTTCAGCAGTCCAATGTAAATACTTCTATCTATGCGTCTTTATGAGGGTTGGCTGAAATGTAGGTTGACTATGAATGAGTGATGCCAGAACTGTGGATTCTTGCGTGCAATAACTTCAGTTATTCTTATTAATAACTACCTTGTTTACTCCAGGTAAAATAACGTCTGACTGTTCTCATGAACTTCAAATATAACTAGTAGGACTAGTAGAAATTAACGACATGGTGTCACCATTATGTAATATAGTGGTGCAGAAAATATGTGTAGCCCTTCAAGGACAATCATGCTGGCATGTTTGTTACATTAGGGAATGCTGCTCCACATTTATCAACAGTTTGACAGCATCCAATTAAATTTCTGAGGAGAAGGGAGCGTCTTGAAGAAGACCCATAGTCTGGAAGTGCTCCAAAAGCAACACCCAGGAAAACGTTGATCCTCATAGATGATTGGCGATTGATTATAAATCCCATGCTATTAGATTATTCCGTGAGAGAGTTGAAAATGTTCTGTACTATGAACTTGGTATGTCGACGGTTTCTGTCTGGCTGCTGTCACGTTTTATGGCACCTGATGAAAAGGGCACAAATCTGATCGTATCACAAGAAACTCTGACCTTGTTTGACACATGTCCAACTGGTTTCCATGAACGTTGTGTTCATTTTGAGCCAGAGACAAAGAGATAAACCATGCAGTGAAACAATTCTGACCTTGTTTGACACATGTCCAGCTGGTTGCCTTGAACGTTGGGTTCATTTTGAGCCAGTGATAAACCATGCAGTGAAACAATTCTGACCTTGTTTGACACATGTCCAGCTGGTTGCCTTGAACATTGGGTTCATTTTGAGCCAGAGATAAACCATACAGTGAAACAATTCTGACCTTGTTTGCCACATGTCCAGCTGGTTTCCTTGAACGCTGGTTTTATTTTGAGCCAGACAGAAAGAGATAAACCAGCTGGTTGCTTGAAGTGTTCATTTTGAAAAAACCATATGACCTTGTTTTGGGGACATCGGGTCTAGCTGGTTGCCTTGTTTAAACTGGTTGGCTGGTTTTATTTTGAGCCAGACTTTCTAGCCAGAGTCAAAGAGACAATGCAGGCAGTTAAAAATCTCTGACGTTGTTTGAGACACGTTCAACTGGCTTTCTTGAACGTTAGTTTCATTTTGAGTCAGAGATAAACCGACAATTTTTTGCAGTGAAAAAATCTGACCTTGTTTGAGACACATCCAGCTGGTTTCCTGAAAGTTATGTTCACTTTGAACCAGAGGTAAAGCAACAATCTTTGCACTGGAAAAAAATCTGACCATGTTTGTGAGGCGCTCAGCTGGATTCCTTGAACTTTGGGCTCACTTTGAGTCAGAGACAAAGAGTAAATTTATGTAGAGAAAGAAATTTGACCTTTTTTTAGAAGCATCCAGCTGGTTTTCTTGAAAGTTGGGTTCACTTTGAGCCAGAAACAAAGACACAATGCATGCAGTTAAAAAAAATACTATCCATGTTTGAGACACATCCAGCTGGTTTCTTTGAACATTGGGTTCAGTTTGAGCAAGAAAAAATCCATGTAGTGAAAAAAATATGACGTTGTTTGAGACAAGTCCAGCTGGTTTCCTTGAATATTGGGTTCGCTTTCAGCCAAAGAGAAAGAAACAATCCATGCAGTGAAAACACTACTAATCTTCTCCAAAAAGGCCAAAGTCGTTTCATCTGCAGATAAGGCGTTGGCCTCAGCATTCTGCCATCCATTAGACGCTTTGCTGCTTTTCACTATCCAGACTGTTGATTGGAAACCATCTGTATAGAAACCTGGAAAATTACTGATCCTTCTAATTATCAACCTATTCTTCTTCGACCCATCTCGAAGTTGTATATTCTTGCATTAGTACGGTTCTTTGAAATTTGCGTTGATTGATAAACTTGAATAAATCATCTACATTAATGTCTTGAAGGACTTTTGAATGATAAACAAAGATCTGGAAAATGTGGAGGAAATTTATGAACTCATACTATTGTCTTGCGATAGAGTTTGTTAAGCAAGCATTCTTTCTTGAATTGATCTTCAATCTACCTACTCCTGTTTAAACATTACTTGAAGTTCTGTAAACCTCTCCTGAAACGGCTCTGCTAACTTTACGTTGGCTGTATCAAAAGTCCCTGAAAGGTGCATTTCTAAGTTGTCTGAGTATCAGTTCAAGATGGTGAATATTTGCAACAAATAATAACTAACGAAACAGCACGAGAAAAAAACTTGTGTATTTATCAACTCGTCTTGCGTTTGAGCTGTGTGGGAACTAC
>CAHIKZ030000132.1:1590000-1605000 GCA_903632075.3 Acanthosepion pharaonis
TGAAATTTAATATGAAGACTATATAATGAGATCCTTAAAAACCATTGTGAAAACATTAGAGTAAAGACTTGGTGGTTTAATATTTTGCTGAACATCGGTAGGGATACTGAAGACTACGAAGAGGACATCTTAAATGTAAGAATAAATAAACAGCCCTATTCGTAGCGTTCCAGAAACATTCCATAAGGACCAATTTCATTAAAGCAAATATACATTGTACGTACCAGAATTCTAAAAGTGTTAATTCTATCAGAGAAAGAAGAAAATAATTGTTTTTCATGAAAAGACCTCTCACCTGTTTTAGAGAAACCTTTTCTTTTTTTGCCTGGTTGATGCTGACCTCCAAGATACGTTTGACCTCATTGATACTTCTCCGTCAAAAGTTTTCCGCTGACATTAAATGGAAATATTATTTTGACTCAGTTACTGGTACAGTTGCTTCACTCTATCGTGTAGTAGAGAATCGTTCTCGATTCAAATTGTCACATCCGGACTGATGCTTCTAACGCGAATTCAAAAATGATTGATAAATTACAAAGAATAATCTGCAATTTTATCAGTCTTGTCCTGGTATCTCAGCTTCAGTCACTTTGGCATCTACATAATATATCTTCCATTGAGACATTTTTATAAACATTTTCATGGTAATTTTTCTGATTAGCTTTCCTCTCGAGTACCTCGACTAAGTCTTTGAGCGTAGTACTGGACTGGCAGCTCGTTTGTTTAACGGCATATCAACTCCTCATGGGTCATTTAATGCCGAAAATGAATTTTCATGTGTGTATTAGTAATTTCTTTGACAAAAATGCATTGCTGGTCAGATTTATTTATTATTATTATTTTTAATTTATTAAATTGCTTGTGCTTTTTCCCCCTGAAAATGTATGGCTAGTATTTTTACTATAGAAATACTTTCATAGTTTTTTACCCCAAGTTTCTGGGGTTAAGTATTTGCCCATAGTTCGGACCCTAACAAGTGCTACCACCCCGGGTCAGAGTGGACATGGGAACAACAGCAATTAATAAGTGCTTTCACGTTCCTCAAAACTTCCCAATCAGAGGACTTGGTAGTTTGGTCTTATCATCTTATTGTTAAAATGAATCGATGTAACTATAAGTTCTCTGGTAATATTTTCTTTTATCGTATTTTTTGATTGTCGAATTCTCTTTCATTTTTTTTTCAAATCAAGTTTGATCTTAAAAAATTAAGTGCAATCTCAATCTTTATCTTCTCCTTTTGTTTATTTTTGTGTGTGTTTATTTATTGATCTCTCTCCTTACTAATGTTTTATTTTCATATTCTTTCACACGCGGTAACACCTTGCATCTTAGTAACTTTATTGACTTGCTTGGAGAGAAATGATTAAAAAAAATATTAATGCCATCGCAAAAGAATTCCGTGAGAAACAATATTTGGGCTTGTCAATAATAAAGTAAGTATGCTTCGGTTAATAAATCAAGCAAACTTTGAGATTTCACAGAAAACGCAAAGGGCATGACAATTATGGGAATAAGAATTGGCATTTTATTTAGAGAGAGAACAGCGGCCATAAGAATGGTATGCGCCAGAATTGCATAAACATCTTGAATTCATTATTGTTAGATTCGAATTTCTCAAAAAAAAGAAATTCGATTGTACACCGACCTGAATGAGGCGAACCGAGGTCGGGTTTAAAGTAAATCAATAGATATATAACCCTTGCCTATATTCCCGAGGAGAACAACGGATATGGCGGGTATACGAAAAAAAAACCCCAAAAAAACAATATAAAGCTGTCGAATTATTTTTTCACTCTAGACAAACTCAAAGAGTCCCTCAATATAGAAGGCTATTGGAGGTTTGAGTGGTAAGTATAAGGGGCGTAATTATGAGGATGTCTTGGAATGTACAGTATTTACATTAGTCGGACTATTGTCCTCATCTTTGTCACCATATTTGTCACAACGTTTCGGCCGTTGCACGCTCCGGCCTTCTTCAGGTGGTTGGAATTTCGAACTGAACCCTTTATTTCGATCACTGGGGTAGACTGTTCTAGTTCCACGTGCCATGTTTGAGGGATGTCAGTTATCAGTTATCTCCTGCTAATTTTCCCCGCTGAAAGTTCTCCACTGCCTTAACCAGTTATTGAACTCACCTTCTTTGGGTCTGTCACTGGATCTAACCAACGCCTTTATCCACTGTGCCATGTGTCCTCAAGTAAAAAAAAAATCCACTTTATCCACTGTGCCATGTGTCCTCAAGGAACCACCTCTTAATTGCTGGTGTTCCTAGGTCACACCTGACTCTGGGTTGTAGCACGTGTTTGGGTCCCAGCCATGGGCAAATAGTTAACACTCAGATTAGATTCGCGTCCTGGGTATGACTATAAACTACATCCGCGTCCTGGGTATGACGATAAACTACGTCCAACAGCAAGCCCTCTGATAATATTTTTTGAAAAAAATTAATATTGCCAGCTGTAAGTTTTTGGAAAAATAATGTGACAAGCTATACGTTTTTGAGGAAATAATATTGGCAGAAATGGATTTTTAGCAAATCAAAAATATTACCAGAAAAAAAATGTTGTCGGCATTAAATGACCCATTGAGTCTAGCTTCAAATGTACACAAATGACAAATGTAATCTTGTTTCCATGGAAACACAGCGTCATCTGCCGAATAATTTTATTAAAGTTAAGAACTCAAAAAAAAAAAAAAAAAATGATTTGCAGACATATATTTATATTGATTTTGACTTTGTTTTGGTGTGAGAAACCCGCCCACAAAATTTGTAAATGTATTTTTCGTACATCCGGTATATATTTTAAATGATATTAATAGAAATCAATAAATGAAGACAAAACGAATAAAAGTATATAATTATCAAATATATGAGAATATTTATTTTTTATTATTACTTTTGTTGTTAGAAAATTGACTATAATAATTGTTCTCCGTGCCTATTGTTAAACGCCGGAGTATAAAGAATAGATGTTTTGCGTCCTGGGTAAGACGATAAACTACGTCCAAGATCAAGGCTTCTGATCAAGAGGTTTTGAGGAGCGTGGAACCACCTCTTAATTGCTGACCCAGGGTGATAGAATCTGTTACGGTCCCAGCTATGGGAAAATAGTTGACCCTACTACCAAACTAGGATCAATACATCACGAAAGTGTAAAAATAGATGTTAATACCAGCAATATGCTTTTGGAAAATAAACATTACTAGCAATATATTTTTGAAGGAAAAAATATTATCAACAATATATTTTTGGAAAAAAAAAACATATTACCAGAAATGAATTTTTCAAGAAAAAATATTACCATCTATACATTTTTGAAAAATAAATATTACCAGCAATACATTTTTGAAGGAAAATATATTACCAGCAATAAAGTTTTGAGATAAAAAATATATTACCAGCATTGAATTTTTCAAGAAATAATATTACCGGCAATACATTTTTGAAAAAATAAATATTACCACCAATAAAAATCTTGTCGGTATTAAATAACCCATTGAGGCTGATATGCCGTAAAACAAACCAAACCAAATAAGTCTTGTGACCTCGACAGGAGGTTATTCATAATGTCATTTACTTTTCTTACTTGAAGATCGCATATGTCGCTCATAAATAGCTAGGTTGTAAACGAAGACGACTGTATAGTCAACCATTAAATGCGCCGCCATACGCTTTGAATCTTGAGCTGGATATGAACTAGGAGAGATATAAAACAGAGAGATGAAATGAAATCCAACTTTGAAAAAGTACTGTCTTAAAAACTTTTTTTTACTTATGATGTAGATTTTAATGAAAGGTTGACTCTGGGCAATATTTCTTACGCTCAAAGCAACACCTACCATCAAACATCATCCAGTTTCATAGACGCTCTTTTTCGAAATTCATATCGCCATTAAAGCTGAAAATTTTCCTTACCCCCATCTTATAAATTGCGGTTCTCATTTTTTGTGTGAACATCCAGTGAACAATACTTTCGTGTTGACAGCTCATAAGAATAAGCTTTCTGCTGGGCGGTGTTCAGTCGCATATGTCGCTCATAAATGGCCAGGTTGTAAACGGAGACGACTGTATAGTCAACCATTGAATGAGCCACCATAAGCTTCGAAAAATGGAAGGAGTTAAGAATTTAATGGCTTCAGTTTCAGCCTCGATTCATTCTTTTTCGATATCACTACTGAAATGGAAGTGAACTTTTCTGTCACTCCCTTTTCATTACGCTCACTCATATATATATATATATATATATATATATATAAATATATATATATATGGACTCTATATCCAATATATATATATATATATATATTGGATACAGATTCCAAAAAAGACATTCGGATTACTAACACAAAACATAGAATGGCTCATATCGAGAATGTTTAACATAGAAAAACATAATAAAAAAAATTAATTATTTTTAATATTATGTGGAAATCACCGCTTTTACCTGAAGACGGTCAAAGGACCAGAAACACGTGTAGTAAAATTATGGAAAATAAAGCATAATATTTTTTCTAAAAAAAAAAAAAAAAAAAAAAACACATTACAACCAAAACCTTTTGCGCCACCTCTCTTCTTATTTTTTAATATACATACTTTTCTCTCGTTGGAACCACTACAACCTCTTTCTTTTATTATATATATATATATATATATATATATATATATATATATATATATATATATATATATTATTTTTCACGTTATTTTATAGGTACAATTTATTTAAGTAAATGCTTTTTCTTTTTTAATTAAACTGTATTAATTAAATTGTTCGACCTGAATTTTCGAGAAATTATATATATATATATATATATATATATATATATATATATATATATATATAAGTGATGGAAATTATTAGAGGCTTTGCGATAATCATAATTAATTCATCGTGTCTAGAAAAATCCTCGACGGAATATAGAAAACACTGGACTATATTAGGGACTCATCAGCAGTGCGCATCCACTACCGAGTACTGAACCTTCACCACTATAATCAAATCTCATGTGCTGTTGTCGGGCTGTCGGTTTCCTGAGTACTGATCTGCTTGACCCTCATACGTCGAATTCGACGGGAGAGTCGACTATATATATATATGTGTGTGTGTTCATGATGATGGACGTCTTTGAGTATAGAATCCAGAGGTTAGCAGTGAATATTTCGAAGACAGTAGGAAAGCGTTGTTCAGGTTAGCAGTGGATATTTTGGTAAAAGTAGCAGAGCGTAGTTCGTCCTTCTGGTTCTCTTCGCCTGACAAGTTGAACTGGACATTCGGGTAGAGTAAACGCAATGGCCGCCTTTATACACGACGGACTGAATGTTCTACGTCTTCTGATTGGTTAACCTTCTATTGGTGGACTATAAAGTGAGTCAAGTCATTTGGGCTAACTCACTGGTACATATATATATATATATATATATATATATATATATATATATATATATATATACAAAAAATTTAAAAAAAATATATGTATATATATATACAAAAAAATTGCAACAATAATATATATATATATATATATATATATATATATATATATCTTCTAGATGAATTTATCGGCTTAAATGTTCGAGAAATTTCGTACAGAATATGCCTTCTCTGATAGAAATCGAACCTGTATTCTTGTAAGGAAACCGTCATTTGACCTGACGTGTGGACCATTCTGCAAAAGAGAATATAGATTTAGCAAAGTCATTCTTCGAAATACTCGGCTATACTATACGGCTAGGACCCACTATGCTATGCGCACCCTCATTCATTCCGCATTCCATGGCTGAGAAGAATGTTTACTCGAATTCCTTCTTCCTCCAAACCACTGCTTGGTGGAACCGACTCTTAAGATCATATTTTCCAGACCACTAAAATCCTAACCAGTTCAGGTCTAAGGTTAGAAATTGTATTCTTCACATATCCGCATAAACTGTGCTTCTTCATCTGTAATTCTCTACCTCGAGGTGCTACCGGGCCTTGTAGAATGAATGTCTGTGTAATAAAAAAAAAAAAAAAAACCAAACACTACCAACATATTTCCGCAACATTCTTGTAGAAAATACAACCATAGTAGATTCATAATAGACACACGTATATATATATATATATATATATATATATATATATATATATATATATATATATATATAGCACAATCCAGACAGGTTTAATCACAAATTTAACAATATACAATACAACCTTAATAGATTTATAATAGACACATATATATATATATATATATATATATATATATATATATATATATATATATATATATATAGACAGCACTATCAGACAAGCGTAATCACAAATTTAACAATATAGATAGTATTAATATATAACCCCACAAATTAGGACTTACCCACATTTCTCACCCAAACAAGACAGACATGCTTACGGGGGTGTTGAGGCCTCATACTGATACACACTCCCACGCGAATATACACACTTACAAATATCATACTTACTCACTCTCTAAAAGCCAAATAGCACGCACACTTAACAGGGACACATAACCCTTCCAGGAACCAATACAACTGTCAAAATAACCAAGGGAATTCAGAGCAGCATAAATCCATCCAGCTCTTATCTCAAATAAAAAAGAGACGGTTTGCGCAACACAAGGGCTGACCAAATTTCATATTAAAAATAAAATAAATGAAAAAACAAATGAAAACTACAGACAAAAGTTGATTTTCTTTATCAAGACATTCGTTTCTGTAGTTCACTGCTTCCAGCAAGCAGATTTTTTTTCTCCTGATGATGGACATATTAACCGAAACTATCTAACTGATATAATAATAAAAACGAAGGAATATTAACATACGTCCCAGCATGTCTGAAGATTTCAATTTTTAATATTTCTTATTGTTCAATATATATATATATATATATATATATATATATATATATATATATATATATATATATATATATTGGTCAAATAATTTGGATATACTATGTCTTTTTTTTTTATCCTTTCGAGTCCATGAATTAATTTCTTGATAGCCGTAGAATATTTATTAAGAAAAATGCCAAAATTTTCTTTCAAATAATTTTTATTTTCCAAGTACTTTCAGTCTCATCTTTGACCATCTTCAGGGGGTTAAATTGTCTATGAATATATATACGTATTTCTATATATATATATATATATATACATATATATATATATATATATATGGAATAGGATATAGGATCTCGACTAAGTTTTGAAGAAATATGAGAAATGGAAAATGTCTTCATTGAAACTACATTTGATTTGATTATTTGTGTGTGATTATTTGTGTGTGTACTTTAATAAATCAAGTCTGGTATTTTTTGCTGACGTTTCTCGTGATGAAAGAAAAGAAAGCAAATGAGAAATTTTAAAAAGCCGTTAATATTTATTCTCTATATAATTCTGAGTTCTAACTTTTCTGTATTGAATTTAAAGCTAATTATCCGGTTAATATTTATATAACCTTTGTTGAAATGAATTTAGATTAAATCCTTATCCATTTTTAATGAATATGAGGTGTGCGACGATTCGCCATTTTATATTTTTTTAATTTAGCGCATGCGCCTTGTTTCTGTTTTTTTTTTTTATTTTGTCGACTGCACAGTATAGTAACGCAAGTTGCTTACCGCTGTGAGAAAATGTGCAATATGACGTAATTCCCTCCGCCAGAAATTTGAATACGTTATGCTGTCCTGCTTGGTATTCGTGCCGGAATCACCCCAATACAAACATTTCATATTGTTCTGTTGACAGTGCAGAGATTTCTGAAAGAGATGGATGAGAATAATGGCGATTTCGAAGATACGGTAGTTCTGAAAACTCACTCTGATCGTTTTGATGAGAAAACTATTCCAAATGTTCGCGAGGGCCTCAAGTTCAACAATGACGCTTATATCAATAGTCTTGAGGAGGTAGTGCTGCGCTAGGGCAAGAGTGTTGCTGCAGTTTATACGCTGTGTCTGGAAACAGGACTCTGCACCATGCCACACAAGCAGAAAACCCAATCATGGCAGTAAGACAATCACCCCTTATATCTTGCCACATAACTCCCCAGATTGCAACACCTTAATTATTATCTGTCATGTTCAGTTGAGCATAAAACCGGCAAAAATACTTGTATCACCAATATCACATTTTAACAGATATATTTAGCAAAATTATACCAAAAAATATCTTTAAAGATTAAAGAGTAAATTTATTCAATAAGAGCACCTAGGCAAGAATATGGCAGCATTCACCAACTTAAACAAGGAGATCGTCCAGAAGAGTTGCAGGAGATTCCGAAGTCGTCTGGAGTCCGTGGTTAAAGCTAATGGCGATTTTATCGAATAAATTTCCTCTTTAGTATTTCAAGATGTTTTGTGTCATTTTGGTAAATTCATCTGTTAAAATGAGACGTCACTGTTTTAATTTGGCGTAATTTAGGCGACAATTTATTCATCGCAGACTACAACCATACATATATATATATATATATATATATATATATATAGTATAGTATAGTAAAAGAAATAACAATAAGATATATAATCCGGTGTTCTTACTGATATTTATATTTTTTACAAAGCAGTGCTCAGTGTTTATTTACCGAGCATAAATATTTCAAAAACGAAAACTAAAAACTTATTATATAATTAAATCAAAAGCATTTGAAACATGTTAATTTCTGTGTAGCGATGAAGCCATATTTTTAAATCAGTTAATTTATAATATATATATATATATATATATATATATATATATATATATATATATATATATATATGTGTGTGTGTGTGTGTGTATTGATATATTAGGAAAGAACTGTTAGATTGCTGATCAGTTTCGAAACAATAATTTGTGTATCATTGATGGAATCACATTATATATATATATATATATATATATATATATATATATAAACTAAAAACAACATCTTGATAATAGTTAATAGATCAGTCAAAAATACTCGAAGGCACACATTTGGACGATTTTTGCACAATCTATGTTCGCAAAAGAAAATACACAAATGCAAAAAAAATTTTTATAAAATACCTTAATCCTAATACTTTATCAGTCAACTTATCAGATAGATAGATAGATAGATAGATATGTCCAAATATCTGTACATATGTGTGTGTGTGTGTGTGTGTGTGTGCAAATATCTGTACATATACTAACATGTGCACATCTATGTAAATATTTAGATATGTACTTACATATGAACGTATATCATAATGTAAGAGCAAGTTCATCCATTTAAATATACAGCCTATCTCACTCCGGTGACGTAAGCAGGTCGTCGTCTACTTAACTTCAATAAAGCGAAATTTACGTCAAGGAGAAACTCCTCTGGCCAATGTAGTCCGAGGGTAAATGAAACCAGTTTACTATAAGCCAATAAAAGTATTACAGGTGTCACCTGGTATTTGTCAACTCTCACGAATGGAAAATTGTGTGCAATCTCCGCAGACTCTGTCCGTCTATCGATCTACCTATTGACAGTAGCTATGGAACTGAAAGCGTTTTGCTACAACGGGCTAAGTTGATAAAGAGATGGTTGCAAATTTTTGTACGGCTAGTTTAATAGTTAGAATCACCGAAATAATATAAGCGAGTCGAATTAATTATATTCGCTTTTGTGCAAACACCCATATGAAGGCTATGAATATATCTCTTCGTACACGGGCTATAGGTTAAACAGTAGATCTGAATGGACTTTTCCAATTTTGCAGGCAAGTTTTGCTGGTTTAGTTCTTTTGTTAAGTAACCTTTCAAAATTAACCCCCTAAGCAACGTTCAAAGACACGTGATCATGCTGTCTGAAAATCGTTCCAATCAATCCCAGAAAACGTAGAGGGAAATAGACATCCTTCAAACAGTAAATAAAACCAAGCGATTCAGCATGAATTACACACAAAATATATAACAAACAAATATTAAGATAAATATATACAAAATATTGTGTTTGCATAAAATCAAGCGTACCTGAAATGGTTTCGTTTGGTTTGTTTCGTTTTACGGCATATCAACCTCAATGGGTTATTTAATGCCGTCAAGATTTTTATTGCTGGTAATCCCTAAACAACGTTCAAAGACACGTGATCATGCTGTCCGAAAATCGTTCCAATCAATCCCAGAAATCGTAGAGGGAAAGGTTTGGCGAGAAAGTGAGAGAAAGGTTTGGCGAGAAAGTGAGAGAAAGGTAAGTAATAATAGACATCTTTCAAACAGTAAATAAAACCAAGCGATTCAGCATAAATTACACACAAAATATATAACAAACAAATATTAAGATAAATATATACAAAATATGGTGTCTGAATAAAATCAAGCGTACCTGAAATGTTTTCGTTTGGTTTGTTTCGTTTTACGGCATATCAACCTCAATGGGTTATTTAATGCCGTCAAGATTTTTATTGCTGGTAATATCTTTTTCCAAAAATATATTGTTGGTAATATTCCCTTCCTTCAAAAATGTATTACTGGCAATATTTTGTTCAAAAATTTATTTGCCGGTAATATTTTTTATGTCCCAAAATGTATTGCTGGTAATTATTTTTCCAAAAATATATTGCTGGTAATATTGTTCCTTTAAAAAAAATATACTGCTGGTAATAATGTATTGCTGGGAATATATTTTTTTCTTTAAAAATGCATTGCTGTTAATAATTTTCCGAAAATGTATTGCTGGTATTAACACCTATTTTTATACTTCCATAGTGTTTTGATCCCTTTTGGGTGGTTACTACTACACGGGACTAGATGTGGGATAATTTAGTTCGTGCTAACTTCAAAACATAAAAAAATGTCAGTCAGACTTAGATTTCTCATAACCTTCTCATTCAAGTGATATTTCGTAGAAATGATCATGGTATTAACTAAATTCTCATATCGCCTTAATAAATAGAATTTACATTATTTACATTATTCGGATTCTTATCCTTATCTTCATTGCCATATTCATAACGTTTCGGCTGATGTACGCTCCGGACTTCTTCAGCCGTTTGCAATTTATAAATAATCATAATACCTCATCTCAGAGATATAAACAAATAGTATTTCTTTTTCAGAATGTTCAATTATCAACATGATTAGGAGTTTCCTCAAAGAGACCCAGTGCCTTGAGCATCTATTGGGACAAACTCTATCAATATGCCTAGTGAAACTCGTATATTTGCTCAATGCCTAACGATGCTGGAAAGATGATAGGTTTCCTGCAGAGCTTCAGTAGGTACCTGACTCCTCCTGTTATCCTATAACTTTACAAGAACCAAATCAGCCTGAAAATGGAGGACTGACGCGATGTATGTTCTCGCTCTTCGTTTCCCAGTCTCGATAGCGTTCAAAAACGTCTCCATATCCTTGTGGGTGATGAATTATTTTCCAACCTACAACCACTTTCCCCACAGACAAAACGTTGCAAACCACTCGCTGCTCTATCGCTAGTCTCATGGAGAGTTTTCAAACGGACTATATTCCTTAGTTCCACCGGTTCTAGCCCACAAGGATAGGACCCGCCATGAATTACATATTGTAGAACACCATCTTACTTACACTCGTATTCCATATTTACAATACAAGCTCGTGAAGCTTCTTCCCACAAACCGCTACTTTGTGGTACTATCTCCCAAAAGGATGCCCCTCCCCCGATAACTACAATTTTAACATCTACAAATCTAGATTCAACCGTTATCTTCCCCCACCCACATAAAATGTGCTTCTTATTCTGTAACCCTCTGCCACGAATGGCTCCTGTGTCCTGTACAGGGTGAACATCGTAGTCAAAAATTAACGAAATATTTTGCAATACTGAGAAGATAACTATTAAAGACGAAGTAAAACATAGCGAATAATCTACTAACATAAATATTGGAATTGTAATAAAAATATAATCTATAGTTATACAACAGTAGCCGAAAAAAAGAATCGTCGAAAATTTACTACAACTAAGATATACAAGACTTACTAACCCGTACTTACTACGAAGACGCCTAAAGGAAGAATGCAAAAAGAGTAATATTGTATACCAATGTTCTTGTTCCTTGGGGGACATTGTCTCTGTCGATAATAAAATCAGAATATCAATTTATATTTGTCACATCACAGCCCTTGGTTCAAAAAGATTAACCTGTCATCTCTCAGAGCAAAGTGTCATATATAAACACTTTAGCACAAATCCCCAGAGCACCGTTCATGTACTGGCTGATGTCAGTAAACAACTGAACAGTACGCTGCCATTCCAAATGAAAAAAAGAAAACGATTAAACATTTCGCAGGCCCTCTACATAAAACGGCTAAATAGTATCATCAATTGTTTCAAGTTTAGAAAGATTAAGTCATTTTTTTTCAAATGACACGAAAATTCTATTTATATTATTTACATTGTTCGGACTGATATGCGCAAGGCGACATGGCCCAGTGATAAAAGCGTTGGTTTGATCCAGTAACCTAACGAAAAGAGTGTGAGTTCAATACCTGGCTATGTCAATGGTGAAAAAAAACTTGGTGAGTTGAGTTAAAAGAAGAGGCATGGCACGTGGAACTAGGAAAATCCATAAGAACGAAATAACGGATTCAGTTCGAAATCCCAGTCACTTGAAGAAGGCCGGAGCATACAACAGCCGAGACGTCGTGAATATGGCAATAAAGAGTAAGAATAATGTAAATAATTACAATACCTCATCTCAGAGATAGAGACAAATACTAAAATTCTAAATAAATAATAAAACCTATCTATCTATATAATCTCTCTATGTACCTATCTATGTATCTATTTAGTTAGCTAGCTATCTAATATAATCTGCTAATCAAATCTAATCTAAACTAATATATGTAAACTAATATATCTATCTGAAAAACTTTATACATAATTGCAGTAGATAGTAAAAATCTCCTTGATATTCATCAGTCACTAGAAAAAAAATTACTACGTAGAAAAACACTGTGCAAATTATTAATGCTCTAGAGCAATGTTCTTGATCATTTGACAATTGTCTCTTACAATAATTAAAGAAAGTAATAATCTCATACTCTTCATTTTTTCACACACACACACACACACATATATATATATATATATATATATATATATATATATATATATATATATATATTGCAGTATGGCCCGGCGTTGCCCGTGCTTGATTCAAAAATCGTACGACTCATACAGCAATCGCTATCACTTGACTTAAAATATTTTTGTCCTACCTTGCCTTTAAAGGAGTGTCCTTTGCCGTGCTGATGTTGCTACATGCCTTACTTCTTGCCTATCTCACACTGAATTTTTTCTAAGCTCTATACTAAACATTAAATCGGTTACGAAAAAAGAACTAAACAAAATGAACACAAAACGATCAGCTTTAAAAAAGGACTCGTAACTGGAAAAACCGAATGAAGAAAGAATGTTAACAACAAATACTTTTTCACACCCAACCCTGTTCTTCGGAGTCAGAATCAATGTTCAGTTTAAGCAAGTGAATGAGCAAATTGGAGTAAAGTGCTATGCAGATTTAAATTTTTCCCACTTGTGACGAATGCAGCTATCGACTTTTTTTGCATGCTAGCATGCTAGTTAACATTCGTGTCAGACAGCTGTTGGCTCTCTCGCTGGCCAATAGAATCTTCCTGCCTATTCGTGGCAGACAGCTATAGGCTCTCACTCTGGCCAGTACAAAATGGCCGAAAACTACATGAAAACTGCCGTAGAAGCATGGAAATATCGATTATTTCCACTATCGATGGGAGTTGGGAAATGCAAAGTAGGTTTTGGCCTTCCCGCTAATTTGGAGCATGTGCATGTAAATTTTGGTGCAAATCCGTCTAAAATTGCGGCCGTGCATTTGTTACTCACACACACGAACACACACACAGACATCCTGCCTTTTATAAATAGAGATATATAAATTTCATGACGACTGACTAGGTGCTGCGATTAAGTTATTTAATTTTTCTTGTGTTCCTATAATTTTTATCTGTTCTAGACATAATATATGTAAAAGTTGTCCGAATCGAATATTCTGTATGTCCCAGAGCACTCTGCTATTCTTTTAGCCATTATCAAGGAATATTTTTTTTAACTAATTTTGTGGATTTCTTATGTATGTGTCTATAGTTATATAAATGTTTTTTTTTCAAACACCGTCAGCACATTGTGGCTGTATTCATAGTTAAAAACAAATAGATTTATGTTTATCATGAAGTTTTAATCCGTTGTATGAATATGAGTTTTTCACACTGAGTTTAAGAGCCATGATGTCTGATCAGTCGTCAATTGATGAATGATAGCGGCATGCATGAAAAAATTTACCGGTGAGAAAAACTGTACTTATACATCGAGCACTATTTTATTAAGATCAGCACACAATGTGTGATATATGCATACATATCTGCTCTACTTTGTATTGAGCACTCTTTTAAGAATAGTATTTGTTGGTTATTGGGATTCATTCCGTATATACCAATCATATACTTGGTATATATATATATATATATATATATATATATGTGGGTCTGTGTGTATTTGTGTGTGTGTGCTGTTACGTTAACCCCATATTTGTACCCTCACCTCAGCTTTTATAAGTACATTTTCAATACCTTTTGTATTTGCGACGAAACATATGAATCTTAATTTTTTTTATTTCTTAAATATGCAGATGGTGAGATATATATTGTTTTTATACCCAGATGAGTCAGGGCCAGTTCTCGGAAAAGAAACTTCCCTTCTAGCCCCATCTCCTACCTGGTCCACTGTTTGACAGATAGGTGTGAATGATGTTAACCAGTTCTATAGTCGCTGGCCAAAAAACGAACGCTGTTTGACAGATAAGTGTGGATGACAATAACAGGGTCCGTGAATGACGCATACCTTTTTTTTTGGGGGGGCAACACGTGACTCAAAAATATAGCAGTTTTCGTTTCGCACGTGTTGAGGTAACAACAACCACATATAGTTGCTGGCTATCAGAGGAGTCGGACGGCACCAAAAACCAGTCTTAGCTATTCGCCATTAGAAGAATTAGATGC
>CAHIKZ030000132.1:1607500-1680000 GCA_903632075.3 Acanthosepion pharaonis
GGTAATTGTAAGAATTTTTTTTGGAACGTGCGGTCCCAACGCTGAGGTTGAATTTTTAAATTTTAAGATTGTGCGTTTTTGTACTAATATGGTAATAGGAGAATTCTTTTGTACTGGTAGGTTTTTCAGTCAATGTGGCATGAACTAAATTGTTCAATAATTACAGAAATGTCACACTTATTATCCGAAAGTTGCACTTCGGATCAGTTATTTTAATAGCAAGTATGTGGTGCAGTTCAATTTACATTACATAAATCATTCATATAAAATCAGATATAGAAGTTAATGATTTAAATGGCGAGAATACATCTTCGCAAACAATTTTAATAAAGTACATTAACCACAAACCTGTAAATGAATGTTATGATCCCTGTTTATAAATTCCAGTTGCATAAGGTCTTTTTTTAATTTTTTACAAGCTTTCATCTGTTCATCCAGACATCAGGTATGGAAATAGATTTGTTTTTGTTTTTGTTTTTTACTTCTCGGTAATAAGAGGACAACGAAAATATAGATGCAATCCGAAAAAATTTTTTTAGATATGTGTTATTTTATTTATGTAGGTTGATTATTATTTTATTTTTTTAGTTAATATTTTTTGTATTTAGGCAGTGTTATTGGATCAGTTCATTAACAATTGGAAGCGTGTTGCTATTTATTATTCGGAGGATATTTATTAAATATGGCAGAAATATCTTAAGCAAATTTAATCACCGGATAAGTTACATTCTCCCTTCTCTCGCCCTCTTCCTCTGAAGGTATTTATCCAACTACAATTTGTTGCTGCTCTAGCTGACATTCTTGGTGGTCTTCAGTTGTCACCTCTTCCCTGTGGCCATCCAACAAATCTTTCTCCCCCTGCTCACTCAGATCCAAGCCCAGTGACTTCAGCAAAGACTCACTCGGAGCTTTCTTTCATAGTGGCTTAATTTATATAGAAAATTATATGAAATAAACAAAAGACACACACAAAAGTATTTTAAAATTAAATCGTTCGAACATCCCAGGGTAGATGCTCACTTAGCGAGAGGCAAAGGAAGACTGAGTCATCCACATATTTGATGCTTTTTATGGGAGCTTGGCTTGAAGAATTCCTGTGACAGCAAGCGAACAGGAATGTAGACGTTCGTAACGGACGCATTTTCTTGCTCGATAACTGAGGTGATGTACAATTTTCCAGATATATTTACCCCGAAAAAGGTAAATGATAACCGAATCGTAGGGTAACAGAAGTGCTCGATTATCGAGATTGCATTGTATATCAACGAAGTCGTCATTTACTAGAGAAGGGATATTTAAATACTCGTTGGAGTGTTTTACAATGAATGTCATTTGGAGCACTGAATCACTTTACAACCCAAAATTCGTGAAGAAGCTATTGAAGAGGAAAACGACCGGGAAATACTTGCAACAAGTTATACCAAAGTTTGGTACTTTATTTCTTTTACAGTAATGTTCACCGTGTAAAAGGCCATGGGGGTCACTCTGGGTTACTTTAAATGGTAGTTTATCTCTATATTTCTGACATTAGGAATTATGTACCCTATGTACATTATTCGGGCTATTGTCCTCATCTTTGTCACCATATTTATTACAACGTTTCGGCCGTTGTACGCTCCGGCCTTCTTCAGGCGGTTGGAATGTCAAACTAAACCCTTTATTTCGCTCACTGGGGTAGAATGTTATAGTTCCACGTACAGTGTTTTAATGGATCTCAGTTATCAGTTATCTCCTGTTAATCCCCCTCTCCACGTTCTCCACGATCTTAACCGGTTATTGAACTCACATTTTTGGGGTCCTGTCACTGGATCTAACGCCTTTATCCACTGTGCCATGTGTCCTTGAGGACGAAACGTTGTAATGAATATGGCGACAAAGATGAGGACAAAAGTCCGAATAATCTAAATAAGTGGTACTTTATATTGATAATACGATAACGGTTAACTCTAGACATGGACAGGTTAGGACTGTAGTTATCGAGGAAACATATTTTTGTGAGTCTGTTCCACAGAACAGCTGTTTGCGTGAAGAAACCGCTTGAGTGGAACTTACTTTTCGCCGATGGAAAACGACGGAAAATGGTTCGTTTTCTACTATCTGAGCGATCCTAGTTGTGCAGGAAAAACCTGACAGAAACAAAGAGTGTAGTTCGTCTGAGCACTTTCCATGGTAGTAGTTCCGCCTGTAATAGAGAGGTTGAATTGTGGAAAATAATTATTCTTCAGCAAGGACTCCGAGACGCTTTTGAATTGCCAAGACTTGAAAGTGAGGCCTGGGCATTTCCCGCCCAAATATGGCAACTGTACTCCATTTTCTGAAAGATCTAGCTCTTATAAATTTAGAAGATAGCATGAGTAGTCAGGTACTTTCTGGAGCTCTACAGCGAGGCGATCATTTTACCTGCATCTTTAGATTGGTGTAATCAAATAGAGATTAAATATTCCTCCAACAAGTGTCTTGTATTTTACTTTAAACATTTAAATCCTGTTCATGTCTCTCTACTTAGTAATTTTTTCTCCCTCACTAACCCCTTACATCTTGTAGTGAACAAAAGAATACCTAGATTTAAAATTCAAATGCCAAGCACTGAATCATTGATTTTGTTAGAAATTCAAAAAACTCGAATTTACCCACTTTGCTTAACACACACGCAAAAGAGAATCCAAAACAAAACTCGTGAAATTTCACACCTTGATGCGAAATGTTTTTCGGCCAATAGAAACCTAGGAAACATTTAAAAACAAAATTCAAATAATTTTCAATTATCAGAAACAAATTCTTTTACGGGACTTTACGCAAGCTGACGCGAAGTTTATTCGTCGTCCAATGAAAAAGCCTGAATCAGATCCGAGAGGGAATTCCCAAATGACCTTTTAAAGCCCCAGAAACAAAATAAAAGGCGGGCAAGTTAACCTGTCACCAGAGAGAAGGAGACGAGCGTATTAACACGTCCCTTGACAAACGTCAAGCGATCGTAATTATTATCTTTACCTTTCTCCCTCACCTCTTTTATACTTGATAAACGAACAGAACATTTTAAGACTGAGCGATTACTTCAAAGATATTCCTACCCTACGATAATGCCCATACATACATCTACACATACGTTCCTGCCTACGTACACATAAACTCATACTACTACGAATATTTTGACACCTTGTATCAATCAAAATATGTTAATTTTATTTGTAGAGACCTTAATTTATTTATATGTATATAAATTTGTTATTTCACTTTACAGTTTGATTTTCTTGTTTTATACCCCTCTTATCGTGGGCTAACTAACAAGGCCAAATCAAACTAATCTGTTTCAACACTCATACACTTCACTATAACTGATAACCCACTATAATCTTATCGGATTTATTGCCTTGCTTTGGGTGAGATGATTTAAAAACTTTTATTGCGTTATTTTATATCATATATCAATGTTTTTAAGCAGACCCCGCTGTCTATGTGTGATTTCTTCTGTAATTATCCTACGTATTTTCTTCAGGAACACCCGGATGATTCGAAGGGATAATTAAACTGAAATAACAATGAATTATTCCGAAATAATATGTATACGATTATACAAAAATAAATTTACCATTCCTTTCAAAAAAATCATTATAAAAGCACGGTTTAAATAGAGAAAATAACACTTTACTATTATCCATTTGCTAAAAGGCTCAAGAGACACTTAAGCTAGACGGTCACTGAATAAACTACGCGACCTGAATATAATACTTGAAACAAGGAAGTGAGATTCATGGAGCAAAATGAAACAATTGTTCCTTCATTTGAAGAGGGTCATTTTAGGGTTTCTGGAAATATTCAAATTAGAATCTGTTCCAAAAAGCTGTGGTTGTTGGAAAAAATATCTCAGATTGAAACTTCTTCAATACAAATGGTATAAAGATGGTGGTACTAAAGAATGTAGTCCGTGCGAACATTTATAATGGAAATAGCGATGGAGTAGGGAGATGGTTACAACGTTGTATCTTTGGGAATGAGGTTGCCGGAAAGGGGGATATATCACCTCCTCAAAATAATCCCGCATCATCGAACTTGAACTCTATGGAAAGTGTAGGATTTAGAAATCCGAGTCGAAATATAACAGACAGATTTTTGCATACACAGTTCTTTGCATTAATGACAGCAAGTCTTAAATTCTTTCTGAAGTGGTACTGTGATTTGACCATTTTTCGAGTACCTTTGGCGTTGGATTTTAGACATGGGTTCTACCTTGATGTCTGGAGTGAACTAGAATCTTAATAGATGTTTGAAAAGCCTTAAGCATAAAATTTCTTTTGAGTATCCTTCATACTACTTCAGATATAATAAGACGATAGGGATAAACTGTCGTATGTAATAAGGAACGAAACGATTAACACTTCCGATGCTGTTGACAGTCTTATATTTCTACACAAAATAAGGTTGTCTGTTGTCAACATAAATTCACGCGTTCGAGCCACCGTGAAACGCCGTATTTTATATTTGTGTTGTAAACACGCAGACACTTTTTAATTATTTCACCCAAACCAGCGCAAAAAAAAAAAAACATTAAGAGGAGAGAACAATAAAAGAACAGGAATTAAGAGGATAGCGTTTAACAACTCGTATTACATTGATATTTTTTTTAAAGATTAAAGTTGACTTTTATCATAGGAACTAAGGTTACTTCTAGTCATTTAAATTATAAACCTAGCAGAAAATATAGTCAGTCAATCAGTTATATGCTATGAGTGATACACGCTTAGGCGATCATGTATCTTTCAATACGTGACTGACGAGGAATATTTTTCCTGGAGTACGTTGCCATTTCTTTGCGGTGGACCACTTGCCATCGAAGGCTATAGAAGCCGGTTTGTCTTGCTATTTATCCATAGCTGGAGGAGAAGCGGGTTCATAACTTTCTCAAGGGTCAGTCTGTCAGTTATGTACCATGTGTGATACATGCTTACGCGATCATGTTTCTTTCGATACATGACTGACGAGGCAGATTTTTTTTCATGCATTAGGTTGTAATTTCTTTCTGTGGTAGACCAGTAGCCTCCAAAGGCTATAGAACCCGATCTGTCCTGCTATTTATCCATAGCAAGACTTTTCATACCTTTCGATACACGATACATGATTGACGAGGAAGATTTTTTTTTAGGTTGCCATTTCTTCTCTGCGGTAGACCAGTTGCCATCCATGGCTATAGAACACGATCTCTCTTGCTATTTACCCATACCTGCGGTGGGAGAATTCATACCTTTCCCCAGAGTTAGTCAGTCAGTTATGTGCTATGCGTTATACATACTTAGGCGATCATCTATCTTTCGATACATGACTGACGAGGCAGATTTTTTCCCGCAATAGGTTGACATTTCTTTCTGCGGTAGACCAGTAGCCATCCAAGGCTATAGAACCCGTTGTGTCCTGCTATTTACCTATAGCAAGAGTTTTCATACCATTCGCTAAACGAAAAAGAGGATTCATACCTTTCGATACATGACTGACGAGGCAGATTTTTTTCCTGCAGTAGGTTGCCATTTTTTCTGGAAGACTATTTGCCATCGAAGGCTATAGAACGCGGTCTGTCCTGCTATTTATCCATAGCTGTGGGGAGAAGAAGAGGATTCTCCCTTTCTCAAGACTATTAGTACGTAAGTGAATGTAATGGATTTGACTGGAATTCGAACTCGGCTCTCAGATTCTTCTATCCGAGCCACTCTCGATTACACCACCGTTCTTAAATTCATGATGTCGAGTTACCAAATAGGTTAGCTCATTACAGCAGGAAAGCTGCATTAGACAGATGGGAAAGTAACTGATAGTGGAGGTTATATTTAGGAAACTTACGTTATGTTTAATGCAAAGCTGCATTTCAGGGTCACTAGTGTGTTTATTATTATAGATATTTTTACAGACATATCATTTCGGTACCACAAGAACAAAAATAATACAATAGCAATATGATGTGATGTCAAGGTGACATCAGACGCAATGAATAATGTAATGTTTTTCAGTCACACGCTTTCCACCTTCCAGCAGGAATTTATATGAAAACACCTTCTGAAAGGAACAATCCGACGTCTGGCTAGGCAGACACGAGATTTGAAGAATTTCTAAAAGGAATGACGTGGCCTGTTGTAGGGGAGAAACTTTCTGGTAGGAATGATGTTATGTGTTATTAACTAGACATTTTCTAGATTGATCGATGTAATTTGACATCAGGTACATTCTAGAAAGAAATTATCTTGCTTGATTGAGCCAACTTGATAACAAGACACTTTCTGGAAACAATTATATTAAGTGGGGTCAGGCAGAAGAAATGATGTGCGTGTTATGAAGCTGATTTTCTAGAAGCATTGATCCAGTTTTATATTCGACATGCATTTTCTAGACGGAATGATATTACTTCTTGCCAGACAGACACTTTCTAGAAAGAATTATGTTAAGTGTTGGGAGACAGACATTTTCTAGAAGGAATTATACGATTTGATGTCAGTCAGAGATTTTCTAGAATCAATGATCGGACGTGTTGTCACTCTTCCTTTCTAGAAGAATGTACTGAATTACAAAATATCATTCATGGTTCATTGCCAATCAACCTCGGCTAACATATCAGAATCATTGATTTATTATTCACTATAGGTCGCAAACTCTCGATTCTGTTTCCGGTCACAATTTATCTCTTCCGGTTACCATTTATTCTAGAATATTCATTTCCAAACTTTGATTCAAGGTTTGAAAGTAGACTTCATCCACACATCTGCAAGCGGTTGCATATTTCTGTCTTTTCTACATATAGCTTTCCTCGAGAAATATTTCTTCTAGGCTGGTATCTTTCTATGAGGCCTAATTCTAAACAGTTTTCGTCGAATATACATGAAGATAATTTAGTATCTAGCGCTTTTTGCATAGAGACGAATATGCACGATGATAGGACCTGATATGGCATCTAGTCTTCAGTTGCTATCCCACAGACGTGCCGTGGCTTTCCTCTGTCTCTTCTACAAATATTTTCACGGCAACTGTTCCGAGGAGCTATTTTTGTCGGCTTCATGCATTTAAACGTGCTACCAGACTGGCATCTCGTTCCCTTCACTGCCAAAACGGTTAAATGTAACCGTGTCTTCACAAACAGCTTCTCCCGCACTTCCTGTTTGTAGAACTTCCTGCTCTTTACTTGCATTCCCGATAACTATAATCTTCAAATATTCAAGTGTAATGTCAATCGACATCTGTCACCCTGAGCCTGTTCTCCGTCCTTCTCTATATCCTATCCACAAATACGCCTCTTGTTGTCAATCCTCTGTAACCTCTTGCGTGTTAGTGGCACTCCCGACTTGCTTGGAGTGAATTGCCTTAAAAAAATGTGAGGCAATATCTACGGTCGATTGCTATCTATGTTGAAAGCCATATGCATCGTCTTCTTCGGATTGCATATAAAGAAAACGGTAAATTTGCTTTTTAACGCCCTGTGTGCTAAATATCTCTTAAAATTTTCCCAAATCGTCATAATTTCATGTAAATGTTCATGCTGAATTCAAATTAACAATTAAATTATGAAGAAAAAATTGATCAGTTCACGAATAAAGTGTGTTCCAGTAACTTGGACCGATTTTAATGTGAATTAAGTTTAAGCGTCTAATGATTATTTTCTTTTTCTTTCAGAAATGGCGGACCTTTGGGCGATATTGTTTTTCACACATAATTGCCATGACTTTAATAACATGATCCACAAAAATCCACAAAAACTCACTGTTTGGTGTGCATTTTTTGCTAGCGGAATCATTGGGCCGTATTTCTTCGAAAATGATGCCAGGATTTTTTTACGGTGACAGGCGAGCGATATCGTGCCATGATAATCAACTTTTTATGGCCTGAATTGAATGCTATTGATATTGAAGGTTTGTGGTTCCACAGGACGGCGCCACATGCCACACAGTCAATGCAACAATAGCTTTATTGAATGAGAATTTCCCAGGTCGCATCATCTCTCGAAACAGCGAAGTTAATTGGCCCATTATGCAGAGACGTCATTAAAAAATTTGACCATCGTATGGATGTGCCGCCTAAGCCTTGGAGGAAAATTTGGGCGATATTATTTTTCACACATAATTGCCATGTCTTAAATAATATGATCCAATAGAGAAATAAATAAATTTTCACCAATAACACTGATTTATTTACTGCTGACTTCGATCCGTCTTAACCCTAGAACACTAACCATCAGTAAAAGTTACCCCACTACTAACCATGGGTATTTGATACCCGATTTTGAAAATATCAAAAAAAAAAAAAATTAAATTTAAATCTTTATTTTAAATATTTTACAGGCAGGCATTTCAAACATTGTACTTTGAGTTAACATTAATAGGAACTGAAAAATATATTTAGGAAAGAAAATCCTGTACTGAAAGTTGTAATTAAAAATAGGAAAATTTGCGCTGGGTACTATATACCCATGGTTAGTGTTCTAGGTTTAATAAAACATCCTTATATATAATACGTCTTAATGAAATACATTTTATATTTTAATTCATTATTTCAGTTGACAAAAAAAAATGGGGGCCAATACACGATTTTCAACAACTAAAAAAGTTGCAAGAACGTTTGTCCACTAGATACGAAAAGAGTTAGAAGACGCTGACAGTTCCTCAATGTCTGTATCAAAACGTAAAAGACATTTTGCACGTTCTGATAAAGTGAGAACATTCGAATTTATTCAGGAAGTCAAGCAGACAATTGATGAAAACCGAGGTCAATCAATGAGGTCAATTGCCAAAAAGCTGCATGTATCCAAAAAAACAATCAGTAGGAGTGTTCATGAAGACATTCGATACAAGTCCTACGTGATGAAGAGCGGTCAATCATTGTCTTAAAAACAAAAGAAAACCGTTTAAACAGATCCAAAATGCTTTTAAACAAACTTAAAAATCCTTCAGAAGCTGGTGTGATTTGTGTTTTCTCCGATGAGAAAAATTTTGAAAAGATCAAAAACTTAACAGAAGAAATGACAGATGGCTTTGTTCAGATCCTTCTGAGGTGCCAAGAGTGATGGGCACAAATTTCCTTCAAATGTTATGATATTGGGTGTTGTTAGCATTGAAGGATATGTTATGTCACCACACTTTTTTCCACAAGGTCTTAGAGTAAATGCTCCTGCTTACATTGAGGTTCTAGAAACAGTTGTCAAGCCCTGGATTGACAACATATGCCACGGCAGGCTTTACATATTCCAGGAAGCCTGGTTTCCATCCACAAGGCTGAACGAACACAAGAATGGATGACTGACCATATGTACAATCATATCACACCCAGCATTTGACCTCCTAACACTCCAGATGTCAATCTACTAGACTATTATGTGTTTAGAAGGAGGTTAATAAACAGCCTCATAACACTAAAGATTCTCTTAAAGCTGCAATAGTTCAAGTAATGTCTGACATAAATAAAAACCAATTTATCAGAGCTTGCAGCCGATTTCGACCTCGTGTAGAGGCAGTTATTGTTGCTAGTTGTGGTTTTATTGAATAAAATTAAATAATAGCTAAATTTCATGTTTACTTTTTTGTAATCAAATATAATTATATTCATTTGTTCAGCAAGATTTTACTAATCCATAAAATCTGTCCTCAAATACCAGCCGCACCCTGCATTGCACATTCGTTCTTTTGTCTGTAAACTATTATCATTTCGTACACATACAATTCTAATTTGAAATTCAACTTCTTTCTTTAATTTTAAAACAAAACTGCTCACTTTTAATCGTCTGCGAAGACCCATTTTGCCTTTCATCGGTAAGACTGATACTAATCCCCAGGAGAGTAAATCATTGTGCCTTTTCTGTGTAATCCTTTCCGTTGACATGAAAAGGAAAGATTATATTGAATCTATTATCATTGCAATTGGTTCACTGTTTCGTACTAAAAAAAAATTCTCGACATTCTTGTAAATGTATAGGTTTAATATTCATCAACGAATTGTATATTGCTGCCACAACTGATCTGGCGCTCCAGCTACGCACTTAGTGATTCTTGATAAAATCCAAATTAGAATCTGCAATATTATTGGCCATCATGACCTGTCATCTCGACATTTTCCAACCGCCATAATGCAGCTTCCCTTTGTATTTTTTTAAAGATTTGCATGGTAATTATTCTGATTAACTTTCCTCTGTAGTATCTCGATGTTATTAATTTAAGTGCATTACTAGATTGGCGGCAAGGTCTCATCATTTTAGAATTGAAATGACTAAATATTATCGTAAGATCAATGCTAACAGTTTTTTCTATCGCACTTTTCACTTGTTTAACTTTCTTCCGGCCTCAGTTTCCAGTTAATTTTGATCTTCAAAAATTGAGATATAATGTCAATCGTTAACTTCTGTCTTCTTAATTCCCGTAAATTTATTGTTCTCACACGGTAATAACATTTTTTCTCTCATATTCTCTCACACTTGCGTGTTAGTGGCTTTATTGCCTTGATAGGAGTGAAATAAAACAACACGATAGTAAAATAAACATTTTAACGTCTAAAGATACCTTCCCATTGTACCAAGAAAGTTTGTTTTTTTGTTGTTTTTTTTAAACGCATATCGTCTCAAAATTACAATGAACACCAGAATAAAATTAAGATATGTTATTACTTTCGGAGCCTTTCAAGGTAGAGGAGTACTGAATGTGATTATTGTAAGGGATGGAGAAAGTATAGATTATGAGGATATGCAGTATAGATAATTGTTAATACTAGACTAAAAGAGTTTATGATTTTAGTGGTTGGGGAGGCATACTCTCAAGAGGAATAGACTCTGAGAGATAAGCTAATTGGAATTTACTCCTTAAAAAGGAAGCATGAAATGAATGGGAAGGATATACCACCGTGATCATGATATGGTGCATCCCAGAGATGAAGGGATAATCTGGTGTCACTTAGGAATGTTAGTCATTAAGACATTTGCCATCGATAGATTAATTAGAGGCTAGCAACGTGTCGTCCGTGTGATAAAGGTTTTAGGGCGGAAAATAAATGTTTACCCAGAAAATCGGATAATCGTTTTGAACCATGTCAAGCCTGGACCGTGATAACTGCACAGCATCTGACCAGTGATGGCATCAATACAACCTTCTTATTTTCTATTTTCTACACCGCCTGTCTAGAAATTGAAGCATTGTACGTGTATTGTACACCTAAAGAGAGTCTCGAAGCGATGTTATAAACTAATCTTGACTTCTTCTGTCTACAAAACAAACAAATATTCTGCATTTATCGGTTTTGTTAGTCTCTGGATTTATTTTAAAATGCACCGTGATTTGCCAAAGAATTTTACTCGTCAGAATCCACCTTACAAATTTATAAACCGAACATTCACCCTGCGCATTGAATATTTCTGCCTTATCTGGTCTGGTCCCTCAGCGAAATATCGCGCGATTCTCGACAAAATTAAAAGAAGTGTCTGTAATATTATCGGTCATGACCTGGCATCTCGACTTCAGTCACTTCCCACTCCCATTTTCTCTCTGTTCGGAGTCTATATTCGACTGAAACACGAATTTGATGTTATATACATCGTTAAAACTGCTGATGAAGCCAAACGATGTGCTTTCTCCCCCAAACAGCAACTAATGACCGCTTTGGTACAGTTGCGATATAAACCAGAAATCTATTATTTTTTAACAAAAATAAGTTCACTTAAGTGCTAAATTCAAATTTCTATATTAGCATTTATTAACCAATCAAAGACGTTATCTCAAACGCCATGCAAGCCTATCCCAAATCAGGAAACTGTCCGATCGTTTGCTATAAAAATGTGAGAAATCGCTGTATTTAACATCTTAAAAACACAAAAAATAAAATGGGAAATATATTTATTAACCAATAAACTTTAATAATTGTAACTTTTAATTTGTGACATATTTTTTCTTATAAGTACCGTACAAAAACAGTTTACAGACACTCACAATTTAGACAGATATTAGGTGAAAATGCACCTATCTTAAATAAAAATAATATTCAAAAAGGAAAAGTCCTAGACACCATTTATATGAAAGATTTAAAGGCAAAAATAAACTCCACTATAAGTATAGCAACAAAGTTCTTCAATCTTTATAGTAGAAATATATATTGTTGAAACTTGAATAAAGCATGGAATAATAATAATAATAATACAACACAAAATGTACTGAAACAAAATGTATTGAACAAAGAAAGTATACACAATATTTACAGAGAGTTTAGTATATTCTTGGGGAGACCGTTCCTGTAGAATGGGTTGACTTAGTCGCAGTCGGGCAGAGTCTCTGGATTGGATCTCTTCGTCCTCCCCCGTCTTCCCGGTACCAACCATATTTATATGGTCAGTACTCCACTATGTAAATTAGGTGGATCGTACCACAACATATATATATATATATATATATATATATATATATATATATATATATATATATACTAGCAGCATGACCCGGCGTCGGCCGTGCTTGATTAAAAAATCGTACGAATCATACAACAATCGCTATCTCTTAACTTAAAATATTTTTGCCCTTCCTTGCCTTTAAAGGAGTGCCCTTTGCCGTTCTGATGTTGCTACATGCCTTACTTCTTGCCTATCTCACACTGCTATTTTTTCTAAGCTCTATACTAAACATTAAATCTCTTACGAAAAAGAACTAAACAAAATGAACACAAAACGATCAGTTTTAAAAAAGGACTCGAAACTGGAAAAACCGAATGAAAAAAGAATGTGAACAACAAATACTTTTTCACACCTAACCCAGTTCTGTGGAATCGGAATCAACGTTGAGTTTAAGCAAGCGAATGAGCCAATTGGAGTAAAGTGCAGATTTAAATTTTCCCACTTGTGAAGAATGCAGATATCGATTTGTTTTGCATGCTAGCATACTAGTTAATATTCGTGCCAGTCTGCTGCTGGCTCTTACGCTGGCCAATAGAATCTTCCTGCCTATTCGTGGCAGCCAGCTATTGGCTCTCACTCTCGCCAGTAGAAAATGGCCGCAAACTACATGAAAACTGCCGTAGATGTATGAAAAAATCGATTATTTCCACTATCGATAGGAGTTTGGAAAATGCAAAGTCGGTCTTTGCTTTTCCGCTAACTTGGAGCATGTGCATGTAAATTTTGGTGCAAATCTGTCGAAAATAATACGTTGGTATATAATCCAACGATATAAAATCTTAGAACTGATCCACAAAAACCTCAATATATTTATTATAACAGAGAAAATAAATTACATATAGGAATTACCTCATTTGAATAGATTGAATTAGGGCCACAAAACTTATATTTAGGCCTTATAGCTTCAGAAGTGTAAAGAAATATCATATATATATATATATATATATATATATATATATATATATGTATGTATGTATGAGAATAATAATATAATAAATATATAAATAAAGAAAATAAAACCGATACCTTCCTTACAGTGTAGTAAAAACAAATGGGTGAATTTTGAATATGAAATCTTAAACTCTGCATATCTCAGTAAAATGAACATTTAACTTTTGAATTTACATATATATATATATATATTCGGTCATCAACAGAGTGTTTCGCAGCTCATCATGGCAGAGTGGCTAGATATACGTTTGTCTCAAGCTGAGATCGAAACCCCACTGTATGGGCATCAGCCGGAGACTCTACCCCTAAGCCATTGTTGCACGGGCAACACACACACACACACACACACACACACACACACACACACACACACACACACACACACACACACACACATATATATAATATATATATATATATATATATATATATATATATATAACGTGGCAGGACCGCACCACAAACAACGAAATTCTACTGCGTGCAGAGATGAAGAGACACCATGACTCGTCGCCGACTTGACCGAATTGCAGATCTCCGACAACCGTAAACAAATCCTGTTCTCGGAGCTCGAATCTGGCAAGAGAACATGTGGATTCGCACATCGCCGTTTCAAGGATCACCTCAAAATAGAATACCTTGCTGACGAGTTAAATCGATTCGGCCTTTTTAGAAGACAGAAGCTGCAAAAAGAAGAAATTGGAGAAGAACAGTCCACGAAAAATCATCCTTTGAAAACACGAGAATTCCAAGAGAAAAGACAAAGAGAGCTTAAGGAAAAATCAGATCTCTCCATCCCTTCATAACCTTCTATGTAGTCGCTGCGGACATCGATTTCGATCCAACATAGGACTCATTTCACACATAAAATAAATGTCGATGAGCAACCCAATACTCGGCAAAAAGTTCCGACAACGACAATATCGGCCATAAAAAAATCATGATATATATATATATATATATATATATATATATATATATATATACTTGAATAAAAGACAGACCACGTTAAGATTCCATGTAATAAGCTATTTCACCATAACCCCTTTAACAGGGTTCTGGATCATCAGACTTTACTTCCAAAAGCTAAAATGAAGAATGAAAAGAAAATTCACACGTTTTTTACGGACCTCATCCAGTATACGCAAAGTTAACGAAGTGAGGAAGTAAGGTGGGAGAAAGGATATGAGTGTGTCATATGTATCATTTTAGTTTCCTATTTTAACCCCAGTGTGTCGGCTGGATGTTGCTCAAATCTAACGCGTCTCGTCTCTAGATAAAGTTGGTTAAGGGGTGGGCGATAAGGGCTACATTAAGGAAGGCGCGTTACAACAGCCCCAATAAATTACACGACAAGCATATATGCTCTGAATTTTACATTGAGCTCTCTGGATATCATCCTCCTCAGGTCTACCCATACGGATTACCTAAATTTGAATAAACTATATATATATATATATATATATATATATATATATATATATATATATATATATATATATATATATTTCTGTTTATACGACATTCTTTTATAGATATAATTTAATTAAATAATCTGTTTTTTTTGGGGGGGGATATTTTTTATTTTCTTATTTAAACAGTATTAATTACATTCACCGACCTGAATGTTCGAGAAACCTCGTAGATTATATGTGCTTCTCTATTAGGTATCGAACATGTAACCCTTAATGAGAACTACCATTTAATCTGATGTACAGTTAACCATTTAGCCACAAAGAAGCGTCTGGTTAGCAAAGTTCGAATTACTGTTTATAAACATACACATTCGAAGATATTTCTCTATGGATCATGTGTGCACACGAAATATACATTGACGGAAGCAATGACAACATATTATGAAATGGATTAAATCCGATTATTATTTTAATATATTTTCTGTTTAAACATTATTTTTTTATAGATATAATTTATTTAAGTAAATGCTCTGTTTCTTTTTTAATTAAACAGTATTAATTACATGTACCATCCTCAAATTTCGTAGACAGGAATCGAATCTGTAACCATTAATAGAATGAATAGGCTGAATGTTCGAGAAATTTCGTAAAAATATGTGCTTCTCTGACAGGAATCGAACTTGTAACCACTAATAGAATGAATAGGCTGAATGTTCGAGAAATTTCGTAGAAAATATGTGATTCTCTGACAGGAATCGCACCTGTAATCATTAATAGAATGAATAGGCTGAATGTTCGAGAAATTTCGTAAATGTATATATGACTATTTGTAAAAATTCGGTTATAATTAAAAAAAATATGTTTAAAGTGACAATATGAAGACATTAGACATTTAATTATATAACTTAACTTCGCCCATCGTTTACCTTGATTTTAGCGGCTGGCCTGATGAAGATTTATGAGTTTTTTTTTTTTAAATTACAATTCTTTGTAAACTAACAATGTTTTAACTTCTGTTTATAAATACCCCATAAAAATAGCCACATTTAACTTGATAAACTCCTTCAGAAGACGAAACACGTTGGTAAAGAATATTATTCCTTTTGTCTTCATTCATATATGACTATACTTTGTGTATATGCATATATCTGGCAAATTAAATCAATAAAATCATACAGACCAATAAATGTGGCGAGTTGATTGCAGAAAGTTATGAAGAGCTAACGAGTCTGCATAAATCAAGTTCATTTTCTCTTGACCCTTGACATGCGATCAGTCTGCCATAAATGCAAAACTAACAGGATCGTCTTTCAAGGCTAATAGAACAGTGACTAAGCATAAAGACGCTAAACATTTTTATATTAAGACAAACAAGAAGATGGTATATTATGTTTTATTTATATTTTCATTGGACGACGAACAACTTTATTAAGGTAGCTGCGAATCGCTTCTTATCTCATTGAAGGAAAAAGATATCATATTATCCAAAATAGCCCAACGCTCTTACGTGGGAATGCCCTAGGTGCCTGCAAAAATGAAAAAAAACTTTTACCAAAGCATTAAAATAAGACGAAAAATCTTTCTTGAATATTTAATATCTGTTTGTTTTGTTTTCCTTTACGGTATGTCAACCTCAATGGGCTATTTAATGCCGACAAATTATTTATTGTTGGTAATAAATTTTCGGAAATGGAACGCTGCAAATTTTTGTTTTCAAAAAATCTGTTGCTGCTAATATTTTTTTCCCAAAAATCTATTGCTAGTAATATATTTTCATTCGAAAATATATTGCTGGTAATAACGTATTGCTGATAAAAAATTTCATACAAAAATGTATTTCTGGTATTAAAACCTATTTAACCTACTTATTGTTTTATCCCGAGTTCGGGGTAGGGTCAACTGTTTGCCCAAAGCTGGGATCCTAACAGGTGCTACCACTCCGTATCAAGGTGAACCTGTGAACACCAGCAATTAAGAGGTGGTTCCACGCTACTCAAAACCACCTGATCAAGTGTTGTAGTTTACCGCCATACCCAGGGCGTTTAATGTTAATTTTAATCCCCAGCTAATGGATTAAATTTAATATTCTCAATAAGTAAAACACTTTGCTGTATTTCAAACCGAATTTAGACTGGATTCTTTATTAAATTGATTTTCTTTCTACTGAAAGTTAATGGCAATGAGAGTCTTTGATGACTTGGAAAGACAATAAAAGAACATGATTCAATAAGATGGAAATTGGCGATTGGCGTTGCATTTAAATTTTGGAAGATCGTAGTTGCCAGGAAAACGAGAAATCTGAAAATAATTCCAAAGAGAAGAAGTGCGAGAAAAGAAGAAACTGTTAGAATAGAACTTACGGTTGCATCTAGCTATTTCAACAAGTGAAACGATGAAACCTAGCAAAATCGATATATTCCTTCATTATTTACATTATTAGGACTATTGTCCTCATATTTGTCGCCATAATATGCAATATGAGCACTGGTAAGAATGTTTGCTGAAGATATTAGATTTATAATACCCAGAAATTTATACCCAGATGTCCTCAAGGACACATGGCACAGTGGATAAAGGCGTTGGATTGATCCAGTGACAGGACCCAAAGAGTTGTGAGTTCAATACCTGGTTAAGGCAGAGGGAAATTAACAGGAGATACCGATAACATCCATCAAACATGGCACGTGGAACTAGAACAGCGAAATATAGGGTTCAGTTCGACATTCGGCTGAAACGTTGTAATAAATATGGCGATTGTAATATAGCGACAAAGATAAGGACAATAGTCCGAATAATGTTAATAATGTACATAATACCTCATCTCAGAAATATCGACAGATACTGATATTCCTTCATATTGATAGATTTGCCAATACAATAAAATTAATTTTCTTAGTTCTTTTTTAAAATATAAAATAAACTTATTTTACAATGGTTTTTAGTTTAGATAATCTGAATTGAAGCAAATATTACTTAGTTTTTGTTTAAAATATCTGAGAAAAAAACATATTTCTTTTAAGAGGGATGTATGTTCTTTGATATGTCGAGTGATTTATTTACAACTTGGGTATTTACTCGCGACCACCCTACAAGGTGGGATGTGGTACAAAGCCGTTTTCTTTCCGAATCCGGACAAAAATTCCCCGTAGCCCCCGCATACATATTTGTCAACCTCTCCCTAGCCAGACTGCAATTCGGCATAGGCTCGTCTAGGTTCTTTTCTGTCCGAAGGCAGAGAGTTCGACAAGAGCTAAGAGCTTCGAACGCGGCTGGCTCTCGCTCCCGGCCAGCTCTGATGTTTGAGAAATTTAGGAGGGAGAAGAGCAATATCTAAAAAAAAATTACATGATGAATATAACGAGTACACTTTTTTCAAACTACGCAGTAATCTTAAAATAATTATCTTAAACACTAATATTTTATTGAATGCTAGATACGATGTATTCATAGTCTTACTTATGAAGACGTCTGTTGAGAAAATGTTAGGTAATTACCAAAATTTTTTGTCTGAATTTCTGGTGTGAGGCGTGTTGCAGGAATGCTTGTTGTGCATATGAAGAAAACACGTCTCTCCTGGTATTAATCTTCCGGTAACAGCTATTCCGGTAACAATTACTGCGGACTCGAATGTGAGCCTAAGTAATTAAAGAGTGACACAAACAATATAAAACAAACGACAATACATGTAGTATTACAATTACAAATAATGAAAAAAAAGAAGATATTTAAAGACAGGATTCATGAAAAATTTAAATTAGAAAATGCGTGTTTGTATGTGTGAAGTATGTGTGAAGTTTATGTAGGCCTACGTGATAGACACGTGTTTGAAAGAGAAGAAAAGTCACGAAACAAAAGTAAGACATTAAATATGAATGTTTCCCAGTGGGGGACACTTTTTACACACGTGCGACTACATCTTATAGACAGAATTGTATGAGGGAAGAGAATGACTGGGAATATCATTACCAATTTATAGGCTTAAAAAGCATCACCATTTTTTTCTTTTTTTGGAAAGTCAAGTGAGAAAACTCACATGCGTTTCATCTTTTTTACACTATTTATATTTGGACAATTTTTTTTCTACCAATAGCCGAAACGTTTTGATAAAAAAAAAAAACCCAAAAAAAAACAAAAAAAAAATATGAGGTGAATAGTCCGAATATAAATAGTATAAATTTTCTGATAATATCGTGTATGGACATCCGTATTTACAAAAATCATCACGTTTATACGCACATAAAAATGGAATATTCAATACAGCAGGTCGTTGACTCGTAGCTAGCTTTTCCATTTATGATTAGTAAATACAGTTTTAATCTGATAACAATGTCACCGCTACAAATTAATACAGAATTTTAAAAGATTTAAAAGTTTATAAATTATAATTATAATTTTAAAAAATGAAAACAAGTCTAGTAAAATTCATTATTCATCGAAATATCTTTTCTTAAAACAATAATTTCAATAATATGTTTTATTCATGAAAGAAATTAAAAGTTCTTCTAATGAAATAATATCTTAGTTTTATTGCGTTTTTTTATTTTATTTTAAGACGAATTGCAGATATTTTGAAACTGATTTGATGATTGAAATTCTCCAAGAACTTGTCCTTATGACAAATATAAACATTAAGAGATGCAAAAATAATTTCTGGTAATTTCATAAAATTAAATGATTGAGGGTGGTAACAGATGTAAAAAAAAAAACTTGTACCAAGATGTTTTAAAAAGTAACATTTCAAAAATAATTTAATTCATTTTCAAATAAATCATGAAAGTTTCATTAAAATTTGCTAATTAGCTGTTTTGGTAAATAGTTTCGAAATCAATCTGTTTTCACAGAACAAGGAGGCTCGTGTTTCTCGTAAAAAGTATGGTCTCTTATCGACGCTAGAAACACGTAATATTTAGCTAAAATTTCTAAGGTTCTAAAAAGAATTAAACTATAATTGTTATATAAAAAATTCTTTCATATTTCCTATGAATAACACAATGTTTTTACCGATAAAATTTCGTTTTTATTATGTTTTTTTATCATTTTTTTTTTCATTATGTGTCCTGTTCTCAGGGTATCTTTTGGGATATCCGCCATAATCTTTTTCATGGCTTCAGCAGAGCGATATACGGTTTTCAATTCAGCATTTTCGTTCTCCTCAAGTTGCCTGTCACGGATAGAGTCTCTAGCCTGTCCTGATTTTTAAAACATAACTTAAAGCCTTTCATTTCCAGATTTTCTGCAGATCCCGGATCATCTATATTGAATATTCTCACGCATTCAACAGAAAAGTATTACATCAATTTCTCGTTGATATATATATATATGTGTGTGTGTGTGTGTGTGTGTGTGTGTGTGTGTGTGTGTGTGTGTGTGTGTGTGTGTGTTCATGGGCTTCTATTGTTACTGGATGTTAATTGTGGTGTAATGAATAATGATTCCGAATACGAAAGCGAAGAGCAGATTTCGAAATCTAGTCGTGTTCAATACATTCTCTTGCACGCGCATACCCTTGGGAAACGAACGATTCCATTTCTTCCCACTCGACTAGATATGGACTGAATGTCAAGACAGAGTGAGAACTATAGCCTTGGCTGGTAGCCATTCTATCGCAGACAGGAACGCAGCCTACTGCGGGAATATCTTCTGTTTAACTAGTCAGGAATCGAAACAGACATGATGGCCCAAACGTGAGTTACGTATGGCATTTAATTGACTGACAATTCTTCCTAATATACGTCGATTTTTTGTTGTGGGGGGTCAATTTCTTTATCATTTTACAAGTTATTAAAATTTATCGGCTCTTGTAGAACTAAGGTTTCAGTTCAGGGAAGATCAAAAATTCGATTATACATTAAATCATTCGCTGCCGTTTACGGAAGCGTTTATTATTATTATTATTATTATTATTATTATTATTATTATTTCCTCTGATTTCTGTTATATACAAAATTCCTCCTCGGTTCTACTCAGAGACCTAAGGTCAAAAAAAAAAAAAAAAAAATGATCACGCTCATTTTATATAGATAACGCTCTTATTATTATTATTAATATTTATTATTATTATTAATATTTATTATTATTATTATTATTATTATTTCTGACACCATTTCGGCTGAATTGCTCTCTGTCTTTTCCCAGGTATTAACTAATCTTAAATAGGACTGTTTATTTGATCCACGATATTTTGATCCCATTCTTCGTCTATCTGGGGTATTTTATTTTTGCGAACGGATTAGTGAAGAATCCTGTTTCCTGAAAGGATTAATTTTTATAATTGGTTCATTTCATGCAGATTTATAAACTGGTTTATCTGTGAGGTAGGTAGATACGTTAAACAAAAACTGAGAGTAACTAGTTCGAAAACTTCTCAGTTCTATACATCTGGTCAGTGTAGCGATAGACTTTTATCATAAGGAAGTAGTGATGGTGACTTGCTTTGAAATTCACAGTGGAATCAAATGTCCAGCTAACGAATACCAGAGAGCTTGTGTAGAAGGCCAAAATGCCAAAGCCTGTAAAACGCTTTCGGATTATCAACTTTGGGCAGGTTATTTAAAGCCATAAATAACCCGACATGTATTGGAACTCGGCACTCTGTTTTTAAATTCTGAGTCGTTATGTCATTACACCACCGCACATCTAAATTATTCCCAAGTGGTACTGACCACGCTCGAAGTTTCTTAAATATTTCAACGTGACATAACCATAAGACTTCTTATATAAAGATAAGATTATCAACCTTGGGTAGGTTATTTAAAGACATGAGATATTTTTAGATTATGAGAAATTATGAGCAATGACAATCATTATTTGATACAAGTTCTACTAATTAACCTACCATTGGAGGCGAGGAGTTGACGTCATACCTTACCCAATGGTATTTAAGCGTAAGATAATATAACTAACTTGACTGGAACTGGAACTCAGCTCTCTGATTTTAAATTCTGAGCGTTATGTCATTACACCACCGCACATCTAAACTATTCCCAAGCGGTACTGACCACGCTCGAAGTTGCTTAAATGTTTCAACGTGACATTAAAGCCTGATAGACAAATTCAGTGATAGGCGTTGACATATAAGCGGCTGACCGAGGTAAAAGAAAGACAATTCACCCGTCAGATGGTTGTGTGGCGTGCGATGCTTAATTCAGAGTTGCCAAAAAAGCTAGTAGGACAATAATTCTAAGGAACAGAAAGTTCACCAGAGTTCTTAAATAGAGGAACCACCGTAGAAGATATTTAACACTTTGGAAAACAAGAAGCACCAAAGTATGGCAACGAATTTTTATGTTCTCTCGGATAATCATCGCCACTGAGAAGTAATCAAATAAAATGTCACATATTTTTAATCATTTTCACGCTCAAGCAAGACAGTATAGCTACTATAACGCACGGGGCTACAGAGTGTTAAAGAATATATGAAAGGGAAGAACATTAATAAGGAGCGAGAACAATAAAAGAACAGGTGATAAGAAGACTGAATTGAAGGAGAAATAAACTGTGCTTCCGTGATGATCATTTTAGTGTATAGACTCTTTCTTCTTTCATTGCAAAGCCAACATATTTCTCATTTTAATTGTAAGTACCATTGCTTAGTCAAGGGTAATGATGAACAGATATGTAGCCAATATTAGTATTTATAAGACAGCAGTGTATTTCTCATGGGTCCTTACCTATAACTATAGAATAAACTCTTCCTAACACTATGTATACTAAGCCTCTCAAGAGAGAGAGAGAGAGGGTCAAATTGAGCCGTACTTCTCGGCTTGACGGTCGAACTCTCTGCCTCTGAGCAGAGAGGAACCCGGACGAGACTCCGCCGAAGTGAAGAGTCTCGTTCGGGGAGGTTGACCAACCCGATCTCGTTTATACGGGTTCTACGGGAATTATTTGGTCGAATCTACGGGCTCGTAAAAAACCCACATTAAACTCGGCCTTGTGCAACATGCAACCCTCGTCGGGGTGGGGGGTTTGCTAGATACCGAATCAAGCTGAGCTTCTCGGCTTGACGGTCGAACTCTCTGCCTCTGAGCAGAGAGGAAGCCGGACGAGACTCCGACGAAGGGAAGAGTCTCGTTAGGGGAGGTTGACCAACCCGATCCCATTTATACGGGTTCTACGGGCATTTTTTTTTTTTTTTTGCCGAGGCTACGGGCTCGGGAAATCTACGTTAAACTCGGCCTTGTGCCACATGCAACCCTCGTGGGGGAGCAAGTAAATATCGAATCGAGTCGAACCGTTTCGGCTTGACAGTCGAACTCTCTGTTTCTGAGCAGAGAGGAACCCAGATGAGACTCCGCCGAAAGGCAGAATCTCGTTCGGGGAGGCTGACCAACCCGATTCTGTTTTTACAGTTTCTACGGGCATTTTTGGCTCAGACTACGGTCTCGGAAAACCCACATAAAACTCGACCTTGTGCCACATCTTTCCCTCGTGGTGTGGGGCAAGTAAATATCGAATCGAGTCGATCCGATAGTAGTTCACTCCAAACCAGACTGACAGTCATACTAACACCTTCCACATCTTGTATTATTATTTCGTCTAATATACCCTTGTTATTTCTACTCTTGTGTTCGTGTTGTTCTTCCTTGATCCTAACCTGGACCATAACAGTATTTTAACTTATTGGCCAACTTAGGAACTGTTTCTTTGTTTCTTGTAAGTTTTGTTAAACTTTCTATGTATTGAATTAATTTTACATCATTTCAAGCTAGAGGATAATGCCACTAAGATGCAAGGGGTTATGAAAAAAAAAGATTCGACTAAGTACAAAGGAAAATATATGAATTACTTTCAGGAAGACAACTGACGATAGTTGACTTTGAATTTAAATTGAATTGAATTAATTCCGGCTATAATTCTAGGAATCGAAAAACAGCAGAATTTAGTCAAATAAATCCTGGGCAATGATTTTTTAGGCATTCGATAACACATCCCAAATGAATCCATTAATATAAGACAACGCCCCCAAATTATTTTAAACATTTCACCCCAAGCAAAGCGAGGGTGACACTATCACCCAAGGGGGTACAGAAAATGAGAGCCAGAGTAAAAAGCGATGTTTGAAGAAAGGATAAAGAGAAGAACGGGGATCAGGACGTAGGCGTCGATTGACATTACATTTGAATATTTGAAGACTATTGCTATCCGTGAAGCAAGTAGGAGGAAGGGTGTTCCACTGTCGGGAAGTGCGGGAGAAGAAGCGGTTACATTTAACTGTATGACAATGAAAATGTTGAACTGAGATGACAAGATAGTAGCACCCGTAAATTCATGCAGTTGGAGTACCAGTGAAAGTAGCTCGTCAGAGCAGTTGCCATGAAAAAGTTTGTAGAAAAGATACAGGGAAGCCACAGCACGTCTGTGAGAAAGTAACTAGACGAAATGCCAGATCATGATCTATCATATTGCATATCCGTATCTGTATTTTGTCAAAGACCCCGAGATGAACAGCTTTAGATATTTAGATTTAACTAGCAGTAGAGCCCGGCGTAACAGTAAGAGATAGATCAAGTATCGACCATCATAAAGACTGACAAATACAATTGACAAAGATTATTGTTTAAGCTTGACGGACACGCATGTCTTAATTAGTTTTTTGTTTTGTTTTGTGTTTTTTGTTTTTTTTACGAATTGGTTAAACCCATACTCAGACAAAAACATTGTTATCAATCGTTATGATTCTACCGATTGAATAGAATTTTATTATAAACAATTGTCTTGTAAATGGAATTTTTAAAGCATTCTGAATGTAAAAATAAAGAATAAAGTGTGCACGACAGTAAGAAACACTTCCTGCCAAATAGAAAATGAAGTTTTGTTGAAATCGGTTGAAAAATGTAGGAAATTCGATCCCATATATAAACGAACACACACACACACACACACACACACACACACACACACACACAACTTGGGTTTTATAATAAGTAAGAATCACCGCAAAGTAATTTTACGTAGTCCTGTGAAGTTTTGTTGAAATCGGTTGAAAAATGTAGGAAATCCGATCCAATATATAAACGTACAGACACACACACACAATCTGCGTTTTATAACAAGTAAGATCTAGCATCCCTAAATATGTAACAGTAGCACTAGACCAGGTGTGGCAGCAATATTCAAAGTATAGGCGAATGGTAGATTTTTTTAGTCTTTTAGGCAAAACGATTAGTTTGGAAATTCCCATTGACCAACATCTTATGAAACAGATAACAGACAGATTTAGATTATCTCAATTTATCGTCAAATTTGGTATTTTTGTGGCAGTTGCATTCATTGTTTGTCAATTTATTAACGCTGAATATCAATCGTTATAATCTGAAGACAGAATATAACGATTGACATTGCATTTAAACTTTTGAATATTAAAGAAGTCTGGGAAGAAAGAAGCCTTAAGAGATTTCCACCGGGTAGAGGCGCGATAAAAGAAAATTGTTAGCATAGAACTTACGGTTACATCTTGCCATTTCAACTGTAAAATGACGAGACATTGCTGTTATTCTAGTACTGTTACTAAATTCATAGTCTAGGAAAAGGCACCATGAAAGTATTTATAGAAAAAGCATAGAGAAGCTATATTAAGGAAAGTAACTGAAGCCGAGATGCCAGGTCAGGATAGATAACATTGCAGATACTTCTTTATATTTTATCTAGACGTTTTAAATGCACAGCTAAAAACCAGCCCATATGTGACAGCAATATACAAAGCATAGACGAATGGTAGATTGTTTCAATCTTTTAGGCAAATCGGTGTCTTAAGGAGGTGACTGTTAGTTTAGAAATTCCCATGGAACAAGTAATAGTCAGATTTAAATTATCTCAGTTCATCGGCAAATTGGTATCTTAAGTGCGAACTAATAGCTACTACTTTTGAAATTTTCTCCGAAAGACACGGAACACGAGACATAATGAAAGAGCTGACATATATAAATTGCTCTGTATGTAAGCATATCAGAATTTTAACTGATAATAGTGGTTTTGAAGTTATCTAGGAAAGACACCGGACGTAACAAGTAATAGAATAAGAAGCGAAATATTTAAGGTTTAAATAGAGACCTAGACTGACTTTCTGGCCAGTTTTAACATTTGAGAACGATTTCCTGCCGACCAAAGAAATTGGTCTCTACCACATTTCCAAAAGTGTGTTGCATTCAGAAAACATTTGAGACACGAGGTGCGAACAATATCGCTGTAATAAAAGCCACAAACATTTAAAATCTATAATACACACCGATGGCAAAAGAATATGTTGTTATGGAGTGGTTTCACAGTGGAGACTTGTATTTGTACTAAGTCGGTCCTAAAATAGGTTCGACGTACAAAATGATAGGAACTTGATATAATAGGTAATGTCGCAGAGAAATCTAGTTGTGGTTGCTGATACTTTAATATCCGACTAACGATCGTCCGGCCTCGACTGACTGACCGACGATATTTAGTCACCCCAACCACGAGGGCATCATGTGGCACAAGGCCGGTTTAACGTAGGATCTCCGAGCCCGTGGGCTCGACCAAAAATATGCCCATTGAACACGTATAAACGGGTTCAGGATCGGTTTACCTGCCCGAAAGAGAATCCGCCCTTCGGCGTAGCCTCGTTCGGGTTCCTCCCCGCCCGAAGGCAGAGAGTTTAACCGATCAGCCAGTCGACTGACTGACCGGCCCCCTGAGCGACTCCTACTACTCCTACTTATTATAGGTGGGAGAGTCTATTAACAGTAGAATAGGTGTGTTCCATTATAACATATATGCAGGTCAGCATGTTGCAGATAGATTGTTACAGAACTTATCTAGTAGAATCCAAGTAGAAATGAGTTGTTTCCTCACCCCGTGACTTATAATCTCCTGCTTATAAAATACACCTTACTATTTACATTGGGACTCTTGTACTCGTCTTTGTTGCTGTCAGCACAACTTTTCACAGCTTTCATTAGGTATATATCGATCTGGTTATCTTACAGTCTACTCTGGTATATTAACCATTATTACTCTATATACTGTACAAAAAGTTTACCCTACCACTAAAAGTAACTAATATCTTTGAATTCTATATAGGTGTTGTCAAATCCTTCTATGGCAACAAAAAAACAACTTCGAGTGATATTAACAATAAGGATAATACAACTGAGAGACACTGAAAAGAAATACATTAGAAAAGGAAATGATTTTAATAATGAAGTATGCTAAAGCTTAAATTAACGGTTCGTTATAAACCTGTGGAAAGCCAAGGGCAAATCGATGGAAAGGTTGTGTTAATAACAAAAGGATGAGGATACTAATCCGAAAGTAAATAATCGTTTAAATAGCTCATATATCTATATATTTTTATCGTCTTTGAAGCTAGATCTATACCTGTTTTTTTTTCGTTATTGTGTCTGAGTATATATTTATATATTTTTTTTCTCTCGTTGAAACTCGGATCTACAGAGTGTGATGGATAAATTGCAAAATACGCAATAAAACCCCCAAAAAACACGGACACTGACATCTCATTTTAACAGGTATATTTACCAAAATTACACGGAATAACTTGAAATATTAAAGACTAAATCTATTCAATTAAATCGCCGTTGGCTTCAACCACGGTCCCCGACTACTTCAGGAACTAGTACTACTTTTCTGGATGATCTTCTGAAGGCAGCCCCAAATCCTTACCTTCAGTTCAGTGTTACCAGGGCTTTTTTTGGTTTATCTCTCAAATTCGTCCCACATAATAATCAAGGGTGGTTGCTTGTCTAGGGAGTTAGATGGACAGATTTAAGAGGTGATGTGGTCACAGAAATTGTCTGACAGGCTCTTCTACTTGTGTGACATAGAGTAGTGTCATCTTACCAGATATAGGTTCTTCCAGCAGCCAACTTCTTGGGCCAGGTCAGTACTATATCCTCAAGGCACTGTAGGCCACCGTATTGAATCTGAGGAAAATGAAAGAATGCAAAATGTCAGCATAACTAGAGATCACTTCAAACATTTTTGTAATCACCATTAGACTCATCCAACTCTTTCCGAATCCTATGCACAGTTCCCAGATTGACACTCTGGAATGTTCGTATTGAAAATTCTCGTGCGATGACTAAGCTGTGCTGCATTCCGTTTGAAAATTTCCGGCGGGTTAAATTGCATCATAGGGATCTTTTTCTCGCAGTCAGTGCCCAACTGACAATAGTGTGTAGTCGCTTAAATCAAAACCAACGCGCATGTACGAAATTAAAAATAGAAAATGGTGACAATTTACCCATCGCACTCTATACGTTTAATTTAACTCTAGTGTAAAACGAATTTATTTCTAGTTTGTGATAAAAATTAAGGGCTGACAGGTTTTCAAATTAACATTAGACAAATATGAAGAGTGAGACAGACAGTACAGATAGATAGATAGATAGATAGATAGATAGATAGATACTATGACTGAGATACGAGATAGATAGATAGATAGATAGATAGATAGATAGATAGGATGAATGAAATGCGAGATAGATAGATAGATAGATACAGCGTGACTGAGAAACGAGATAGATAGTTTGACTGAAATACGAGTTAGATAGATAGATAGATAGATAGATAGATAGATAGATAGATAGATAGATAGTGTTTACTGATATACGATATATATATATATATATATATATAGATAGATAGATAGTATGACTGACATTTGAGATAGATAGTGTGACTGAGATACGAGATAGAGAGATAGATTCATACAGAGATAGATAGTGTGACTGAGATGCGAGATAGATAGATAGATAGATAGATAGATAGATAGATAGATAGATAGATAATTCTCTTGGGTTAGGTGAAAAGCAGTGTATTATGAAACCAATGTCCGTTAACAAGCATATGACTTCTGAGGCTGATGTCAGATATGAAAATCCAGTTGCAGATTAGGAATGGCAAAACCTTTGGTGGTTACAGCTTATCATTTCTTGTGCCTCTTCTATCTCATCTTGAGTGTCTACATACCACAATTTAATACTTGGAAATACAGCTTGCGGTACTTAAAAGAGGCAGAATCAGAAGTCACGAATTAATCTAGAAGTACACAGCACAAAATCACATCAGTGTTATTATAACTGATTGATTCGTGTTTTATGGCTTATGAAGACTTTGAAGGTTATTACAAGGCAGAAAATATTTTTAGATTGTAAGAATATCTTTGACGAGGTAGTTTAGTGATACAAGTCTTACTAATCACTAAGATAATAATAGTTTAGTGATACAAGTCTTACTAATTAATCCAACAGATATGCGATTATGCGTACCTAATCAGAATTTGATAAATCACACATGTCAATATAGCTGTAAAGCGGTGGATCAAATCTATATTACCACAAATTTCGAAACTGCTCCTCCACTTTATGGCCACGGCAATTTCTAGACATTATAATTCTAGACAATTGGGGTTGATATGCAGTGAAACAAAAAAACCAAAAAAAAACAAAACAAAACCAAACTTATCAAATCTTTGTAGATTATTAAAGTCAGAAACATTTTTTAAATTGTCAGAATATTATTTGTTTTTCTTGTCAGGGGAGATTATAATAGTTGAATGAGATAAGTCTTACTATTGAACCCATAGCTGGAGGGAGAAGGTGTGAATTCATAACTTTGCCAGGGGTGCTTGCGTGCAACGAACCTAGCGACAAATGGAACTCGTCTCTCCGATTAGGAATTATCTATTACACCACCCGCACATCCAAGCTTACAACACATGGTATTCCCGAGCTGTTGCTCATCTAGGTACTGACCAGAGTCGACGTTGCTTAACTTCGATGATGATATCGGAACTCGACTCACTGATTAAGAATTCCGAGCCATTATCCTTTACACCACCCGCACATCCAAGCTTACAACACATGGTATTCCCGAGCGGTTGCCCATCTAGGTACTGACCAGAGTCGACGTTGCTTAACTTCGGTGATCGTACGGGAACTCGACTCATTGATTAACAATTCCGAGCCATTATCCATTACACCACCCGCACATCCAAGCTTACAACACATGGTACTCGCAAACCGTCAACAATCTCGGTGCTGACCAGGTACTACAAAGCTTAACTTCGGGGCTTCAAAAAGAAATGTTTCGAAGTCATGTGACCGTAGACACAAATCATATCTTTACATATCATTAAAACAAACAAACAAAAAAAGCCTTAGCATATAATAGTTTAGTGATAAAATCTTAATAGTTCCTAAGACAATAATATTCTCTTGGGTTAGGTGAAAGGCAGTGTATTATAGAACCAACGTCCGTTAAGAAGCATATGACTTCTGAGGCCGATGATTTTAACATTTTCGGCTAAAGATTTCAGGATCTTCTAACGTGGAGATCATTAGACGTAATGGCCGTGTCGTCTACATGAACTGGGAGAATCTGTTTAATTTTTTTTTAGAACAGTTTTGACCATCTATACCTGTGACCAGATCTTGATTTCTTGAACCACAGTCGTCCGCCATAAACGTTCTTTCCAGGCTAGCTCTTAGTTTTTGTTGTAAGTGGCATTGCATAATCAAGGGTAGTGATGAACAGAAATGTAGCCAATATGTGTATTTGTAAAACATCAGTGTATTCCAACTTATTTACCATCTGATGAACTGTCTCCTGGTTTCTTTTAAGTTTTGTTAACCTTTCTATGAATTGAATTAATTTTTAATCATTTCACGCTTAGGGATGACGCCACTAAGACGCAATGGGTTATGAGAGTATAAAAAAAAAAGATTCGAGTTACTGCAAAGAACAATATAAGAAATCGTTTCAAGAAAACAGATGACGACGGTTGAATTTGCATTTAAATTTTTCAACACTGCTAGTGGCAAGGTGCCAAGAAAGCGGAAGAGAATTCCACAGGTGAGAAGTGCGAGAAAATTAACTAATAGAATATAACTTACGGTTACATTATCTCTTTAAGCATTAAAACGATGACACATATTAGCCAGTCTAGTAGCGCCTTTAAATTCATGAGTCGTGGTGCCTAGGAGGAGAGCTCATTAGAATGACTATCATGAAAATATTTATTAAAAAAAAAGACTGAGGTCACATCGGTGGCAATGTGACTGAGGTAGAGATGCCAGTTAAGGACCGATAACATCACAGAGCTTTCTTTGGATTTTCTCGAGAATCCCGAGCGGCAAACCAGATATGGTAGCAATATTCAATGCACGTACCACTGGTAGATTTATAAATGTCCAGATGGATTCTGACGAAAAAAGAAATATGATAAGACACAGTGAACCAAGTTCTAGCAACTGATTCAATACAATCATTCCACTTCATGTCAGTAGAAAACCTGAGGCAATGGGTTGTTTTCAGGGAGGTTAGCATCAGCCGTACCGATGAAAGCGAAAATGGTTGTCTATGCTTATTCAAAGATACCGGTTTCCTTTTGCAGCCCTTTATATTTACAGGCCATTTCTTGCCCCAGTTAACAACTGATTGGACGTCAGTTTCGAGATCAGCTGACAGTTTTACATTTTCAGGTATATCAGATTTTCATTCTCTTTTTTTTCTTTTATTCACCTTTACAATACCCGAGGGCCACTCGAGGCAGAGTGTCACAGCTTCTGCCGATATATCTGGAAGATAACGGTTAACGCTAGATTTAAACAAGTTAAGACTGTAGCGATCGAGGAAGCAAACTGTTGGATGCTGGTACCACAAGGCGGTGGTCCGCAAAAAGCAGCAGCTGGAATTGATCTTACATCTGACCATTGGAATAAGAAGGAAATGAGGTGGTTCCCTGCAATGTGCGTGGCACAGCGGGTCTTAGCCGTGAAGGAACTAAAAATTGTAGTTCATCTGAAAACTGTCCATGGAAATAACGACAGGGCAGCTAGATGATTGCGATGTCTCGTAAGGAAGGAGTTGTACAGTCGAAATATAATTCGTCGCCTACATGGACGCGGAGACGTCGTTGAACCCTACCGAGACGAGAAAGTGAAGACTGGGTAGTCTCACCTACGTGAGATTAGAAAACAGGGGGATAAGTAAATAAGATATCAATCTCTTCGAAAGCTGATGTATGACGTATTTGGTAATGTTTTATACAATCGTTTAGTTAACACATGCATCTTAACATCGTGGCTGAGTGGTTATAATATTCTGATCATGTGACCCGGTTTCAAATCTAATCATGATTGATTTGTCAAGAAGAAAATTTCCTGATGTTATTTGTCTCGAATAGGACGATCCCTGCTAGAGGCACCGTTGGAAACTGCCTTAAAACCATACCACGGGTTGACACAACCCTAGTGAGTTATAAAAGGTAAACGGAACACTTCTTGTGTGCATGAAGTCGCAAGTCATCGGGATTTGGAGCGTGTTGGCGTTGTTGATTATGCTAGATAACACGCTCTCTCCCAGAAAGTGTAACTAAGGTCTGCTCAGCGTAGTTGCAGATTAAACCATAGTTTGGCTCTGTGGGTGTTGAAAAAACACAAATGTGCCTGAGCGAGCGTCTGCAATAGGGATAGGCTAGTCGCCCTAGTAGACGGATATCATCGAATACGAGTGGTCAGCTTTTACATACCGAAACTATTTTTTTTTTTAAGATTTTAAAACATTCATATAAATTATTCGAAATCAAAGCAGAAAAAGATTTCTTCGAAAATAAGGACGTTATTCCAATGCATATATCTCCCGTTTAGTCCGGAAATTTCCAATTGAGAAATTAGATTTCCTGGACAGAATTTAATAGTTTTGAGAAAGCCTCTGGGAATCATGTACGTCGCTGCCCTTCGTCAGATCGGAAATGGCGGATCAACTAATCTCCCATCCAGCAACGTCTTTAATTAATATTTCTCTGCAATTATAGATAACTCGGACGATAGTTTACTTGTGTTCTGATTGGCCATTAATTTATTTGCAATAAAATGATTAGTCAAAGAATTCATATGATGCGCGGAGTAATGGAACTGGTTGCTTAATTTTTATTGCTTTCATTTCACTGGAATTTATTATTTATATGTCTGTATATAACACAACACCAATTTGCAGGAATGAAGATTAGAGATCGTCATTTAAAATTCGAGGTTTGATTTTGACTGAAGTGAAACTCCTACTGATATTTTCTTATTTATCACATAATTTGAATAATCTTAAAATATATCTAATAAAAATTATATTATAATAATATTCTGATTATTTGTAATATGTTGATTTCTCTCTCTCTCTCTATATATATATATATATATAGGATTTTATAAGGAAAAGATATGCCTGACGATGAATAAAGGATTATTCGAAAGTACTTGCATTTTAAAAAAATATAAACTGGAAACAACAGACATCAGTTTTATAAATGAGGATCACGTCACTATATGTATTAACAGTATTTTAATGCATACATTATACACTACGAGTGATTATTTATTTGTATCTATCTATCTATCTATCTCTCTCTCTCTCTCTCTCTATATATATATATATATATATATATATATGTAATTGTCATCTGTTGTAATGGCTTATGTAAGCCGAAAGTTTAAATTGGATTAAAAAATATTGTATCAATATTGTGATTTTCTTTCTTCGTTTAATGATAATGTTATTAAGCTTATCAGACTTTATGAAAAGAAGTTACATAAAATAAATAGACAACACTTCTCTATATTATTTAATGAAACATGTATGAATATATATATATATATATATATATATATATATATATATAAAGACAATCCTAAGGAGCAAGGTAAACCGTTTAGGTGAAACCTAGGTAGGTTTACCTGTCTCCTTAGGATTATCTTAGGTTTTGCTCTACACCGTGTATTGAGTACTTTACGTAGTTACCTTTACTCTCGTTGGCGGTTTGTGGACTGAGTTTGAACTCTAGATGATTCTTTTCGCCTAAGTTTCATGTTCTTGCTTCTTTCTTTTTTTTATTCCTCATCTTTCCTTGGATACCAATTTGTTCTACAAATCGAACTATCCGAAGTTTTTACAAGACAATACCATTTTTATATATATATATATATATATATATATATATATATATATATATATATGCACATTTCATTGAATACGACAGACAAGGTGCTTGATTTAGTTTTTTTAAGCAATTTGTCGTGATCTTATTTTTTTTCCTTTTGGTAGATAAATTATATAAAAACTGTCCAATTGTTAATTTTATCCGAGCTCTTTCGTTTATATATTTAGCCATGTTCAGGGTTGAAATATAAAACGGTTAACAAAAAATAGTTTGTTGCATGTATGTATTTATATAATGTTTTCATTTTCAAAACATGGTCAAGATATTGTGTCCATGTTCATAGTTAATATTATTAAGTGCTGCTTTTTTTTTTTGCTTTTCTTAATAAGGCTTCCATTATTTTTATCCTTTCTTTGCATGTAGATGATGCTGTTATATTTGTGTTGTTAACAAGTATATTATGAATAGTGTCCGGTAGGTCTCTCTGGGTATTTAAATGAGACCTAATTGAAAAAGTAAAAACTGAATAATGAAAATAATGAAAAAGTAAACTCTCTTTCTTAGATGTTTACGTCTATTTTAGTAATAATAGGTTTAAAACTTTTGTTTATAAAAATAACAACTAATAAAGACTCTTGCCTTTTTAATTTCTCGAGTGAATACCCTATTAGGTATAAAATAGGAGTTATATATACATTTTCCTTGAGATATAACGTATTTCCTAATCATTTTTTTTACCGCACCGCAAATATTATATTCGCAAAACTGTTTTTTTCAAAATTCTCCAAAGGATTATTTTAAAATATGTCGTTTACAGCTTTCCATTTCATTACATTTTTCCTATATTTTTTTCTGTATATATATATATATATATATATATATATATATATATTTAGAACGACAAGTATTTATTGAAAAATGTTTGAACAAACTAACTATAAAAAAAATGATTTTTTTTTTGCCATCCTCTGCCAGCCGCAATGATGGAGAAACCATTACCTGGAAACATCGCCAATGAGACACGTTGCAAGAGCTACTCCGTTTTGTGAGGCTCGTTCCTTAATCGAGACGCCATCACGCCAATCTTCCGAAGGAAAGACATCGAAAGAGGGCCAATAACCCCAGAAGTCTCCACTCTACGTCCCGGGCGATGGACCCCGGCTCAACCACGGACCTGACCAAATTATCAGTCGAAAATATATGCGCCCAAGGCGCATCCCAAATCAACGACTTCCCCATTTTAAAAGGGAAAATGGTAATGCCATTCGGCTGCTTCCCATCACCACGACCGAGGTCTACGGGTTCGATTTAGGAAGGGAACCCAGCTGCATCCAAACCTCTTCTGATGATGTCTTTTATTGCTGCATGCCGTAGCAATGTGGCACCATGCATCCAGGCGATTTGAAAGATATATTTATAGATATATGATTTGCTTTTTTTTACGGTTTATCAACCATTTGAGGATTATTTAAGGCCGAAATGTATTTTAGGTTTTAAGAATAATTCTTTCTTTTTTTTTTTTACAAGAGGATTGAACCGCCATACATTCAGGCAATTTGGGAGAAAGAAAGAGAAAACGAAGAAGAGGAAAAGGAAAAAGTAATACGAGACGGGTCATAGGCGAACACACGCACACACACGGCTTAAGAGACGAGAATAAGAAAGAAAAGGGTTATTTTTTGATAGGTATCAAATGTCGAAAAGAGTTTCATTTCAATGAGAATGAGATTGAGTGGGCGAGGAGGTGTTGGTACGAGAAAATATCTAGGCCACCTGCGAACAAGCGTTGACCGATTTCCGCTTATCCGCGAAAATGGAATTGTGTTATCAAGAGATGTCACCAAATAAGAAGTCCACTTTGGAACGTTAGGTTTTGATAATTGACGAAACACAGGTGTGGCTTGGGGCCTTGGCTGGATATGGAAAATTAAAATCCCACACAAGTAGTTTCACTGGCTAAGTTTGTTTTTTTTTGATAGAATAGACTTTTGCCCTGCGATAATAAAATTTTGTTATCAAACACATGAACTGAAGGAAACTGACATATTTTTATTTCTGCTTTGGAGACGCCAAATTGGCGAAAACTTGGAGAAAATTCCTTGTTTGTCAAGCAGTTTATCGGTAATGCACTGGACAGCTGGATTATCTGACATGGATAAGGATAATCCAGCTGTCAGTGCATTACTGATCGTTCATGATAACGGCGATTTGAAAGAAAGAAAATAGAAAGAGGAGAGATCATTAATTTTATTTTTAGTTAAGCAAGGCATATTTCTTTTCCAAAACAAAGCCACGGGTTGTTCACGCCCGACTAAGACGTCATTGGCCAAGTGGTGATCACATGACGCACGAAGGAGGAGGAAGATACCCTACCAAGGCCTCATTGGCCGAGAGTGGTCACGTGACGCCCGAAGAAAACAGTCGACGCCCTATCAGAGTATAAGTATGAGAAGCCGCTACGAAGAAGTGGGGAGGCAGTTCACGCCCCTCAGAAGCATGGTGAGAAAGTGGGAGTGAGAAAAGAGTTACCAAAAATGGAAAAGAGTGGAAAATCCCTAACCAGAAATAAGAAGGGTGGATATGTATTTAGAATTATCGACGCCAACAGACCCACCCCGGTTTTTACGGCGTCAATAAAAACGAAGCCCCACCAGACAGAAATCAGTTCGTCGGACTCTGGCAGGCAGAGTTAGTTTAGTTCGCGCCCCGGCGGCAGAGATGAGTGCCCAGTAGTTCGCGCCCCGACGGCAGAGATGAGTGCCCAGAAGTTCAGCCCCGGACGGCAGAGATGAGTGCCCAGAAGTTCAGCCCCGGACGGCAGAGATGAGTGCCCAGAAGTTCGTTCGACCCAGGCGGGCAGAGAAGAGTTCGTTTGGCCCTGAGTGCCGAGTTCGCGCCCCGACGGCAGAGATGAGTGCCCAGCAGTTCGCGCACCGACGGTTGAGATGTTAGATCAAGATAGCTGACCAAGATTCACGCAAAATTTTGGACTCTTCTTCAACCAAGAACAAATAGTTTGAAGAGCGACTTAGAACCAGACCACAGAAATAAGTTTTTCGACTTTCGTCCAAAGACACACCGAAACACCAATTTCTTGAAGCGTTAAAATTTGCCTAGGGAAAGCGACGTGCCACAATCCACAGAACGGGTCGGGAGATAGATGCAGTCCTATGTACCGAACAACTAGACAAAAAGTTTGTTACCTTTTTTTCTTTGATACTTTGAATTTACGGTGTTTAACCCCTGTTTGATCTCGTCTGTCTAAGATCAATTCACAACGTGGGTAGGCAGACTGGAGATCAGTGCAGTTACCTTGGTAACCAGGCGTTGGAAGCAGGTTGGGAACGGCGAGGCTGATATCAAATCTAACCAGATTCTACCCGAATCACCAAAGGGTTAGAACGTCACGATTGGAGCAGCGACACCCGGACGGAGCAGCGAGGAGCGAACAGCTGGCGCCGCGGCGAAGACGTCAATTGGTGCTGTTTAGGAACGTCACATCTGGTGTCGTGACCAGGATAGGACCCTGGAACGACCACGTCACAACTGGCGCCGTGGTAGATCAGGATAGAACGTCACAGTTGGCGCTGCGACCGGGGGACGACATCACAACTGGTGCCGAGACCAGGATCAGAGCCTGGGGCAGACACGTCACGTCACAGAAAGCGACCGGCACTACGATGACAGGAGAGAGGATACAAACCAAATTCATCGATGGAGGCTCCACATCTGCATCTCTGACGCTCACATATTTTGAGTCCAAGACGGATCCCGACTCCGACTCGAGTGCACTCATCATCTAGAAGGGTACCGGTAGATGAAGAGGGCACCGCGTTGAACCAGGCGCCACTACTCGGTTATGAAGCAGATAGTAGACAGGTGAGACGAGGCGAGGCTGATCCAGAGAGTGCTTCAAATTAGTAAAATTGGCCTCGCATGTTATTTTATCCCAGCTTTTTTTGTTTTGACGTGTCTAGTGGGATAGAAAGTCATTCTTCGGCACAGACGCTCCAAGCTTCTTCGAAAGAAATACCCAAGAGACACTGAGACGATTCACCGAGTATCCCATCAATTAATTCGCGAATGGAAGTAAGTAAAGAAATATATGCTCCGAAACTCAAAAGGAGCTTTGCCTGCCTCCAGCCTGTGTCTTCGAAATTAACGTGGCAAATTATCTCCGCGCATCTCTTAATTGTGATATCTATCTCGTTTAAGAAATATTCGAGGTAACAAGGGGCACTTCGGAGAGTGTAGAGGAATCTAGGTAGCGAAAAACTGTTCTTCAAGAAGAAGAGGGCTGGGTGTGCATCAATTAATTGCAATTTCTTAGTCATTCTTGTTAGAATGACATGCTTAGTATTCAAACACTCTCGAATGGCCATTGGAAAGACTGGGGAACCAAGAATGTATAGTTCCTTTTTAGATGTTATTTTTATATCCTCAAGGATGAGTCTGATATCCACGATAGCACTCTCGAAATCATCTGCCTTATAATTCAAGTTTATTATCTCTGACTTGGACGAGTTAATCTCAATTACAAGCAGAGATAAAGCAAGAATAACTCGTCAGAGGTCAACAGCTACGGCGTCGACGAATCTTCCTAGGCCCCCATCGTCAAGATACCATATATTGAAAGGAGGCGATGGAACGAGCTACCCCGTCAATAGCTATCGCAAATAGTAGCGGACCAAGTGGATCACCTTGCTGGTTTCTGGTAGCAGAAGAGATAATATTATCGATGGCGATTAACATACTTGGATGGCTATACGAAAAATGGGCCCGTTTAAATATGAAAGGTGTCCGTTGATGGCAAACTTTCAGGGTATAATCCCTTCTGATGCTCTTGAAAGCATTTGTCATATCCAATTTTAATAAGATAAGTGGGGGTGGAAACAGGTGATGTATTCTCGAAATATGATCTTGTGACATGAACCGCGGCTTCACACCCGCCCTGTATGCCTACCCCGAGCTGGAGAGGTCGCAATTCGTGCCCTATCTCCTTCACAACAACTCTACAAGTAATTGTTGCCGTGAGTCGAAGAAAGATGTTACCAACAACGGTAGGGCAGATACCTCCGTCTTTTTTTAAAGACGTTAAGTTGGCTGAATATATTAAGTGGCGAGCATGTTGGTGTATCTCAGCTCGGAGAAGGGTATTAATGAGAGCAGTTTTGGATTTTTTCAAATGCTCACCAGCTTTAGCTGTGTGGGCAGAAATGTGACCAGGTCGAAGGCCGTCTACACCTCCACTACTGCTTCCCGAGAAGGACTTCAGAGCGGCAACCATTGCTTCCTTTGAGATTTCAATATTTGAATCATTGTTTTCCATCTGAACAAATCTGACATCTGATGGTGGCGCAGGATGTTTCCGATCGAGAGCTGTGAGAACTTCTGGTGTAGTAGCTAGTATAGTATCGGATGAGGCTAATACTCTAACTGCAGCTGAGACATCACCCTCGATCAAATTAGCATTGACGAGGGCACGGAGTCTCTTAGAATCATCGACTGTAGATGTAGAATGAAATCTATTAGGATTAGAGAGATTAGAAAATTTGGTGGCATTTATATAGACGAATTGAATAAAGAACTGTTATTTTTCGTAATAGATGAAACAGATAATTTAGGGTCTTTATTGCAAGTAATGCCGTGCACAAGTGTTGCAAAGAGAATATGTGATCCCAGTCAAGCGAGCTGTTCAAGTTAAGTGCCCGGTCTATGGCAGTAGCCAAGGAATCGTCTACAGGGATTCTGATAGATTTAAGGATTTTCAAAAGAACCTTCGGGAATTGCCCGTTGACCTCAAAATTTCACTGGTATCTGGAGACAGACAATGTGTACAACTCTAAACAACCAGAGACGATGAAACATTTCTAGTCATTCCCACGCAAGATGAATGAAAAGACCGTTGACAATTTGAACAACTTTTGATTCTTTTACGCTTATTAATGCTGCCACAAGAAAGCAACGCTCAGATTCCAGCAAAAAGAAGTCTAAAAGAGATTTTTCTTTTTCCTTCTTTTTCCTCAAATTAATGTAAAACTTTGTTTCTGTTAATTCTTGTAATTTCCGCTTGACATTAATTTCATTTTTCCCTTGCAATCAAATCTTCGAAAAAAAATACTGACTTGAATTACAAATCCTTTACAATAATGTTTAAAGTTTCCAACTATTAATTCAATAATGATATCCCATTTTCTATTCAAAATCGTATTTACCTTAGTTAATATTGAACTCGACATTTTTGCATTCATAAAAATCTGTTGAAATCAGCAGAGTTTGAAAAACATGTCTTCTCTCTTCTTTCCATATTAGGCTTCTTCTGTCTAAGATACCTAATAGCAACGACGAGAATAGAAACAGAAAACAATAGCATTAATATTTTTTTTATAAAAATCAAATGAATGAAAATGACAAACAAGATGAATTTAGAATTAAGAATATTATGAAAAATACACAAAACGTGTTGACAATAGCAAAAAAATAATAAAAATAGATTAATTATTTATTACAAAAAGTTTAAAACAATTAACCTTGTAGTTAAAAATAATAATTCACCACTTAGAACAAATAAAAAATATGACAAATATTATTTACGAACTTAAATGTCCATTAAGGGATTGTATTCCTGATCAATCAAAATTCCTAAATAATTTTTATAGGCCATACTACAAGTTTGACACGAGGACTCCTACACTGACCATAGCTCAATTAGGTCTCATTTAAATACCTATGAAGACCTACCGGACCCTATTTGTAACAACACATATATAAAAAAAATCATATGCACAAAAAAAAATGCTAAAAGCAATGAAAGCATTATTAATAAAAACTAAAATACGACACTTAATATCAAATATGAACATGGACACAATATCTTGACCGTGTTTTTGGAAATGAAAACATTATGGAAATACATACATACAACAAACTATTTCTTTTTAATAGTTAGTATAATTCAAGCTTGAAAATAGCTAAATGTATAAACGAAAGCACTTGGACAAAAATAACAGTTGGACAATTTTTATATAATTTATTATCCGAAAAGAAAATAAATTATTAGATCACAGGAGAAATTGTATAAAAATAAAAATAAATAAATCAAAGTGCCTTGTGTGTCGTATTCAATGAAATGTGCATGAAAGAAGGATTGCCTTCTAAATACACACACACACACATATATATATATATATATATATATAAAATGTACGATTAAATACATTATAAACATTATGCCTGCTCATTTTTTAGCGTAATCCTTTCATATTCACGAATAGTTTTACTTGTATTACAATCAAATGATGCAAGAAATTCAGTGTAACAGTGAAAAACTATTATTTCCCAAGTACTTTCCATGTCTTTCTGAGATCATCACCTTTCCAATTGACTTATATACGAACGGATTTCTTGCACTTACTGAATATATATATATATATATATATATATATATATATATATATGTGTGTGTGTGTGTGTGCGTTTGCATGTATATGTGTTTATATAGATAGATAAGTAGACAGATGGACAGATAGATAGAACAATATAAAATACATATAAACGAAAAATAAAAAAAATACAAAGATTCATGGGCCTTCGTAATCTCATCAGTTAATCCGATTTTCTGGAGAGACATATTCCAGTGATGTTGAGATAGGAATTTTTATCTCGCCAGAGATCAATTGCTTATTTTCAAGACGAACTGCTTAACAATTCCAATCTAAAATATTCATCCTCTTCATATTCAATTATTTAGAGGAAAGTTCAATGCGTACTCACCCTTCCCAGGAGCCGCTACGTTGTGGAACGGCTTTCCAAAAGGATTCCCTCTGATTACGACAGTCATAAACCGCTGCAACTTTTGGTTAACGGTTTGCTATGCTAAATATCCTCATAACCTTCGGCCTTACAGTTCATTCAGGAACCGTCTCACTTCTGTGGGTGTTTTGTTTTGTTTTGTTTTGTTTTTTTTACAGCAATGGGTTATTAAATAGCGATAAGTTTTTATTCCTGGTAATATTCTTTCCAAAAATGTATTCCTAGTAATATTTTTTTTTTCCTTCAAAAAATGTAGGTGGTAATATTTTTTCATCACAAATATATTTCTGGTAATTTTTTTCCTTCTAAAATGTATTTCTGGAAACATTTTTTCCCTTCAAAAATATATTGTTGATAATATATTTTGATCAAAAATGTATTTCTGGTAATATATTTTCCTTCAAACATGTATTGCTGGTAATACTTTTTCATCAAAAATCTATTGCTGACAATATTTTATTCCTTTAAAAATGTATTGCTGGTAATATCTTTCCATAAAAAATGTATTGCTAGTAATATTTTTTCCCTTCAAAAATATATTGTCAAGTAATAGTTTTTCATCAAAAATGTTTTGCTGGTCATATTTTTTTGCTTCAAAAATGTTTTGCTGGTAATATTTTTTCAGCAAAAATGTATCGCGGGTAATATTTTCTTTTTCAAAAATGTATGACTGGCAATATTTTTTCCCTTCAAAAATATGTTGCTAGTAATATTTTTTTTCTTTAAAAATGTATTACTGGAAATATTTTTTCCTTCAAAAATTATATTGCTGGTAATATTTTTTTATAAAAGATATATTACTCGTAATATTTTTTCTTTAAAATATGTATTGCTGGCAATTTTTTTTCTTTTAAAAATGTATTGCTGGTAATATTTTTTTCTTCAAATATGTATTTCTGGTAAATGTTTTGTATGTAATATTTTTTTCATTAAAAATGTATTGCTGGTAATATTTTTTTTTTTCTTCAAATATGTATTTCTGGTAAATGTTTTGTATGTAATATTTTTTTCATTAAAAATGTATTGCTGGTAATATTTTTCCTTAAAAAACTTATTGCTGACAATATTTTTTCCCTTCAAAAATATAAAGCTGGTAATATTTTCTTCCTTCAAAAATGTGTTGACGGCCATATTTTTTCCCTTCAAAAATATATTGGTAGTAATATTTTTCCATCAAAATTATATCGCTGGCAATATTTTTTTTCTTCAAAATGTATTGCTGGCAGTATTATTTTCCCTTCAAAAATAAATTGCTGGTAATATTTTTTCATAAAAAAATGTTTTGTATGTAATAATTTTTTCATCAAAAATGTATTGCTGGGAATATTTTTTCTTTCAAAAATGTATTGCTGTGAATATTTTTTCCTTCAAAAATGTATTGCTGTGAATATTTTTTCCTTCAAAAATGTATTGCTAAGAATATTTTTTCCTTCAAAAATGTATTGCTGGGAATATTTTTTCCCTTAAAGAAATATATTGCTGGTAATTTTTTTTCCTTCAAAAATGTACTGCTGGTAATATTTTTTCATCAAAAATGTATTGCTGGGAATTTTTTTCCCTTCAAAAATATATTTCTATTAATATTTTTCATCAAAAATGTATTGCCAGTAATATTTTTTTGTTCAAAAATGTATTGCTGACATTAAAATTGCCTTACAGATATGTTGTTGGTATTAAAACCTATTTTTATACATTCTTAAGGTTTGACCCCTGTTTGGGGGTTAGGGTTTTGCCCATAGTTGGAGCCCTAACAGGTGCAACCACCCCAGGTCAAGGTGAACCTAGAAACATCAGCAATTCAGAGGTGGTTCCGCAAAACCTCCTGATCAGAGGCCTTGCTGTCGGATGTAGTTTATCGTCTTACCCAGTAAACGGGTGTAGTTTATCGTCATACCCAAGTCGATCTGTGGCTGTTGGTTCTTCTATATAATATGTAAATGAAAATACAATGTCTGAATTTATCTGAAACAGGGTTCTATTGTCCGTTCTGTATGAGCGTTTAGAAATAAGAAGAAAGGAAAAGATAATTTTCCTCGCTTCTATGTAATTAATTTCTTATGCTGGCCAGTTTTCAGATTCGTGTCATTCAGTTTTCCATTTTTAAAACACCACTGTACAAGTTTCACCAAACGTTTCCTGCTTATCAGTACTCACACGCAGTATCCAAGAGAGACCCTGAAAAAAAAAATCTATTCTCGTCATTGTTCTACACGCTCGCCTCGGGCCATACTCACACACGGACGCATTTTTGGTGTTTGTTGGCCTTTCAGTCTCGACTCACCTGTTTTTGATTCAATTTTAGCTGGAGTTTCGTGAAAAATTCAGAAATGACCAGCCAGCGATAGTAGAATTGGTCTTTCTTGTTTGCTTCAAATTAGTGTCGAAAAGTTAATCTCTTCGTGTGTTCCTGAGGCTTTTGTTTCGCAATTGAATAATCCATTCCGATACAAATATTGGATCGAAGTTTTAAATCCCTGACAAACACGCCAGACCTTGCGATGTATGGGGCATAAATAGTACCCGTTTTCTGAAATGGGCGATGAACGTTTTAAGTATTTTATCAAATTTTTCGTATTTTGTTTAAATACGCACATGGATGCCAGACATGGCGTCCGTACAGATAGACGAAATGAAAAAATAGTACCCGGTTTCCGAAATTTGCAATGAATATTATCAGGATTTCTTGATAATTTGTATGTCAGACATGGCGTCCAAATCGTTCAGATATGATTAAACTGCGAGGAAAATTGTTGTGGATTCCGGGATGAAATCCGCTACTAATAAATAACAAACGCCAAGAAGTAATATAGGAAAATAAATGTATTAACGTAATAATACAAACTGGTAATGCAGGTTAGTAGTTCTAGGAATGCGGGTTAGTAGCAAAATATATATATATAGTCTTTGGTATCGACGTATCGCTGTATGACTTCTTACTGAGTCTACGTGCTCGCTCACTGTGACTCTTTCTCGCTTCGTTCGTTCACTAGAAGTAGTATATGTATACCCTGGATGAGTCCATTTGTGTAAAAAAGGGGAGACCGCCCTCAACAAAAATAATGTCCGATTTTAGAAATTAACGTTTATTTTTTAAGTAATATATTTAAACAGTGTTTAAATCAATCAAAATAGGAAATCCAGATATGTATAGATTTAAGCCATTGAGATAGAGGGTTGTGTATCCCTTTACATTAAAGATCTAATGAAGTGATTCTCAAGCGCCAATGCCGCGGCACACTAGTGTGGCACGCGATCCTTCTTAAGTGTGTCGCGAAATATTGTCACGGCATACTTATACATATATGCGATGGATAAATTGTCGTCAAAATTATGCCAAAATTAATATAATACTGACATATCATTTTAACAGATATATTAAGCAAAATTACACAAAAATATCTTGAAATACTAAAGAATAAATTTCTTAAAAAAAGTCGGCATTAGCTTTTTATAAAAATATCACGAAAAAGTGATGCATTTATAATTTGTGCTCCAGAATACTTCAGCCCTCTCCTATTTACTTTTTTTCTTGATTTTTGGCGGAGTGAATTGCGTTATGGTACACGTTTTTCTCAAAGGTGGTGTCCAACTGAACCTACTAGACTTTGCAGTCGACAAAATAAAAACAAATACGCATGCGCGAAATTAAAAATATAAAATAGCGAAAGTTTACCCATCGCACCCTGTATATATATTTGCGGAAGTAGTAATGGTGCGTTGTTAGTATTTTAATAAGTTAGACAAAAAAGATTGTTGTCGATTGTCTACGATTGTCGATAATTTAACAAATAGATGAATTCATATAAGATAAATGAAATGTGTGAGAATTTTCATAATCATATCATGAAAAACTGATGCAATTATAATTTATGCCTCAGAATACTTCAGCTCCCTCCTATTTATTTTTTTTCTTGATTCTATTTTGCTAAACGTGTTAAGCTGTTCGGTAAATAATTTCCTATTTTCGAATCCATTTTATTCCTCAATTAGTGTATTTAAACAGTGTTTAAATCAATTAAAGCAGGGACCCTGAATATCTATGCTTTTCTAACATTGAATTATAAGTTTATTACTGCCTTTACAATAAAACTCTGAAGGTTTGGACACCAATACATATTCAATGCATTTTTTGCATCTTCTTTGCAACGAAATTTCTCTTGATTTTAAAACTGAAAATTTTTCATTGGCAAAGTTTCATATTTTGTAGAATGACGTAACATTTGACTGAGCAATGTTCGGTAAATAATTTGCCGATTACATTTTGCTCAACTAAATGTGTATTTCATCCATTTTATTCCTCGGCAGTGATATTTAATTAATCAGAAGGATTTTGTTCGGATCGGTTGTGTGTCTAAACCTTGTCCCAAACAAATATATAACAAACATGAGATTTCAAACAAAGTAAAAACGAGACATTTATAGATCGAAACAAACAAAACATTTATATACAATTACATATTTACAAACAAGGTTAATATTTGTATTGTTGCGTGCGTTAATTGTATATGTTGCTGAAATGTTGGATGTCTCTGTGTCGTTATGTTTGTTATTTTGTGTTTGTGTTGAAATATATAATAAGAGTTTTTTTGGTAAAGTTTGCTAAAGTAGTCTACCTTTGAACGTGTCTGTGTTTGTTTTCGTGATTCGTATTTTTATTTTAGTAATGAATAAATCAATGTGCATAAGAAATATTGTTCAAAGTTTCGATAGTTGTTCGTTGAGTGTTTCAGGTGAGTCAGTTGAAGTTCGTCAAAATGCGCGGTAAAATTCTGTTTTTGAATGTCGTGGATTAATTAGGCAATCGATCGGCGAGTTCGCTAGACTGATATTCAGTCACCCACCCACGAGGGGGTAATGTGGGGCATTCCTGAGCCATTAGGCTCAGCCAAAATATTCCATTTGAACCCGTATAAACGGGTTTTTAATCCTGAAGGAGACTTCCTTTTTCCGTCCGGAACAGAGAGTTGAACCGTGCAGTCGCTCCAGAAAGTGAGCTGAAGAACTGAGATATTCAGTCAACCCACGAGGGTTTGGCACAAGTTAGGGCCTTAACCTCCCGAAGGAGACTTCGCCCTTCGGCGTAGCCTCCTTCAATTCCGGAGACAGAGAGTTGAATTGCAGTCGCTCAGAAAGTGAGCTGGACTGAGATATTCAGTCACCCACCCACGAGGGTGTCATGCGGCACAAGGCCTTTTTTAATGTGGGCATTTGAGCCATTAGGGCTCAGCCAAAAAATAGCCCATTTGAACCCGTATAAACGGGTTTTTAACCTCCCGAAGGGACTTCGCCCTTCGGCGTAGCCTCCTTCGGGTTCCTTTCCGGAGTTGAACCGTGCAGTCGCTTGAGCTGGACTGAGATATTCAGTCACCCACCCACGAGGGTGTCAGACAAGGCCTTTTTTAATGTGGGGCATTGAATAGCCCATTTGAACCCGTATCGGGTTCAGGGGCCGGTTAACCTCCCGAAGGAGACTTCGCCCTTCGGCGTAGCCTCCTTCGGGTTCCTTTCCGTCCGGAGACAGAGTTGAACCGTGCAGTCGCTCAAAAAGTGAGCTGGACTGAGATATTCAGTCACCCACCCACGAGGGTGTCATGCGGCACAAGGCCTTTTTTAATGTGGGCATTCCCGAGCCATTGGGCTTAGCCCATTCGAACCCGCATAAACGGGGCTCAGGGCCGGTTTAAAAGGAGACTTCGCCCTTCGGCGTATTTAGTTGAACCGTGCAGTCGCTCAAAAGGCTGGACTGAGATATTCAGTCACCCACCCACGAGGGTGTCATCCTTTTTTTAATGTGGGGAGCCCTTAGGCTCAGCCCCTTGAGCGTATAAACGGGTTCAGGGCAATTTAACCTCCCCTTCGCCCTTCGGCGTAGCCTCCTTCGGGTTCTCCGTCCGGAGACAGAGAGTTGAACCGTGCAGTCGCTCAAAAAGTGAGCTGGACTGACTGACTGGGGTTGTCTTTTCTCCTTTTTATAACCTTTTGGGTTTTCGAAAGTGGCTCAAGATATTTTGGCGCAATTCTTGCTTTGGGAGGCGATCTACCAATAGAATTGCTTGATTCGATTCTTTGCATTTTTATTGGTTGAGCGTTATCTGCGCGTAGGCGTATAATATGGATTATGCTTTTTTTAAGGTTGGAGAAGGTTAGAAAATTAGAAGAGTCCACAATACCTCCCCAGATTAATGCCTTGGTGAATGAGCATTAATATGTAATGTAGGTTCGGTACTTGGTTGGCCAGTGAACATTCCTTCCTGATTTTGTACGGGTAGACTGTGTTGATTCGGTCGTATCAGTAGTTGTTTGCGTTTCTGTTTGTTCTGTTGTCGTCGGTTTTGTTATTGTTCGATCTGTGTCGTCGGATTGCAGATATGCTGGTTTGAGACGGTCTATACTGACGGTGTTCTGTTTACCGGCGATATCAATTATGAAGAATTTGGGTGTTTTAGATATTACCAGGTGTGGACCTGTGTAGTTGGGCGTTAATGGTTTCCGTACAGTGTCGCGCCTCAGGAAAACATATTCTGCTGAATGTAGATCTGCTGGCACGTAGAAAGGTTTTTTATACGCTCTCGTGGGTGTATATATAACGTCCATCATCTTCTTTTTTTTAGGTCTGCCACAAAGTAATTCGTTGGTGTAGATGTCGTCTCGTTGTGAAATATCTGTCCAGGCAGCGTTGTTGCTTTCCAAAAAACTAATTCTGCACTGGTGCATTTGAGATCCAGTTTTATTGTATTTCGCAGCGCAAGCATCACAAATGGTAGCTTATCTACCCACGTACGAGCACTGGTAGACGCTGTTAATGCGTACTTGAGCTGTCTATGGAATCTCTCCACTATTCCGTTGCTGCATGGGTGGTATGCGGTGGTAGAGATGTGTTTTATGCCTAAAATGTTGACAAATTCGTTGAATAGCGTTGATTGAAATTGGGGACCTCTGTCAGTTGTGATAACTGCAGGGCATCCAAATATAGAAATCCAGTTGTTGAAAATTGCGTTAGCCACTGTTTCTGCCGTTATTGATGTTAGTGGTATCGCAACTGGCCATCGCGTAAAGCGGTCAATGATCGTTAGAATGTACTCGTGTCCATTAATTTTTTTGAGTGGACCGACTAAGTCTGCGTGTATGTGCGTAAATCGTCCATCTGGTGTCGCGAAGGTCGACGATGGTGCTTTGGTATGTCGGTGTATTTTCGTTGCCTGGCAACGTTGGCACGTGCGAGACCACTGTTTCACGTCCGAAGACATACCGGGCCAGACGTATCTGTCAGCTATGGTCCGCAGCGTAGCCTTCGCTCCAGGGTGAGCTGGCGAATGGAAATGATCGAAAATTGATTTTCTTCGTGACAAAGGTAAGTACGGTCGAGGATTACCTGTGGAAACGTCACAATACACGAGTTCATTAGTAAAGGGTAAAGGTCTTTTTCAATTTGAAGTGAGGTATCTTTTTGTACAGACGGTAATTCGTTGTCGTTTGCTTGTTCCTCAGCGAGAGTGTCAAAGTTTAGTGGTTGTGATTGTAGTGCGTTGAGCGTAGTTCTGGACAATGCGTCCGCTACTGTGTTATTCTGACCTTTTACGTATCGGATATCTGCTGTGTACTGGCTGATGTAATCTAAATGTCTTAGGTCTCGTGGATTTAATTTGTCAGCCTTTGCATGTAATGCATATGTAAGTGGTTTATGGTCGGTGAAGACTACGAAATTTCTTCCTTCTAGAATGTGTCTAAAATGTCGTATTGCTAGGTATACTGCCAATAATTCTCTTGAGAACGTACTATATTTCCTCTGGGTAGTGTTTAACTTTATCGAGAAAAATGATAGTGGTTTCTCTACATTGTTAGTAATCTGGTGTAGTACTGCTCCAATTGTGTCAGCCGATGCATCTGTCGTGAGTGTTAGTTTGGAATTTTCGGATGGATTAATATACGACAATTTTGTACATTTTTGCAACGCGTCTTTTGCATCGTTAAAAGATTTTAATTCGTCTTTCGATAGTACGATTTGCGAGTTCTTTTCTTTCGTTGCGATAGCATGTCTGTTAATGGCAATATTATAGTTGCACAGTTCGGTATGAATTGTCGGTAGTAGTTTATCATTCCTAAGAATCTCCGTAATTGCTTCATTGTGGAAGGTGTGGGATAATTTGTTATTGCTTTGATCTTGTGATCCAAGGGAGACAATCCTTGTTGGTCTATTACATGTCCAAGAAAGGTTAGCTGTGGTACCGCAAATATACATTTGTCAATGTTTAATTTTAAACCATAATGTTGTAAACGTTTTAGAACTGCATGCAAATGTTCCTTGTGTTCAACATGTGATTTACTTGCAATTAAAACATCGTCAATATACGCGTATGTGTACGGCATACCACGTAACACCTCGTCTATTAATCTTTGGAATGACTGTGCGGCGTTTCGTAAACCAAAGGGCATTCTTGTGAATTCAAATAGTCCGAATGGAGTGGTGATCGCAGTCTTTGTATGTCGTCTTCCTCGATTGGTATCTGATAGTAAGCCTTTTTTGAGGTCTAGTTTAGTGAAGACTGTAGCACCTTCTAATGATAGCGCAAAATCTTTTATGTGCGGGATAGGATATTTGTCCGGAATGGTCTGGGCGTTCAACAACCTATAATCTCCGCATGGACGCCAACTGACTGAATCTGCTTTTTGTAACCATGTGTAGAGGGCTGGCATAAGGGCTTTTTTTGAAGGGCGTATTATTCCCAGTCTGAGCATATTGTCGAACTCATCTCTTGCGATTTTCAATTTGGCGGGATGAAGCCTACGTGGTTGGGAATAAACTGGGGAACCAGTTGTTTTAATGCTGTGTTTAGCATGATGTCTAACGGGTTCATTTCGTGACGACGGTGTTAATAGTGTCTGATACTGACGTATTATCTCACCGTAGCCATTAGCTATTGGTATAATATTCGTCAGTCCAATCGTTGAATGTTTAGAGATGAAACCGCAGCGTTTTATATTTGTATTGGTGTCAGTTAGTGTTTGGGATGCTAGTTCTACTGACAATGCATAATGTGTTAGGAAGTCCGCTCCTAGTATGGGCATCGAAACATCAGCAATTATGAATGTCCACGTTAGATCTCTCCTTAGACCTATGTCTAAAGTCAGGGTCTTTTCACCATAAGTAGCAATAGGCGTGCCATTCGCGGCTTGTAGTTTTAATGTTGTGTTTTTATTAGAAGTTGTTTGCTGCACTTCGTCTGTGGTATAACACTGATTTGGGCACCGGTGTCTACCAAAAAGTTTAATCCGCTGGATTTATCGTAAATATAGAAGAGACGGTTAGTCTTGAGTTGCCTGGCATCCAACGTCTCTACTGGGTGCCAGGATGTCCGTTTCCCTGCTGTTTGGCGGTTGGTGATTTCTTATACGCACATGGTTGTCTGCACTTGTTAGCTTGCGCGCCAAAAGTTTCATGATACCAACATTTTTCATTTTGGTATTCGTTTCGTTGTCGTTTGTATCTGTGTCGAGAATTTGATCTCCAGCGTTGTTTATTTCGCTTGGTATATTGATTATCATGTCGGCTTAGATGGGCATTTTGTAGTTCGCGCAGCTGTATAGATATATCTTGCAACTCTGTTGATAACTTTTGAATTTGCCGGTCTATGTCTGGCATGAGGCCATCTCGTGTGTTCGTTGCGGATATGTGTTTAATTGGCGCTGTGTCTGTTATTTTGTCTGCAATTATCGCTAGTTTCTGGATGTCTACATCTTCTGCTAATGCGGCTAGAATTCGTACAACCTCTGGCGGTAGCTTGTCCAGCCACATTTGTTTGAATACTGTGGTCGATATGTATAGTAAGCCTTTTAACTGCTGCATCCTTCGAAGTAACTGTGAAGGTTTGGCATCTTCGGTTGTGACATTGGACAGGAGTTCACGTATTCTTTTCTCCTCCGAAAAACCTGATCTATGCAATATCGCTTCTTTTAGGATTTCGTATGGTTTTTCAACTGGGACTGAAGTTAGTATATCAGCTACTTCGGCTGCTATTTCTGCCGGTAGCTTCTCCACGACTGCTGCAAATTTTGACTGCTGAGAAGTTATGCGCCTAGCTTGGAATATCGCATCAAGCTGAAGGAACCACGTTTGCACATTTGCATTGAAGGCGGGCATCTCGAGTTTGATGGCTGTTTCTGATACGGTTGTTGGTTCTGCCATCTGTAGTGTTGAAATACTTTATCCGTTACCGGGGTTACCAATCTTTGTTACGCACGTCTGTTTATCAATTTTGTTGGTGTTGTTTGCTTGAAACGTCGAGGTTACCAATTTTGTTGGTCTGAAGTACGTCAACAAGTTCGTCACTCTTGTTGCATGTTCACTCACGTCGGAAGGTCACCAAATTTTGTTGGGACTTTTGGTTCATTTAATTAATCAGAAGGATTTTGTTCGGATCGGTTGTGTGTCTAAACCTTGTCCCAAACAAATATATAACAAACATGAGATTTCAAACAAAGTAAAAACGAGACATTTATAGATCGAAACAAATAAAACATTTATATACAATTACATATTTACAAACAAGGTTAATATTTGTATTGTTGCGTGCGTTAATTGTATATGTTGCTGAAATGTTGGATGTCTCTGTGTCGTTATGTTTGTTATTTTGTGTTTGTGTTGAAATATATAATAAGAGTTTTTTTTGGTAAAGTTTGCTAAAGTAGTCTACCTTTGAACGTGTCTGTGTTTGTTTTCGTGATTCGTATTTCTTATTTTTAGTAATGAATAAATCAATGTGCATAAGAAATATTGTTCAAAGTTTCGATAGTTGTTCGTTGAGTGTTTCAGGTGAGTCAGTTGAAGTTCGTCAAAAATGCGCGGTAAAATTCTGTTTTTTGAATGTCGTGGATTAATTAGGCAATCGATCGGCGAGTTCGCTAGACTGAGATATTCAGTCACCCACCCACGAGGGTGTCATGCGGCACAAGGCCTTTTTTAATGTGGGCATTCCCGAGCCATTAGGCTCAGCCAAAAAATAGCCCATTTGAACCCGTATAAACGGGTTCAGGGCCGATTTAACCTCCCCGAAGGAGACTTCGCCCTTCGGCGTAGCCTCCTTCGGGTTCCTTCCGTCCGGAGACAGAGAGTTGAACCGTGCAGTCGCTCAGAAAGTGAGCTAGACTGAGATATTCAGTCACCCACCCACGAGGGTGTCATGCGGCACAAGGCCTTTTTAATGTGGGCATTCCCGGAGCCATTAGGCTCAGCCAAAAATAGCCCATTTGAACCCGTATAAACGGGTTCAGGGCCGAGTTTAACCTCCCGAAGGAGACTTCGCCCTTCGGCGTAGCCTCCTTCGGGTTCCTCTCCGTCCGGAGACAGAGAGTTGAACCGTGCAGTCGCTCAGAAAGTGAGCTAGACTGAGATATTCAGTCACCCACCCACGAGGGTGTCATGCGGCACAAGGCTTTTTTTAATGTGGGCATTCCCGAGCCATTAGGCTCAGCCAAAAAAATAGCCCATTTGAACCCGTATAAACGGGTTCAGGGCCGGTTTAACCTCCCCGAAGGAGACTTCGCCCTTCGGCGTAGCCTCCTTCGGGTTCCTCTCCGTCCGGAGACAGAGAGTTGAACCGTGCAGTCGCTCAGAAAGTGAGCTAGACTGAGATATTCAGTCACCCACCCACGAGGGTGTCATGCGGCACAAGGCCTTTTTTAATGTGGGCATTCCCGAGCCATTAGGCTTGGCGGGTTCAGGGCCGAGTTTAACCTCCCTGAAGGAGACTTCGCCCTTCGGCAGTCCGGAGACAGAAATGCAGTCGCCATTTGAACCCGCCCATTTGAACCGGGTTAAAGGGTTCAGGGCCGAACCTCCCGAAGGAGACTTCGCCCTTCGGCGTAGCCTCCTTCGGGTTCCCTCCGTCCGGAGACAGAGAGTTGAACCGTGCAGTCGCTCAGAAAGTGAGCTAGACTGAGATATTCAGTCACCCACCCACGAGGGTGTCATGCGGCACAAGGCCTTTTTTAATGTGGGCATTCCCGAGCCATTAGGCTCAGCCAAAAATAGCCCATTTGAACCCGTATAAACGGGTTCAGGGCCGAGTTTAACCTCCCCGAAGGAGACTTCGCCCTTCGGCGTAGCCTCCTTCGGGTTCCTCCTCCGTCCGGAGACAGAGAGTTGAACCGTGCAGTCGCTCAGAAAGTGAGCTAGACTGAGATATTCAGTCACCCACCCACGAGGGTGTCATGCGGCACAAGGCCTTTTTTTAATGTGGGCATTCCCGAGCCATTAGGCTCAGCCAAAAAATAGCCCATTTGAACCCGTATAAACGGGTTCAGGGCCGATTTTAACCTCCCGAAGGAGACTTCGCCCTTCGGCGTAGCCTCCTTCGGGTTCCTCTCCGTCCGGAGACAGAGAGTTGAACCGTGCAGTCGCTCAGAAAGTGAGCTAGACTGAGATATTCAGTCACCCACCCACGAGGGTGTCATGCGGCACAAGGCCTTTTTTAATGTGGGCATTCCTGAGCCATTAGGCTCAGCCAAAAAATAGCCCATTTGAACCCGTATAAACGGGTTCAGGGCCGGATTTAACCTCCCGAAGGAGACTTCGCCCTTCGGCGTAGCCTCCTTCGGGTTCCTTTCCGTCCGGAGACAGAGAGTTGAACCGTGCAGTCGCTCAGAAAGTGAGCTAGACTGAGATATTCAGTCACCCACCCACGAGGGGTGTCATGCGGCACAAGGCCTTTTTTAATGTGGGCATTCCCGAGCCATTAGGCTCAGCCAAAAAAATAGCCCATTTGAACCCGTATAAACGGGTTCAGGGCCAGTTTAACCTCCCGAAGGAGACTTCGCCCTTCGGCGTAGCCTCCTTCGGGTTCCTCTCCGTCCGGAGACAGAGAGTTGAACCGTGCAGTCGCTCAGAAAGTGAGCTAGACTGAGATATTCAGTCACCCACCCACGAGGGTGTCATGCGGCACAAGGCCTTTTTTAATGTGGGCATTCCCGAGCCATTAGGCTCAGCAAAAAATAGCCCATTTGAACCCGTATAAACGGGTTCAGGGCTGGTTTAACCTCCCCGAAGGAGACTTCGCCCTTCGGCGTAGCCTCCTTCGGGTTCCTCCGTCCGGAGACAGAGAGTTGAACCGTGCAGTCGCTCAGAAAGTGAGCTGGACTGAGATATTCAGTCACCCACCCACGAGGGTGTCATGCGGCACAAGGCCTTTTTTTAATGTGGGCATTCCCGAGCCATTAGGCTCAGCAAAAAAAAATAGCCCATTTGAACCCGTATAAACGGGTTCAGGGCCGATTTAACCTCCCGAAGGAGACTTCGCCCTTCGGCGTAGCCTCCTTCGGGTTCCCTCCGTCCGGAGACAGAGAGTTGAACCGTGCAGTCGCTCAAAAAGTGAGCTAGACTGAGATATTCAGTCACCCACCCACGAGGGTGTCATGCGGCACAAGGCCTTTTTTAATGTGGGCATTCCCGAGCCATTAGGCTCAGCCAAAAATAGCCCATTTGAACCCGTATAAACGGGTTCAGGGCCGGTTTAACCTCCCCGAAGGAGACTTCGCCCTTCGGCGTAGCCTCCTTCGGGTTCCTCCGTCCGGAGACAGAGAGTTGAACCGTGCAGTCGCTCAAAAAGTGAGCTGGACTGAGATATTCAGTCACCCACCCACGAGGGTGTCATGCGGCACAAGGCCTTTTTAATGTGGGCATTCCCGAGCCATTAGGCTCAGCCAAAAAATAGCCCATTTGAACCCGTATAAACGGGTTCAGGGGCGAGTTTAACCTCCCGAAGGAGACTTCGCCCTTCGGCGTAGCCTCCTTCGGGGTTCCTCCGTCCGGAGACAGAGAGTTGAACCGTGCAGTCGCTCAAAAGTGAGCTAGACTGAGATATTCAGTCACCCACCCACGAGGGTGTCATGCGGCACAAAGGCCTTTTTTAATGTGGGCATTCCCGAGCCATTAGGCTCAGCAAAAATAGCCCCATTTGAACCCGCATAAACGGGCTCAGGGCCGGTTTAACCTCCCGAAGGAGACTTCGCCCTTCGGCGTAGCCTCCTTCAGGTCCTCTCCGTCCGGATAAGTTGAACCGTGCAGTCGCTCAAAAGTGAGCTGGACTGAGATATTCAGTCACCCACCCACGAGGGTGTCATGCGGCACAAGGCCTTTTTTTTTAATGTGGGCATTCACGAGCCATTCCCAGCCAAAAAAAATAGCCCATTTGAACCCGTATAAACGGGTTCAGGGCCGGTTTAACCTCCCGAAGGAGACTTCGCCCTTCGGCGTAGCCTCCTTCGGGTTCCTTCCGTCCGGAGACAGAGAGTTGAACCGTGCAGTCGCTCAAAAGTGAGCTGGACTGAGATATTCAGTCACCCACCCACGAGGGTGTCATGCGGCACAAGGCCTTTTTTAATGTGGGCATTCCCGAGCCATTAGGCTCAGCCAAAAAAGCCCATTTGAACCCGTATAAACGAGTTCAGGGCCGGTTTAACCTCCCCGAAGGAGACTTCGCCCTTCGGCGTAGCCTCCTTCGGGTTCCTCTATCCGGAGACAGAGAGTTGAACCGTGCAGTCGCTCAAAAAGTGAGCTGGACTGAGATATTCAGTCACCCACCCACGAGGGTGTCATGCGGCACAAGGCCTTTTTTAATGTGGGCATTCCCGAGCCATTAGGCTCAGCCAAAAAATAGCCATTTGAACCCGTATAAACGGGTTCAGGGCCGGTTTAACCTCCCGAAGGAGACTTCGCCCTTCGGCGTAGCCTCCTTCGGGTTCCTTCCGTCCGGAGACAGAGAGTTGAACCGTGCAGTCGCTCAAAAAGTGAGCTGGACTGAGATATTCAGTCACCCACCCACGAGGGTGTCATGCGGCACAAGGCCTTTTTTTAATGTGGGCATTCCCGAGCCATTAGGCTCAGCCAAAAAATAGCCATTTGAACCCGTATAAACGGGTTCAGGGCCGGTTAACCTCCCCGAAGGAGACTTCGCCCTTCGGCGTAGCCTCCTTCAGGTTCCTCCGTCCGGAGACAGAGAGTTGAACCGTGCAGTCGCTCAAAAAGTGAGCTGGACTGACTGACTGGGGTTGTCTTTTCTCCTTTTATAACCTTTTGGGTTTTCGAAAGTGGCTCAAGATATTTTGGCGCAATTCTTGCTTTGGGAGGCGATCTACCAATAGAATTGCTTGATTCGATTCTTTGCATTTTTATTGGTTGAGCGTTATCTGCGCGTAGGCGTATAATATGGATTATGCTTTTTTTTAAGGTTGGAGAAGGTTAGAAAATTAGAAGAGTCCACAATATTCTGCGTAGATTATAGAATGCTTTTTATGCAAAACGCCAGTGGCGGATCACCAGACAGACACAATCATTTTCGGTCGGTGTAATTTCTGTTTTTTGAAAAATGTTAGTGTCATTGAGCCTACCGCTTACGATTGTCAAAATGGATCTATTTCTCATCACACGTCAAAGTTCGATCAAGAAAGAGATCATTTGCATTTATCACAAGCAACATCGAACATACTCTATGTGGGACCCATTCATCGAATTTCTTGACTTTGCTAATTATCTTATTATAACCAAGCTTGAACACACATAAAATATAAATGCATCCCCATCTATGGGCTAAATAGTAAAATTTTTATCTGGAAAAATTACTGTTATAAAATTGTTAATATAATACTCACTCGCAATAATAGAATTATTCTCAAAATCCAAAATCTGCTATGCACAAAGGGTTGATAAACCGTAATAAACAATTACACATGGAAACGGTATGAGTTCTTCTCCCTCTTCTATGGATAAAATATTAAAACTTCTATCTGGAAAAAATTATTGTTATGTACAAAATTGTTATTACAATATTCATTCGCAATAAAATAATTATTTTTACAATCTAAAATATAATTCGACTTTTGATAACGCACAAAGAATTGATAAACCGTAAAAACATGATTACACATAGAAACGGTATAAGTCCCCTTCCTTTATTTATAGGTTAAATAGTAAAACTTGTATCTCGGAAAATTATCTTTATTCTGAAAACAAAAGGTTGATAAGCCGTAAATATCAAATCAGTATCATCTGTACTATAAAGAACAATAGCAATAGTGGTTTTGAGAAAACTATTTTCCTGAAAAATATTTTAAGTGAAAAAAGATTTCAACTGTCAGGGAACACATTTTTTTCGGTATAAAATCGATTAATTTCATTATTATCATTGTGCACTTTTTTTTAGCTGGTATATTTTCTGGATATAGATTCGATATATTTTGGATATTATCAACGTTACATGAAATATCTAAACTATAACAATTTGTGTTGGATTGATTATTAAACTTCTTTTTGTGCACTCAACTAAACTTCTATTTAATGCATTCAACAATTTTTGTTTTGTTTTACTTGGAGATCTTATATATATATATATATATAAATATATATATATATATATATATATATATATATATATATATATATATATACTGACAATATTGCACTAAATATTCAGGCAAATATCACCATCTTCATTGATTTCATTATGATATTATATATATCACCAACGAATTAAATAATATTTATGTTGGTCACACAACAAACTCACGACGCTTGACACTACATTTGAATGAAAACTCTAACATTGTTAGGCATTTACAACAACATGCCTGGCCGCATACACAATTCCGAAAAATACTTGTTGAAAATACAACTATACTTAAACATGAAAACAATAAACAAAAACTAAAAATTCTTGAAGCTATATACATAAAACAGTTGAAACCTAACCTGAACAAAATAAACTATGAAATCTCCACATATATCCTTAAATGTCTATAATTGGTAACAGAAACCATTGGTTTATACCAACGGCTTCCCATATTTAATACTTCTTGAATTCGCTCTCGCGTGGTCATGTGTGACGTCATGAGCTGCGGTGCGATTTTCGCTTCCAGCGTCTTATATGCACGTGTTTATCGTTGCTTCGAAATCATCCATGTAAACAGAAACAGACTATCATCACATTCTTGATCGTGTATTGGTTAATATATTGTACAGTAATTGTCATCTTTGATAATGGCTTATGTCAGCCGAAAGCTTAGACTGGATTTAAAAATATTTATCAATATTGTGATTTTCTTTCTTCGTTTAATGATAATGCTATTAAGCTTATTAGACGTTATGAAAAGAATTTACATAAAATAAGAAGACAACACTTGTCTATATTATTTTAATATATATATATATATATATATATATATATATATATATATGTTTATATACAAGTAATACTCTTATAACTATAAGAAATTATACTCGTCCGGAAAAACTTAGGTGCCTTGATTTGTAAATAAACAAACGAATACCAAAGGGAAAAAGAGGTACAAAAAAGGAAGAACAAGGGAACATGTACGTCAGCCGGAGACAATCGTCTAGCATCCAAGTCCAGATTCCAAAGAAGAGAAAACGGTACGAGTAAGAAAAATAATTAATTAAATGCTCAATATATATATATATATATATATATATATATATATATATATATATATATATATAATTATAGATAACTAGGCTCGTTTCGAAAAACCCACGAATTTTTGATTTGCTAATAATCAAATCAATCTCGAAGGAAAAAAGGTTTTAAAAAAAGAAAGACCTACAAACATGAACTTCTGCCGACAAAAAGATCGCACAGATACAGGTCTGAAGCCCAAAGAAAAAACACCGATACGAGTAAACAACTAACTAACAAAAGCGCTCAATACAACCGTAGAGCAGACCTAGATACACCTAGTGAGCCAGACAAGCATTACTTTTCCTGACGATCCGTTTAGGTGAAACCTAGGTAGGTTTGTCTGGCTGACTAGGTGTATCTCTCTCTCTCTCTATCTCTCTCTCTCTCTCTCTCTCTATATATATATATATATATATATATATATATATATATATATATATATATATATATATTCTGATATAAAATATATTTACTTATTTCTCTTCGTATTTTGATTGGAATAGTATCCCCATCTTTCTTCTTTTTAGTACTTGGCTTTGATTGGGCCATATACATTGATTCGATCCTTCAGACTCCACAAAGGACTATGTGACCAATAACTGGACATGCTATACGTCGTTGCTGTAATTTCCGTAGGAAATAACTTTGGGCTGCATTGATATGCAAGCCCCGTGACCAACCGGTCTTAAGTACAATTCTAAAGCGCGGATTTGTTAAGCTTTAACGCTAAATTATTCATAAGTATTACTCCACCTTCTACTGTATATGGTAGCTCCTCAAATACTAACTACTGTAGACTTGATCTCGATTTAATTCAAAGCTGTTTTGTGTTGTTGCTATAGCAGGATGTGACAACACAATCGTGGTATTTAAATATACTCCTATTTGGCGATTGGAGTAAACTGCAATGGTAGTATGGCAGGATGGGTGATTTAATTGGCGACTGAATTTGCCTAAAGAGTGTTTAAGTTTAGAAAAATCAAAAATTGTTCATTTTCCTTCATTCGTCTGTTAAGGAATTTTGCCATCTAGGAATTAATATACAGGGCGTCGCAAAAACTTTGACATCATTTCACAGGCCAATAATTTTGGCAATTCTTATTGAAATTAACCTCAAATTTTCACAGAATTTATAGGAACAGATCAAGATTTTATATTTAATGTCTTATTTTTGTTATCTCAATGCGAATATGCTAGAGAGATGTATCGGGTGCGGTGGAAATGAAAACAGTTTTCTGATAAAATGGCCACCGCGGTCACCGGACCTGTCCCCGTGTGATTTATTTTTATGGGGATATATGAATGGACTGGTCTCTGTCAAACGGCTTCCTGCTAACATTGATGAATTCAAGCAGAGAATCACTTCCGCACTAGATAAGGTTACAGGACACATGCTACTGCGTGTTTGGCAAGTGCTTAACTACCGACTTGACATGTGATTGAATTAATTTTCTATCCACATGCAAGTGTTTTGCATGTAAAAGTATTTTCATCCTCGGTATATTTTCTACCGTCGATTGTTTCATTTTTTCTGTTAATTACTCATTGCATATCACTTTTTTTCTTCAATTTCCTTCATTTTATTTCGGCATTCTAGCAGTTCAATTGTTTATGGCTACTGCTTTAGATTCATCGCTTTGATTCGTAAACATTCTTCATTATATTTGCAATTTGAGTTTGGCCACATACTTTGTTCAGTTACTTATTCTACCTCACTTTTTTCAATATATATGTTCGGCTATCACATTTTCTAACCATTAGAATTCATACCTCACTTTGTTTCTTGAATTCTATTCGTCGCATCTAATACCAGTTTCTGCTTATTTATTACATTTCATATCTGCCTGTTTTTTTTTTTTAATATTTAGTATTTAGTCATTCAGCTTTTTCCGTTCTTTACATTTTCTACCTCACTTTGTTCCACAATTTTTTTGCCTTGAATTTGCCACCTGCTCCGGTTTTACCTCGGTCTGTCCAAATAATTTTGTACATTATCTTTTCTACATCACTTTGCTTCTAGAAATTTCTTCTTTGCATTTTCTACCTCGTTCTGTCCAAGTATTTTTGTACATTACCTTTTCTACATCACTTTGCTTCTAGAAATTTCATTTTTGCATTTTCTTACTCGTTCTGTCCAAGTATTTTTGTACATTACCTTTTCTACATCACTTTGCTTCTAGAAATTTCTTTTTTGCATTTTCTACCTCGTTCTGTCCAAGTATTTTTGTACATTACCTTTTCTTCGTCAATTTGTTTCTAGAAATTTCTTCTTTGTTTTTGCTACCTCGGTCAGTTCATTTATGAATGTCTAATAGATATTCTGTCTCACTTTATTTCTCTGGTTTTCGTAGTTATATTAGATAAATACATCTGTTCAATACATTTTTCGATTTCACTTTGCTTCTTGAAATTCTGTCTTCCTATTTAACACCTCCGTCTGTTCAATATTTCTGCTAATTACGTGTTATACCTCACTTCGTTTCGCGAAATTTCCTCTGGGTATTTGCTTCCGCCGTCTTCTTGAATATTTCTTTCCATTCGATTCCATACGTCTCTTTCGTTCACAGATTCTGGTCATTGTATTTGTTACCTCTGTTTGTTCCTTTATTACATTGCATACCTCACAATGTTTCTAAAATAAACTTTTTATATACGTTTTATAACTCATTTTCTCGTATTATTGTCATTTCGCGCCCGTCTATTCCTTTATTCTGCCCATTATGTTTCATACCTCAGGTTGTTAATCAAAGATTCTTTTTTTTTATTTGTTAGATCTTTCTGTTAAATTACTTCTGCTCATTTTACTTTTTCTACCTCATTTTGTTTCTTTTCCATTATTCATTACTACAACCTCCTTCCCCTCGTTTTACGGGTTATTAATTTTCATACCACACTTTGTTTCCTCTTTTCTTCTTTACTTTTAATACACACATTGATTTCCCAAATTGTTCTTCAGTCTCTTTTCTATCGGAAATTAAATCCCTTAATTCTATTTGTTTTTTTTTTGCTTTCGTCATATTCTACTTTTCTTTGGTCTAAATTTTATTTCAATAATCTTCTTTATTCCTTGCTCTACCTCAATTCCAGCTTCGATTTCTTTTTCATTATCCCTCTTCTCGCTTAATCGAACGTCTATTTGATTTTCCACGCTTGTATTCGATTTTCTCACTAACCCCTCAATTTGTCCCTTCTCATCGAACCCCGACTTGTAATTTCTTTCGCAATACGTTAACACTTTAGAAAACTGTGTCTTGATTTCTTTTTCACGTTTTATCGCATTCTCTTCCATTTAACTTCATCGTTGTGTTTGTGTAACTTCGTTTCGAAAGGACAATCTCCCCTTTCACACATGAAAACTTCATAAACAGAATCAGCCGTCCCTGCTACTTTCACAACAACAATGGCCCAACCTAAACAATTGTCTGAAAACGACCTGTTGTTTCTATAATCTAATAACTATAATTAATTAATACATATCCGAGCTATCGCTTTTGGGTGGCCAGTGGCTAAAACCATCCGTTTTCAAAATGTCCGACTCACCTTGACACGTCCCTTCAGGCTGCTCCCATTAGAAAGAGGAAAAATGCAAAATAAAAAAAAAAAAACAACAGGTGACAAGGAAACAAAAGAAAAACAACACCCGCGCAGTTTAACAACAGATACGACGATTGTTTGATGTCATATATATATATATATATATATATATATATATATATATGTATGTGTGTGTGTGTGTGTGTGTGTGTGTGTGTGTGTGTGTGTGTGTGTGTGTGTGCGTGCGTGTGTGTTTAATATATATATATATTAATGTAGGTACGTCGGCATATATTTTGGCTTTGTACGAGAACAAATACGGGCGAAACAGACTGGAATCAGCTTACTTTTAATACATACTAACGAAATTGACGGTGTTTAATCAAATAAGTTGACCTGAGAAAAAAATTTCCCTATACTGATATTAATGTTTGTCGAATACTCGCAGTGAAGGACAGGAACAGAAACGCATATATATATACGTACACAATTAAAAATATATATATATATATATATATATATATATATATATATATATATATATATATATATATATATATATATATATATATGCATGTTTCATTAAAAACGACAGACAAGGTACTACGGTTGAGCTTTTTATTTAATTTAACTTGTTTTCTAACAAGAGCTTTCTTTTCTGGACAAAGAGTGTGTGAAAACTGTACCTTTATGCTTAATTGAGTGTGTGCATTATGCGTAGGTCTTAGTGTGTAGGGATGTTTTAATTTCCGAATACGGTTAGCACATTGTGGCCTTGTTCGTAGTTAATATTATTAAGAGTTGACCTTTTTCTTTTTACATATATATATATATATATATATATATATATATATATATATATGTGTGTGTGTGTGTGTGTGTGTGTGTGTGTGGGTGTGTGTGTGTGTGTGTGTGTGTGTGAAAAGTGTATATAAATATAAATAAATATATATATATGCATAATTATTTATATATTATATGCGCGGTACTTATTAGAAAGCGCTCAATATCAGAGATAGAGCTAACATATTTGGTTGGATAGATGTGAGTTAGTGACCCTCGGTTTCACGCTTTAGCGATCGTCAGACAAACTGATTAATGTTTTAACAAATATGGGTTTATGTAGATTGCGTGTATTGGTGTTATTGTGGAAGTGGTGGGGGAAGTTTCGTCGTTTTGTCATTCATCGTACTAACGCAAACATCGATGTATGCAGACACATATACATACTTGGTCGTCCGTCGGGACTCATACATATATAAACATATGTGGGCAGTTTCGGATATGACATATGTATGTATACGGGTGGTGTTATGTCTATACATACGCATTTGTTTGTTGAAATGTTGAAATTTAAAGATTGGAAGTGTGGCGGAAATGTTCCGTGAATGTATACATGTCATATTATGTATTTTTCCGCTGAATAATATTTCCTCGCATGTATGTATATACGTGTGGTGGGCTTTGTGTAAAATTATGATAGGTAAAAATTATTATTATTTATATTTATTTTTTAAATTTTTGGGGGTTTATTTGTTATAAAAAATGGGGTATATGATGTTTAATTGTTTAATTTATATGGTGATGTTTAATATTTAATATGCTGGGTGAGAGGGTAGTTTAATTTAATAACGAGTCTATATGATATGATGTGATAGTTATGTTGCAAGGGATTGGAGACAGTGATAATATAATTAGCTAATAGTTATTGTAAATTGGTAGAAATTGGAAATTGGTAGAAATGATTAGTAACGGTGGTGGGAGAATGATAAAACCATGAATGTAGTTATAGTGGTGGTAGCTAGTGGGGTAGCTTGAACTAAAAAGTGGTTGTTGGTGTTTTATTTTATTTGTTATTATATTAAAGCTGGTTATTTCCTTGTTTTTGTTTTTTTGTGACTGTGTATATGTGACTGGTAGAAATTTCATTTTGTAAGTCACAAAAAAACAAAACAAGGAAATAACCAGCTTTAATATAATAACAATTATAATTTTGTAAATTAAAAATTAAAAATTATAGCAATCTTCAACTACCATAATTTTACACAGAATACCTATTATCAGGATTTATACCAAAATAAATTAATCAATACAACAAAATAAAATAAAAAAATAACAACAACATTCAGTCATCTTCAGGCATGGAAATTATTTTGTTTTAGGTAAAATTCAGGTAGCATACCAGACAAAAAATTAAATGCGAAGCGAAATATGTTTTTTTTTTTTTTTTTTTTAAGAAATGTTATAGTGTTATTGTTAAAGGTTACAAAGTTTTGGAACGTGCAGTCGCAACGCTAAGATTGAATTATTTTGAAAATTTAAGAGAGTGTGTTTTTTACTAATATAGCAATTCGAGAATTTTATTTTATTTTATCTTTTATTTTTATTTTTGTAGGAGTTTTTCAGTCAATGTGGCATGAAATAAATTATTTAATAAATGAGTAATGTCTCAGTTGTTATCCCGAACATTTACACATCGGATCAGTTCTTTTAAATTAAATATCTGGTGCATTTCAATTAATATTACAATGAATCATTCATACAAAAAGTAGATTAGATTAATAAAAACATATAAGTATACTTAGTATAAACTTTAAAATTTTGTTTGCAAATAGAATTCGCCATTTTATATCATTAATTTACTAATCTAATTTTTGTATGGATTTTCCTTTGTAATATACATTGAATTGCACCACATATTTGATATATATATATATTAATGAATATCAAGCACGTAAAATACCATGGGTAATAATCTTTATTTCATCAATTAAACATTTTTGCTGTGTCTCGAAAATAGACCTCTCCTTAGATCTTTATCCTCTTCGAAATTCCATACGGATCACCATTTTTATATATATATATATATATATATATATATATATATATATATATATATATATATATATATATATATATATTTCATATTTTATATATACATGTTTCATATATATATATATATATATATATATATATATATATATATATATATATATATATATATATATATATATATATGTTTCATTAAATAATATAGACAAGTGCTGTATGTTTATTTTATGTAAATTGTTTTCATAACGTCTGATAATCTTAATAACATTATCATTAAACGAAGAAAGAAAATCACAATATTGATACATATTTTTAATCCAATCTAAGCTTTCGGCTTACATCAGCCATTATCAAATATCACATTTACAGTACAATATATTAAGCAATACACGGACAAGAATTTGATGATAGCCTGTTTCTGTTTACATAGATGATTTCCAAGCAACGATAAACACGTGCATATAAGACGCTGGAAGCGGAAATCGCTCTGCAACTCATGACGTCACACATAACCATGCGAGAATTATTAAGTATGGAAATCCGTTGGTATAAGCCAATGGCTTCTGTTACCAATTAAAGACATTTAAGAATATTTATGGAGATTAGTAGTTTATGTTGTTCAGTTTAGGTTTCATCTGTTTTATGTATATAGCTTCAATAATTTTTAGTTTTTGTTTATTGTTTTCATGTTTAAGTATAGTTGTATTTTCAACAAGGATTTTCCGTAATTGTGTATGCGGCTAGGCATGTTGTTTTATATATAGTGATCTTAACTCTCGGCAGATATTTCTTAGCTGTGAATTGCCATATCCTGGATATGGAAAGATATTTATTGGTGTGGTTACCTGTTGCTTTTTCCAGAGTTTTGACTTCAGAGTAGGCCTTCTCTTTGATTGGATACCACTCAAAGCAGTCATGGACGTAAATCTGTTATTATTTAAAAAAAATGTAAACCTCGGAATGCAAAGGCATTCATTTTTTTTAAATCGGATTTGCGTAAAAGAGTTTAATGTGATCACAGCTTGCCAATTAACATGTTCGCCTCTTAAAAGATCGGCGCTCACCGCTGAACATGAAGCAAAGTGGGACAAGATCAGCGATTCTTGCTAGTCTGGAATACAAGCCTTGTATTTGCGCCGACTAACTGAGAAATTGTAGATTGCAAGTAACTGAATCTTTTCTTTTAATTTTGAGTATTATGTAAACCATTTTTTATTAAGAAAATATATGAATTCGGCCTCAGGAAACGTATTCCAAATTTGCTTGCTCAAATTCTAGCCGGAGTTAAAGAACATAGACAAACTCCCCCAAATACTCGTCAATTATTCAGAGCTGCACACCTGACGCGAATCATATTATATAAATGACAATGAAGGTGCGTCTTGTTCATGTAATCACATCATCAGATAATGAGATGTCTACGCCTAAGGGCATCGTAAGAAGAGATTTATTGACATTAGTTCCAGGAAAGAAAACTAAATCTCTCTCTATAGCAGAACCTTTTCAAACAGGATGTGCAAATTGTATTATCAGTTGAAAATCTGCGTTTCCAAGGTTACAGTAATTTGAATAAAAGAAAAGAAAAAAGAACAAGGCGGACAAAAGAATGTCTTAAACAGAAACTCCTCAACCTTTTTTTTTGTGTGTGTCTTGGAATGCACTCTTTAAACTTGCCAGTCATTTATGCTGTTAGGTGTTAACGTTGAATCAGATAATTTTCTCTACAAACACTAAGAGTCAGCAAATTTCTATTTCATTTTTTACTATTTTTCACCCAATTCTTTCTTTCTATCTATCTGCTGTGTCTCTTCAGGACGTAGTCGATCATAGCTCTCCGCTTTCCCTTATCCCTTGTAGTTCTCAATAGGTTTCGCCCATCTGCCACCTCCACCAGACCACGCTCTGTCATCCACTTGCTCAAACTTACAAGGTATGTCATGCGTTGCTTTTCCTTGTCTCTCTTTCCTTCTATTCGACCTGTGAGCATCAGATTCTCCAAACCCTCCTTTCTTATTGTGTCCCAGAAATCTCAGCTGCCTCTTCCTGATGTTAAGTATAAGCCTTGCATTGTCTCCAAAACTTCATCGTTGCTCACACGCTCGATCCATAATATCCTTAGCATCCTTATAAAATAACCTGAAGCAATTTTAATTTTGAAGTAAATTAAGTTTAAGGGTCTAATTTTATTTATTTATATATTTTTTTTTTTGTGGTGGGAGCTTCTTTTCCACCCATAATTGCCATGCCTTAAATAACATAATCCAATAGAGAATTAAATAAATTTTCAGAAATAACACAGATTTATTTACTACTGACTTTGATCCGGCTTAATGAAACACCCTTATATATATAATCCGTCTTAATGAAACAGCCTTTACAAGGCACACGATTCATTGAAGGTAGAGGGTCACTAAGTGGTTATTTGAAGAAAGAAAGAGAGGAATATTAAGAGGTTATTTAGGATAAATATGGTTTGACATAAAGATGTCACTAATGTAGTGGCCGGAGAAGAATCTTCACGGAAGTCTGTACAACAAAGTGACATTTCTGGTGATAAATATCTCTGAGTGGAACTAGCTGATGAACGATTTGATGCCTCTACGTTGTATACTTAATTCTAGTCGTGAAGGTTTGATATGGTGGAGATAAAAATTAACTGATTTGAACATTATCTGTTTATATATGACCCAAAGAGTTGCGAATTAAATACCTGGTCAACGCAGAGGAGAACTTGAAGAGGGGAATTAACAGGAGATAACTGATAACCGACATCCGTTAGACATGGCACGTGGAACGAGAACTGTCTACCCCAGTGAACTACATAATGGGTTCAGCTTGACATTCCAACCTCCTGAAAACCCGGAGCGTACAGCGGCCGAAACGTTGTGATAAACATGGCGACAAAGATGAGACAAAGATGAAAGTAGAGCAGTCTACCCCAGACAGCGACATAAAGGGTGCAGTTCGACATTCCAGCCTCTTGAAGAAGGCCGGTGCCTACAACGGCCGAAACTTTGTGATAAATATGGCAACAAAGATGAGGATGTAAAAAGCATGCAATGATAACAGCAAATATTGCAATATGCACACTGGTAAAATGGTTGCTGAAGGCATTAAGTTTATAAATCCCAGAAATCCATACACAAATGACCTTAACGACACATGGAAGAGTGCATGAACGCGTTGGTTAGATCCAGTGACACGACCTAAAGAGGTGTGAGTTCAATACCTGGTTAAGGCGGTGGAGAACTTGGAGAGTGAATTAACAGGAGATAACTGATAACTGACACCCATTAGACATGTGGAACTAGAACTTTGGCACGTGGAACTAGAACAGTCTACCCCAGCGAACGAAACAAAGGGTTCAGTTTGACATTCCAACCAACTGAAAAAGGCCGGTTCGTATAATGGCCGAAACCTTGTGATAAATATGGTAACAAAGATGAGGACGATAGTCCAAATGATATTGTTTTGAAAATTTGCCATAAAAAAGAGTGGCATAATAGTGAGAGGCGAGCAACATTTTGTCAGTGTGAAAGGGTTGGTGAGTGTATCGCGTTTGGATGTGTCAAGACAGAACTGCGAAAACTCGAGTGCAGTGTCGGAGATGATAAAGCAATGGTTTATTCTAGCATTGAGTTATGCTAGTGGAGACATTTTTAATTATTCTTCAAGGCCGAAGAGCAACTCAAGTTAGAGGATTACGGAGGCGGGTTGTTATACGAAAGCTAGGTGTAAGAAGTGCAGACCATAAAGAAAGGGAGGAAAAATAACAGTTAAACCTAGACATAAATAGGTTAATAGCCACCCAAGGCCGAGGTTTATTGCATGAGGACGTTATATGAGCATAAAAGGTGTGTTAAGAAAGGAAGTTTATACGATAAGTAGGAATGATAACAGTCTAATCCTAGATTGAAGAGCTTGAGCCAATCAAGGTATAGAGTTACTGAATGATGTAAGTATAGTTTATGAGAATATCTAGGAATGATAAAGACCAATCCTAGACTTGAAGGGTTTAAGAGCCACTCAAGTTAGAGGGTTACTGAATGAGTTTGTTGTATGAAGCGTAAGAGGAGGCGGTAAGAAGCGCAGTTTATGAGGATATGTAGGAAGGATAACGGTCAACCCTAAACTTGAAGAGATTTAGAACCAATCAAAAATAGACTGTTACTGAATGTGGTTGTTATATGGGCGTGAAATGGGGGAGGTAAGAAGTGAAGTTTTTTTAGAATTTGTAGGAATGATAACGGTCAATCCAAGACTTGAAGAATTTAAGAGCCACTCAAGGTAGAGGATTCCTGAATGAATTTGTTGTATGGAGCGTAAGAGGAGGAGTGCAGTTTATAAGAATACGTAGGAATGATAACGGTCAATCTTAGACTTGAAGAATTTAAGAGCCACTCAAAGCAGAGAGTTACTGAATGTGTTTGATGTATGGAACGTAACAGGAGGAGGTAAGAAGTGCAATTTATTAGAATATGTAGATAACGGTCAATTCTAGAGTTGAAGAATTTAAGAGCCATTTAAAGTAGAGTGTTACTGAATTATGTTGGGGTATGGAACGTAAGAAGAGGAGGTAAGAAGTGCAGTTTATAAGAATATGTAGAAATGATAACGGTCAAACCTAGACTTCAAGAGGTTAAGAGCCACTCAGGGTAGAGGATTACTGAATGAAGTCGTTGTATGGAGCTTAAAAGGAGGAGATAAGAAGTGCAATTTATGAGGGTGTGTAGGGAAGATAACGGTCAATCCTAGACTTGAAGAGGTTAAGAGCCACTCAGGGTAGAGGATTACTGAATGGGGTTGTTGTATGGAGCGTAAGAGTAGGAGATAAGAAGTGAAGTTTATTAGGTTATGTAGGGAAGATAACGGTCAATCCTAGACTTGAAGAGGTTAAGAGCCACTCAGGGTAGAGGATTACTGAATGAGGTTGTTGTATGGAGCGTAAGACGAGGAGGTAAGTGAAGTTTATAAAAATATGTAGGAAAGATAATAGTTTAATCCTATACTTGAATAGCTTAAGCATTATTCAATGTCAATGGTTATTGAATGAGACTGAAAAGTGGATATTTGGCAACCCCACATCAGATATGGCAGCAGTATTCTATATTCTTTCTGGTCTGTCTCGTGTGCCTTGTTCGTTATGCAAATTTATGCAAAACTAATTTCTCTCTATCGCGTCTCTTCCTCAAAATGGTGTTTTTCGGACAAGTAAGGTTCTTTTTTGATGGAATTGTATATATGTAAGATAAGAGACGTTAATGCAGATGTCGGGAGAAAACACTGCATTTGTTAGGGTCACGATCACGAGTCCAGTAACTCATCAATCTCATAGGAGAACCACATAAACTGCTGCCGTAGTGTCTTGGATAAGACAGTCTTACGGAACCCATCCCTCTGCAGACTGCTTTGAATACTGTTAGACTGGTTTCACTCAAGGCTATAAAACCCAGTCTTCCCTGCTATTTACCTATAGCTATAGAAGAGATAGATTCACACCATCCCCAAAAGTGAGACACGGGTTCTATTTCCAGTCAAATTCTTTACACTCACTAATCGAACTCGGGTCTCCGGATTTCTCAGTGGATTACTACATGGTGTTTTCTGAATACGTGGAATCGCTAAATTCGACTATATTTTTTTTTTAGATTAGCATTCCAAAATCATCAGAGATTCACCCCCTCGCATAATTACAACCTACCATTAAGTTTATAGTGATTTTCCAAGCGTAGCTTAGATGTGGCACAAGGCCAAAAGCATGGGGCACCCAGTGAGGATCGAACTCACTACTCAGTTGTATTGATCTAGCGAGACAAGTCGCTAACCATTACACCACCTTGGGGCACCCAACCATTAAGTATATATATATATATATATAGTTTATGCAAAACTAAGAAGGATGATATTCAGTGAGCTCAATGTAAATTCAGAGCAAATAAATTTGAATACAAACAGACCACTTTAAGGTTACATGTAATAGATTATTTTACCACAGCCGTTTTAAAGAGCACTGGATCATCAGACTTTACTTCCAAAGGCTGAAATAAAAAAAAAAAAGGAATGTTGAAAATCTTCGTTATGCATTTCTTTTACGCTGCCTTTGCATGTTAATATGATGATCTTTTTGGTAGACAAAGGTCGAATTTACTGTTATAGTCTGAAAAGGGCTATGGGAAATAAACAAATTTATGTTAGAAATGGAACCAATTTATTTATTAAAGACATTTTTATTTATGTTTAACGTTGTTATTTTATAGATACAAGTATTTAAGCAAATGCTCTGTTTATAAATGTTATTTAATACTGTTTATATATATATATATATATATATATATATATATATATATATATATATATATATTATATAAAAATATATATATATATATATCTTAAAAAAGAGTATATTAAAACTTATTTAATTTAAAGGAGTTTTACATTTTTTTTTATGTTATGAGTTGCTGGTCACACCAGAGAGAACAAAAAGTTGGAGAGTTGAGAATTAATTAAAAATGAGATTTCCAAAAGGCGTGACACGTTGAATTAGAACAATATAACCTAGTGGGTAAAATGAAGGGTTCAATTGAAAATTCCATCATATATAATCTGATGAATGCTGGAGCTTACAACGGCCGAAACGCCATGAAGATGGCAATAGTGATTTAGTTTGCAAATAGTGCAGTCTACTTCTTTCTAGTTGTCTGCTGTTTATAAATAGGTACCTGAAAAAAGCTATATTTAATTTTTATAAAATCATTTTAGAAATTGAACGATATTTCTATGTTTTATTTTTATCTTTGTTTCCAAGGCAATAGATTCAATTTAATATTCCAAATGAGTAATCTTATTTGAAGTATTTCAAACCTAATTTTAACTGATTCGAATCTTTTCTTTTTCTTCTCTTTATCCTTATCTATATATTCCTCATATCAATAATAAATTCTTTTCTTTTTTGCAAAATCTTTCAAATATAAAATATACTCTTCTGAAACGTTATTTGATGAATATTATTATATTATATTCAATCTGGTATTAAGTAAATATTACTTTTTGTTTTAAATATATTAGAAAAACATTTTTAACACCCTGGTGTTAATTTTCTCATGTATTGAGGGATTTGTCGACAGTGTGATGATTAAGAAATTTTAATAAGAGGGACAGAAATGCAAAAATATTAGAAG